>VONZ01000315.1:0-600000 GCA_012976165.1 Labeo catla
TCGGCCTAATTCTGCCCTAAATGCATTGTTGGGTGTTCTCCTTTGTAATTTTAGAATCATTTTGCAGAATTCTGTGTGTAGGGCTTCTGTTGAATGTCTGTCCCATCTAGGGTAGCTCTGGCCCCATACCTCACTTCCATGCAGCGCTATGGGCTGAATTACACTATTAAAAATTTTACACCAAATTGGAATTGGAATTTCAATATTTTGGATTTTTTTCTTAATGGCATATAGAGCTCTTCAAGCTTTATCATTAAGATTTATCTATCTATCTATCTATGTAGTTTTTTCCATGTATCTGTCTGTCTGTCTAGTTTTATCTATCCATCTATCTATCATTTTGTTTGTCTGTCTATCTATCTATCTATCATTTTGTCTATCATTTCTATCCATCTATCTATCGTTTTGTCTATCCATCCATCTATATGTCGTTTTGTCTATCATTTCAATCTGTCTATCTATCTATCTATCTATCTATCATTTTGTCTGTCTATCATTTCTATCCATCTATCATTTTGTCTATCATTTCTATCTATCATTTTGTGTCTGTCTATCTATCCATCTATATATCATTTTGTCTATCATTTCTATCTATCTATCTATCTATCATTGTTTTGTCTGTCTGTCATTTCTATCTATCTAGTTTTATCTATCCATCTATCATTTTGTTTGTCTATCTATCTATCTACCATTTTGTCTGTCTATCATTTCTATCTATCGTTTTGTCTATCTATTTATCCATCTATCTATATATCATTTTGTCTGTCTATCATTTCTATCCATCTATCGTTTTGTCTATTTAGTTTTATCTATTCATCTCTCTATTGTTTTATCCATCTGTCTAGTTTTATCTATCCATCTATCGTTTTGTCTATGTGTCTGTGTAATTTTATCTATCTGTCTAGTTCTATCTATCTATCGTTTTGCCTGTCTATCTATCTATCTATCTATCTAGTTTTATCTATTCATCTGTCTATCGTTTTATCCACTTATCTGTCTAGTTTTATCTATCTGTCTATCTATCTATCTGTCTATCTATCTATCCATCTACTGCATGTCCATTGTTCTATTATTCTTTCTTTCTGCATTTTTGTCATTGTTTTTTATCTAGCTATCTATAGTGAATAAAACGTGTGTAGAAAGAATTGCTAGTAAATCTATCTATCCATCTATTGTTCTATGCATCTTTCCACATCCAAGCTGTCAACCAACAGCTAATGACAAACAAACATGACAGATTGCAGACTACCACACCTTGGCGTTTCGAAAGTAAGGTAACAAAAAAGTGGAAGGAGGAAACAGTCCTTCTGGTTACCGAGGCATTCTGAATTCCTCCTCCAGCCCTCTCTCCAAAATCCCCAGGTGCTGCTGCGGGCCCCATTAGCGCCCGATTCCCTGCCTCCAGCAGGCCATGCGTGTCCCCAATGACACTTTGTTGGATGAGAACCAAGTTTTTTCCCCCTCTGCAGTCAGATCGCTCACTTCCGTCCAATCGCAGGACGGGGAGAAATGGGGGTGGAGTCCTGGAGAACAGGGCCGTCCCGGTGGACAGGTGGAACAGAGGAACATCATGAGCTGAACAACAGTAGGACAGGAGGACAGAGGGTGAAACGTGACTGTCAAAAAATCAATGTACTGTTTATTAGGCCACATGTGTGCTTAAAGCAATAGTGCATGCAAAAATGAAAATTCTGTCATTTACTCACCCTCGTGTCACTTTAAACCCATATGATTTTCTTTCCACATCAGTTGGTCTTATAAATGAGCAAATGGTGACAAACTTTTCCTTTAGAAATTTGAGAGCTAAAATGAAATTAATAATCACAAATGCAATTTGTACCAGGTTTATTAATTACCTGTAATTACTTGAAATAAAATAAACATTACTGAAATAAATGAAATATTAAAAAAGACTTCAAGTTATTTTATTTCGGCTAGCTGCCAAAGCAACATTTCTCATCTGCATTTAAAGTAGAACTAACTAAAAAACCTAAAACTAACATTTTATAAAAACTAGTACATACACATATTCAAAACAAAAACAAAGGATAAACTGACTGAAAACTTAACTAAACCTAAACTCTAAACAGAATTTAAAGTTTAAAATGTAAAAAAAAAAAACTTTTAATATACTACAATACCACTGCTTTAAACTCCTATTTTGTCATTTACATTTGTGTATGCATACTTTGTCATTTGTTTTTCAGTATTTCTCCTTAGGATGATCTGCATTCCGCATTTGTAAGTCTTTTTTCAATGTAATGCACTAAGTGAATAAATGTGAATGGTGTAAAACAGGCCTGCAATGCATTGTTATTGAATGTTTGTGAAATGTAAACATCGCATTTGCTTGTAAAGACCCAATAGTGCAGAATAAATTTGCATACTAGATGAACATCAAAAGATGCCCAGTATGAAGCATGTCACAAAGCTCCTCCTTCATTCTAATTACCTGGCTGGTTTCATCAAAAATTTGTGAACGCTGTTTTGAAGCCATGCCACAAAGCATGTTACGATATTTTTGCACAGCTTTATGTAGAAATAACATGCAATGCTAGACTTGTATGATTGTATTTGTAAAATGCATGCGAATGACTTTAAATGAGTCACTTCAACAGTTCATAGTTCAGCAATCGGTAGTGTAAACACACCATCACACATCTGCTGTTGAAGCTACGGGAGCCCTGGGTCAAGAACACCTCCACCTTGAAAAAATTACTCGCAGCCTTCGGGGCAAATGCCCCAGTCTTCATAAATTCACCCTGCCGTTGTGTTGTTTACTCAGAGGCCATGAAATTAATGCATGAAAGGTTTTTGTCTGCCTTATGTAACCGGAACGTTAGGATTTTTACTGCTATAGGTTAGTACTACAACAAATAAGTGGAAACAGTGAATTGTACCCACTGTTTAGCTGACGAAACGTCTTTCTGAAAAAAAAAAAAAAAAATTTCAGTAGACAAAAACTCCACAAAACAGTTCTGAAAGGTGAGCTGGCAAAAATTATGTGACCTAGGACCTTTATAGAGGGCATGCCATTGTAAAGACTGCAGCCTTGTTTTTATCCACAATAAATTCAATATGGTGTCTAACCAGACTAAAGTCTTTTATCTATACATTAGGGCACGTTTACAGGACAATGATTATACTAAAATGGAAATGTTTTTCCTTTGCATTTTTGAATAGCTTTACGTACAGACGACAGCTTTGTCAAAATGATCCCGGTTCACACAGATCTGCGATTAAAAACGCTGTATTATGCATGCCAGGCCGATAGCTGGCGATGTCACTTTGTACAGAAACACTGCTTGCCTGCTTACATACACATGCAAACAGACTAAAGTTGCGATGATAAACTGATGCATCGTGATTTGTGGGTCGATTCTGAGATTTTTTGAATGCATCGCGATTCTCTCTGGAATCGATTCTGAGCAGATGGTGTTCTAATCTAGTTTTTAACCGCGCACTCAAATGCTCACGAAGAAGAGTGCTTGTGCATTCTGTGTCATGTAATTGCAACTCATCTCAGAATGCTTTTATGAGAAAATTAATGTAAATACAGCCACACTGTAAACACCCTTGTAATTCCTTAAACCTTTTCTAGGGCTACCTTTACATGACAACGATGTAGTAAAAACGGAAAAAAATTCCCTAGCTTTTTAAAAAAGTTTCACGTATACACGACAATGTTTTCAAAATAATTTGCGTTACACATATCGGCAAAAACTGCCAAAAACGCTGTATTACATATAACAGGTCAGTGGTTCACGCTTGCCGACACGTACTGCGCATGTTTACAAGTACAACACACGTCACCATTTTCAAAGTTTCAAATATTGGGTGTTTGCATTAACGGTGGCATTTTCAAAAACTTGCACTTTCAAAATTATGCATTTTCAGTCTCCAAAACGCGTTGTTGTGTAAACGAACAGGCAAAACGTCCCGTTTTTGACTGAAAACGCTGGCGTGTAAAGATTCTGAATGATTACTTTAGGTTCAAATGTGTTCAAGTGTGTGTGTAAGGAATTGGAATCAAGCAGAATAAGACTGTTTCTAAGCATGCAGTGCCATCTGCTGCTACTTTGAAAACTCGGGGGTTGCGTTTCAGTGTAAACTGACCAAAACAGAGACTTTTGAAAACGATGGCGTGGCTGCCCACATTCTCTTTGCGTATCCTTGACGGGAGATCGTTTCTGAAACGCAGTGAAACCGCTAGTGTAGACAAGAATAGTTTTCATTTTAAAACGAAAACGCACTAGTGTAAACAGGGCCTAATATAATATGCATGTGCATATTCACACGTTTGCATTTGCCTAGTTTACATACACGAGTAACCGTATCATTTTCAAAAACTTCCCTGGTGAAAAAACCAGCATATGCTGGTAGGTATGTTTTGATGCTGGGATGCTGGTTAGGTATGTTTTGATGATGGTTTAAGCTGGTCCTTTGCTGGTTTATGCTGGTCCTTTGCTGGTTCATGCTGGTCCTTTGCTGGTCATGTTGCTGGTCAAGGACCAGCATAAACCAGCAAAGGACCAGCTCACATTTTCAAAAGTTTGCATTTTTAGGCCCCCAAAATGCTTTTGTTGTGTAGGCCAAAATGAATGACCAAAACGTCATCACAGACACATCTATGTCTCAGCATGACACAAAAATTTTTTGTCTTTAGTTTAAACCAGACTGGCTCGTATCCGCCTAATAAAAGTTGTCATTAAACAGTATGAACTCAATCAACAAATAGTATACTATACCTGAAAAAATTTTAAATATTCCCTCTAGACTTCGAAACCTGTAGGCTTCTAGTGATGGGTCGTTCTTGAACGATTCGTTCATTTTGAACGAATCTTTAATGTGACTCGGGACGAACGAGTCGTCTCGGGGAGTGATTCGTTCAGTCGCGCATGCGCAACATCCTATTAGGTCATGTACTGGAATTAGTTCAACTGTTTTAGAGTCGTTCGTTCACCTTATGGGGATGTCACGTGATGAACGAACGACTCGAACCCGAAGACTCAAAAGATGAACTAATCAATTCTCCTTCCGGCTCAGACTGCATAGGTTAACATTACGGGGCTGTCACGTGATGAACGAATGACTCAAACCCGAGGACTCGAGAGATGAACTAATCAATTCTCTTTCCGGCTCAGACTGCATAGGTTAACGTTACAGGGCTGTCACGTGATGAACGAACGACTCAAACCCGAGGACTCGAGAGATGAACTAATCAATTCTCTTTCCGGCTCAGGCGGCATAGGTTAACATTACGGGGCTGTCACGTGATGAACGAACGACTCAAACCCGAGGACTCGAGAGATGAACTAATCAATTCTCTTTCCGGCTCAGACTGCGTTGGTTAAGCTAATTGGGCTGTCAGGTGATGAACGAACGACTCAACCCCGAAAACTTGTCAGATAAGAGGCGAGGTGAGCGAATCATAGACTAAAGACACAGGTAAACAATGAATTAATATTTTCTGTTTCTTATAGCATTATAGCATTATAGTTTTGTTTTGTTTGTAGTGTGATCAACGTTTGTGTAAGCAGCAGATGTGTTAGGGAAGTAAAACGTAACATTTTAATTATATTTTGCTAAAATGAACAAAATGAACGAAATGACTCGAAAAAAGATTCGTTCATTTTGCTGAACGAGACTCAAAGGTCCGAGTCGGTAAAATGATCCGAACTTCCCATCACTATAGGCTTCCAAGTAAATGACAAACATTAACCTATTTCCCGTCTGAGGAGAGTTTTTGACCGCATGAAGGGCGTGGTCTGAAAATTAAAGGTGAATGATGCAATAAGGCCAGCAGGAGTCACTTTTACTTTATTACATAAATAATACACAGATTATTTTTTTGGCTGAAATACAAGATACGTGAAAAGGTTTTGATATAATATGGATTGTTTTATGTTCATAAGGGCTTGTGGTTCCTAAGGGTTTTGCGCAGTGATACACAGATCTGCTAGGTGAAGCGGACATAGCCGCACTTTATCGTAAAGAGAACACATTGACCAGTCGGCATCAAGATACGTAACTATCCGTTAATCTATTTTATAAAACTAAATATTTTTATATTTTCTAAAACTGCAAGAAACCAACAAACACCAACGAAGACAATATAAGGTAGGCTATAATACACAATATGCAGTTTGCATTAGGCTATTTCGTTTGAACAGTTAATGAACTAAAATGATTGTGATGCTGACAGAAGCTTTACACTTGAGCAGTTTAGATTTTTATTTTCCAATAAACTCCACTGCCTGATTTATTTTAGATTTTTTGCTATCAGTCGTGAACAGCAGGTGTGTTTCTGGGTAATGGCAGTTGGATCGTGTCCCATTTGCTCACAGACAAACAGCACAGACATGGAGAAACCTGACACACAGAAAGCTGCTCGGTTTAATGTTCATTTAATGTAGGCTTATTTCTGTGCTAAGACGTTAAAAACTTTTATTTTAAATTGCTGACGGCAGGAGGAGGAAAAACACATCACGAACTGCTGCACTGTCCCTCAGGCATGCAGGTCTGTTAAAACCAGTAGCTTTCTGTTCTGAATGTGAAACGCGATTTTGGACAAGTGTCAATAGATTATGAAGTTCTTCGAGATGAACTCTTTAATAGCTTTGAGCCTCTCAGCGAGATCCACGCTATTGTAAATGACCTGTCATCACTTTTTACTAATGGAAGTTAAATATGTCTCTTATTAGTCTTTCTGGGGCTCCAATAAACTTATGATTTATATAAATGACGGGAACTCATACATGTTTAATCAATGACTGTATCATGTTCATTCCTATGAAGCTGAAACTTCATACAGTATGAATACAGATCTAAAAAGTTGAAAGTTGTAGAAATGCTATCGTTATTTAAAATACAAGGTCGCTCACTATGATACAGGGCTACTATAAATGGAAAAAGATTATTGACTTGTATGCACATCTGACGTTTTATTTAAAAACACTGAAAAAAATCGCATTACTAACATGATTCTTGTGAGAATGTATGTCGGTTTCTATCACATTTTAACAAAAGTATGTAATCTTATTTCAAATATTCTATCCAAGTTTTTTGTAAGAAGGGCGTGGCCAGTTGTAAATTTTATGGGTCTGGCTTCCGGTCGCGTCCAACTATTTTTAGCTGTACAAAACTGTTTTGCTGCTTGAAATTGCAAATTGGTGTGTCCACACTGGTTTGTAGCGCAAACGGTTTTACCGTTTACTGCTCGTTTCTATTGTTGTTACTTATAGCGGCCAATAAACCGGAAGTCTCGCCCATACGCTTACATCGCGTTGAAGAATAATGTATTTTTTCATATTTTAAATGTTACATCTAAATATAAATATTAATAATATTGTTATATTTATTTCTTGTATATTTATATACTGCATCAAACATTGCAACTACATGCATCTGAATGACCCTCTGAAAAACTAAAGTAGCAAATTTGTGTAGGCAGTGTACAGTATTACAACACATAACATATTAGCCAAGATTTGTAATGAATGTTTGTTTTGGAATGACTGTTTACACAGTCCCCTTAATGTGTATGCCATTTAAAAAATTACTATCCTGCATTTCTGTTACATAATTTTAGTTCTCGTTTCTCCGAATAGACTCCTCTCACACCCCGGCACATAATTGCTGTCTTTCTCTCCTCTTCAGACCTCTGACTGCTGAGTTCAGGAGTGTTTCCCCGTGCCCAGGCCTCGTGCCAATCCGATGCCAATCTGACATGCAAATGAGTTCCTGGCTTCTGCTGTGGTGTCATTTTATGGCAGCCCTGCACCCATCACTCCCAGAATGCACTGCTTCCCACACCGCCTCTGCTCCTTAAAGCATCTAATTAAAACAGCAGATCCCTCGGCCTCACCCCCTCCCCTCCCCAGTCTCTCACACCATTCCACAAGAGAAATGATTATTAGGAATTTAATAGGGAGAGTTTTGTGTCCCAGGCCATCTGTGTCCCGGAGAAGGCTGGAAATTTGGGGAGGGTTGACGATGTGACTAGAGCTGTCCTTTTTTCCCCTCTCTCTCACTCGTTCTCTCTCTCTCTCTCTCCGGGAATTATTATTCACTTCTGCAGCCAAAGTTTAAGGTGGTAAATCACCATTGTGGGGGCAGAGCATTTTTCACTTTTAATCACCCAGATTATTTCTAACAGGCTATTTATTTTAGGCAATGCCAGACTCAGAGGGATTGTGCCCTTTAACCATTCAAGACACTGTTTGTCCATTTAAATAATTGCTATTTATCAGGACAGGAATTCTGGAACTTTTCATTTCATTGTATTCAATAAATTAATCAAAGAAACAAACCATTTAAATTCATTTCTCAAACTCACAAATGTTTTGATCCATTTTTGCATAGTGGATTCGGAAGAGATGAATCGTGTTATTGCCATGCAAAATAAATAGCCTAAATAAATAAATAAATAAAAATACATTTTCTGCTAAAAAAAAAAAAATGTGTATTTAATTTATTAATGTCTATCTATCTATCCATCTATACTTATAATGCATTGAATTAAATGTGAAATTTTGAAGTTGAAAAACTAAAATATTATTTTTTAATGTAAAACATACTCCAATAATCTTAGCTCACGTTGCACCTCATGATTTGTGACATGCACTGTAAATGCAATTCATATTTACTTGTGACATATTGACAATTAAGCCATGGGGTGCAATTATGAGCCACTCGTTAATTGATTCACTTAGAGTAAGTTGATTGTCTGTATTTATGTAAATGCATATATGCATGTGTTGCATGCATTATGAATAGCATTTTAATACGGGTCGTATGGACTCATAAAGAACAGATATGAATGTGAAAACTCTTGTTCATATAAAAGCCAGACTGACGCCCCCAGCTCTGCCACCCACACAGAATATGCCATATGCTGCACTATACTTTACCTCTATAGACTCTATGAGACAGAGAGAGAAAGAGGGCACAATCGTGGTTAACCTCTCAGTCAAAGGAGAGCAAATGCATGCCAACCATTCAGACCTTCACCCCCGAGACTGTTTGCCTGCAGACCTTTCTCTCTCACACACACACTCACACACACACTCCTCCTGTCAGGGAGCAGCTGTCAGAGGCTGACTGAAGGAGAGGATGAGTGTGAGAGGAAGGATGGTGTCATTGGCCTGGAGGTTTCCAGCTCCAGAGATTCACATGTCAAACACAGAGACACATTTTCACACTCGCAGCAACAGAGCAGGACAAGATGATGTCATAGAGGAGCAAAAACCGGCATGGATTTCATTTACCGATTTTATGAATATTTATGCTTTTTATTTTGTTCTATTTATTAACTGTATTTGATTTATTTATGTTTTGTTTTACATCTACATCCAAATATACAAGTGATGTTTAAGTTTAGCTTTAAATTTAATGTGCTCTTCGATACTTCCGCGTACATTTTACACCTGGCTGAATAAATAGGCTATATTTCCCCTAAATATTCACATATATAACGTCGTGTTATAATTTTTAGATTTTGTAAATTTTAACGTTAGAGAAACTTTAAAAGGCTGAAAATCTCAGTGACAAAAAGCGGACATATTAGGCTGTAAGACAATAGCCTATCTGCCATCAACTGCTCAGGTTTAGATAATTCGGGTTTATATTGGATTTTTTAAAATTTCTTTAGTTGAGTTTTTTTTCCTTGCAATTGCTATTTTATCTATTAAATATTTTAATCGTCACACAGGCCTGCGTATAAATACCGATTTGAGTGGCATTTACTGACAGTCGGTCAAACTCTGAATGAAGTCAGTCCGACTTTAACTATTCGTTTGACTCTCAAAAAAAACGCTTTAATCACTTTATTATTATTATTAATAATAATAATAATAATAATAATAATAAAAGAAGAATAAGAAGAAGATAACAGAATTATTGGTCTTCTGTCCTTGATCGAATTTCGTCTCTTCGTTTTACAATCTGAGACGCAAACCTGAAATATATATAATAATAAATCCATGTAAGTGTTAAAATTAATACTCTAATAAAATATAAAACTCTTTTTTAAATTCTAAATCAATATACTCCAACTGTCATCTCCGAAACCTGTTCTCCGACATCTGAAAGTACCTTGTTGATCTGAAAAGAAAAATTATATATATAAATTGTAAATAGGTAAATTCGTTAGATGTTTTATTTAATAATAATAATAATAATAATAATAATAATAATAGCATTAAAGCCCGTTATTTGGATAACATACATTATTAACAATCTTTTGAAAGGTCATAATGAATTCAACATGTTCCCGCTGAAACCCCTATGGAGCACTTATATCCAAATATGAATAAACATAAGGTCAAAACCAAACAATTGCTAATTGAATATTTATTATTTTATCTATATATCTTTAATCCTCACAAAAACATTTCGAGCCACAAATGGAAGTGTATTTCGATCAGATTGTCAGCTGTCAGACTCATTCGTGCTGTAAGGGATTCATCAAGTGAATTGAAACTCATCAAGTTTTCTGAGAATTTTAGGTTAGTTATTTAGTGCTGATATAAAGTTTACGATTTATCAAACGTGCGGTCACGGCATTTTTTAAAGACAAGATTTATGGTTTAAATAACCCCAGTCATCAGATACAAATCTGATAACTTAATAATAAATAATACATTTCATATTTCAAGAGGTAGATGTCAATATTAAAGTCTGACGCCGTAGCATTTTATTCAGTAATCTGTTGATATATAATAGTGCGTTCATGTCTAGTATTGATTGGGCTAATAATGATTTCCTCAAGAAAGAGCTTGAACACAGTTGATCACATTCAAGATTTATTTCGACAAGCTGATCGAAGTGAGCTCCTCAAGTTCACACCATTCACAAGACCCGATGCTCCTCAGAGAATAAACAAAATAAATAAAGGGGGCAAAAAACATTGTACATAGCAAAATCACAATAGTTTCCTTAATTGTTGACATTACGCAGAATCAGTCAGAATGGTGAGTATCTATGATAGTTCAAAGACACAGAAGTCTAACGAAGAATAAAATTCACACAATAAGGCTATTTACATGTCTGCACGGTAATATATTTGTCACACTGTGTTGCATAGTTCCATTATTGCTATCGTGATTTTGTGTTTCATGTAACACACGAATAAATCCATTTGCACAGGATGAGTTTCAAAAGCCTTAAATTTTAATTTCCATCTTCTTTTCATTAATTGATTGTAGCAGGCCAATCACAGCCCGCGTCGATGCATGAGCAACCTATGCAGTCTCAAATAAATAGAATTGATTTTACACTATATCGAAATGAAACGAAAACAAAGCAAAACAATCAGCAACAAGCACTAATTAATTAACAGATCAGAGTGTAGCTGGCATCCAACCCCTATGCTCGCTTTTAATTATGGAAACCCGTATTTAATTCGTCCTGGCTCTGGAACGATTGGCTGCGGGGATGTAAGTCATAAGGAAAATGGCTGTCTGGGGAAACGCGGTACATGGAGCCCCGGCCGGGAACGTTACAGTATCTCATCCCGTAATGGCAGTTCTTACTGTACTCGACTTGGTCCTCGTGTTTCTTAAGCGAGAAAATCCCGTTGTAATTAATCGGGGGACTCATTTGGCCGTCAAAATGAGGGCTGCTGCTCTCTGGAGAGGCGCTGTCGTAGTAGGACTCGTAGGACGCGTAATAGTTGTACGGCCGGAACGGCTTGACGCCGTCCCGGGTCCCAGAGCTGAGGCCGGTGGGCGTGGCCATTTCAGCGTTCGGATACGGGTACAGAGAATCGTACTGAGGCCTGCCAGAGAACGACACGTCCCCGTTGTGATCTGTGAGGAAATTTCTGGCGTTCAACTGCAGGCAGCCCGCGACCAAGTTAGTCGTAGGCTGTGACAAGCCCTTGCACAGGGTCTGCACGAACGCCAGCAGGTCGGGTCTCTTTCCCGCGCTCAGAGTCTCAGACAGAGCCCATATGTAATTCTTGGCCAGCCTCAGCGTCTCGATCTTGGAGAGTTTCTGCGTTTTGGAGTAGCACGGCACGACTTTGCGCAGGCTCTCCAGCGCGTCGTTCAGGCCGTGCATACGGCTGCGCTCCCGCGCGTTTGCTTCTTGTCGGCGCATTTTGACACGGTCGCCGCGGCCGTCGGAGAATTTCTTTTTACGCGCACCTTTCTTCTTAGGGAGGCCGTTCTCGTCCTCTTCTCTCTCCTCCTCTTCCCTGTCCGTGTTGTCGTCCTCGGTCTCCTTGAGCTCGGCGCTGTTGAGCGTCCGGGCGTCTTCTTGACGGGTGAATGTGCCACCAAACTGAGATTCGCGCATCATATCTGGGTCTTCAAATGGTACGGTTAGCATCGTCCCTGCGTAACGACAAAAATTAACAACAAAATAAAGCAGCCATGACGTACCCGGAAGCCTAATTACCTGAGTAACCTAAAGAATTTAAATGCTTTTTTAAATTAATGAAGTCTGTGATCAGCATTACTTGAAGAGAACGTTTTGTTCTACAGTATTAATTATAGGCTATATAATGTTTTTTTTTTTTTTAAATCTTAAGGAAATCATAAAACCAAAACGAGACTACGTTGGTCTGACCTGCATGTAAAATGTTTGAAAATGTGTTTCAAAGTTTACAAATAAAAAGAGTGTCATTTTTACAATCTATCCCACTATATTTTCAATTTTGTGCATTAATGTGGTATCAAACGAAATTGTCATCCCAAAGCTATGCTTTTAAACATAACATGGTGAACATTTTCATTCAAAACGGATAAATGAAAGTTAACAAATTCAGAAACATACCAGAACGTGTTTGACAGTGAAATCTGGGCCTGCATGCTGTTTATTTTTAATCCTTGATAATACACGCACATTGGAAAATGTTACAATATACCCGGTCTGGTTATATAATGTTTAAGTTTTTATTTTTAATCATCTTCATAAATCTTATGTGGATCTTATATATCAAATCAAACGAGAACCTGCTGATTCAGATGACACATTTTGTCATACATTAACGTGATCAAATACTAACCAGACGTGAAATTGTATTAATCAACTCAAAATTAGTATTTTTGATTTAGAAACGATTTACAGGAATGTGGTGGTCATGTATTTTGATTTCAGTCCTGTAGCTCATTTCTAATTGGTTAAACTGGCGATGTTACTCCCTAACAAAACAACAACCATGTCATTAGGTACATTGTTTGTAAGGCAAAAAGACTGGAGCTATGCGCGCTGTTTATAATAATAAACAACAACAACAATACCACATGCATGCCCAAACTGATGCTCTATTACAGCAGACTGCTTTTCCATGGCTCACCTGTTTCTTTCAGTGTTCAGCTCGCATGTTCGAATTCCTCTCGACGTGCAGGGCTGCCTCCCATGTGCTTGATGTGAAGCTGTAAGAATTCCTTTAATCTCCCTCTCCCTCTCTCTCTTTCACAGAGAAATGACACCCATGCCAGGCACCAGCGCTGGTACCCATGCCATCTGCCACTGACGTTTTGTTGGTCACGTGACGCGGTCTCCGGGGACCTTCATTCCGCTCTCATCATCTGGTGCGCTCGGTAATGGGCACCGGGAGGCTCTCATTTACCGTCAAAAAACTCCGAGGAAAAAAAAAAAGAAAGATTAATGCCAGTTCTGCTGCGACGATACCAGTGTAGAGACGGCTAAATGATTTAGACTTTAAAGTGAAGCGTGTATTTGATTATAGGGCGACGGATGCTGCAGGCAAGAGCAAATCAGTTCACGAATGTGTTATAGAGTCATCTGATGGATAATAAATGCTCAGATATTGCATAAAGTCTCTGCACTTGCATATGTATAGCTTGCGTGCGTATACATGTTGAGGAACATTCGGCTGATAAACAGCAACGAATTAATTAATTGCTAGTGCTGTCATAATGTACTGTATGGTATATATTCAGTCAAACTCACTTTACACTGACGGTATTTAGATATTTACAGAAGAATTGGGCTAGCTGTCATAGTGGCTATATTGCAGGATCATTTTAATTAGGATCATTTAGAGAATTCTGTCTTCCAAATTAAAATTCATTCACTTACCCATTTATTGGGTAAAGAGATGAATACAATAAAACTACAAAAAATCACACAATGAAGGCAGATTTTAAATGATGTGAAATGTTAAATTGTGTTCTTAGCAAAGTGGAAGTCGTTTTAAATGTTTATTGGCCAGAAATTATGGTTTCATTCAGTATGTTTTTAAATATTTTCATTTTATTGTTTAATGTTACTGTTAACTTTTGCCATTTAATATATTGTTTTGGCTTTCAGAATTGTTTTACTGTTTTAAATGTTATAAATTCAGTACAAGGCTTTTTGTTTTGTTTTAATCTGTGTCAGATTGGGGCAAATTGTCACATGTGTTTTAAATGTTATAAATTTAATAATAATAATAATAATAATAATTGCTCTTACATGTATTGTTTTGTCTTTCATAAAATGTATTCATTTATTTAAATTTTTTTGCTGTTTAATGCTTATTTTTAATGTTACCTTTGACTTTTGCCATTTAATATATAGTTTCGAATTGTTTTACTGTTTTAAATGTTACAAAAAATTATTACATTTTTTATTTTAATCTGTGTCAGATTAGGCAAGTTGTCCCATGTCTTTAAATGTTATAAATCAATTGGCCAAAATTATGATTTCATATAATATATATTTAAATTTATATTTAAATATATATTATATAAATACATGTATATAAATACATAATATATTCAAAAATATATATTTAAAAAAGTAATTTAAAAAAATGTTACCTTTGTTTTTGTTTGGTTGGTTGTTGTTTTTTTCCTATTTTATGTATTGTTTTGTCTCATAATTGTTTTCCTGTTTTAAATGTTAGAAATTTGTATGAAAACATTCAATTTATTTATTTTTGCTATTTAATGCTTATTTTTAATGTTACTGTTAACGTTTTTGCCATTTAATATATTGTTTTGCCTTTCAATATTTTGTTTTGTTTTGTTTTAATCAGTGTCAGATTGGGGCAAGCTGTCACATGTGTTTTAAATGTTATAATTCACTGGCCAAAATGATGGTTTCATATATATATATATATATATATATATATATATGCTATTTTTTAAAGTAATTTAAAAATATTACTTTTTTGCTATTTAATGTATTTTGTGGTTTGGCTCATTATTGTTTTATAAAAAATTCTGTATGAAAACATTATTTATTTAAAAAAAATTGAATTAATTAATATATTTTTTATATATTTTTTTGCTGTTTAATGTTTTTTTTTTTTACTTTTTTTTGGAGAAGCTTAATAGACAAATGGCCCCACTATTTCATTTTTTTTCTTTTTTAACCGTCCTAAGTTATTATTATTTACTCAAAATGGTCTTTTCTATTCTGTGATACTGAATGATTAACTTACATTTACAATAGTATCTACTCCATGGTACTTTCAAGAGTATCAAGCACATATCACATATTTTCCTGCAACATGGTAGTACCACAGTTATGTTGGTGTTAGATATTGTTGTGTTAAGTGCTACTGTAGTTTAGGCCCACAGTGTATGACAACTATGAATCTCTGTAGTGCAGTCTTGCGAGAAGACTGTTAGAAGTGCAGCTGTGTTTAGTTTACGCTTCATCGTCCTTAAATCATATAGCACACAAACTACTACTTTTCCAGTAAATATTTCTCTGTGCAGCAGAGGGCAGTCCCCAAAACGCCAACATTTGGACACACACACACACACACACACACCACGTTCGCTCACACTCTGCCCCCCAAAACGCCTCAGCTGGCATTCTGCACGTTCTGGTCCAGTTCACACCAGCATCTGATGAGTCAAACTCCTCATTTCAGACTAATCAGTTGACTGCACTAATTGCAAATGCAAATATGCAAATTTAAATTAATTAATTACTCCACTAATTAGTTCTCTGGTCTTTTCAGGTAATAAATCATTGTGTAGTTGAAAGAAAGAGATGGAGAGAGGAAGGGGAAATGCATTTATCTGCCACCTAATACTCTTATAATGATTCACACACGCTCAACATGAGTCCGGTTACATGCCGAGGTGAAAGTTGGGAAGAATTCCAATGGGAATGACTTTTGGATATGTTTTCTGCCTATTGGAATCAGATAAGAGTAATATAATAACAAAACCCCAGCTAACAAACATATGTTCTAAGAGCGTTTTGCGAACGTTCTCATTAAGTTATGGAAATGTTAATTCTGCATGTTCTCTCAATGTCCAAAATGTCACATTTTTAAAAATTTTAAAACACTTTTGAACAGTAAGAAAACATTCCATTTTTTTCAGTTTGCAGACATTATGGGAATGTTACTTTTGAATGTTCTCTAAACATTCCGAAACAAGTGGTAACATTCAAACATTTAAATTTAACATTTAAATATTAGATGAACATCTAACTAAAACGTTTTAGAAAAAACATTCAAATAACTATGAGATTTTGAGAACATTACAGACCAGATAACTTTAAATGAATGTTGTATTAACTTTTATGGAAGAATCAGGGCTCATACAGATACTGTAAAATTAAATTCCAGGATTGTAAGGACTTTTTAAAGCCCTACTTTTTGATTTCAAGAACTTCAATCAGAGATCTTACTTGTCAAACAATGTTTTATCTTTCAAATTCTAAAAAAGATAAACAGATGAATAAAAAATGACTAATAAAAATGGCAAAAATAAAGTGAAGCACATGCAAAGTATCACTACTAAAGTATTACTAAGTATACTACACTTAGTTTTCTTAAGGGATTTGTGTTTGTGTATACTTTCTTCTCTTTTTTCTTTGTTTTGTTTTTATAACTGTACTTCCTTAATGGTTTGCTGTTTTCTACTGTTTAAGTAAAAGAAAAAAAGAAATCAGAAAAAAAAAAACAGTTTACAAAATCACTCCAAAATCCTCATCTGAATCAAATGATTCACAATCTTGATTTGAATCATTCAAAATGATTCACAAACCCGTTCTGATCTAAATCAAATGATTCACAACATGTACTCCGAAGTCCAGATCTGAATCAAATGATTCATGATACACGATTTGAAGTCCTGTTCCAAGTCAAATGATTCACAAACCTACTCTAAAGATCTTATCCAATCAAATGATTCATGATTTTAAGTCCAGATATGAAACAAACGATTCATGATACACAATCCGGTTGGAGCATTTGGAAACAGTGAATCATTTTGCGACGCAATAGTTTAACTGATTCTGAGATTTGAAAAGCTCTGTTTCACCCATCACTACATGCTTTTTACAATCATTATAAGCAACATTGAAATTCTAAAATGAATGGCTCTTTTAATTTGACCTGGTTTTTGCAAGAGAATCACTTGAAATGAATGATCAAAGTCATGAGTTTGAATCAATCGGAGCAGTTCCAGCGTAAATGACTCACTCAATTGATTTAGTTCATCTATTCCTCTTCTCACATCTTCAGCCATGTTTACATGGCATTGTCAGTACTACTACTGGCTTGCACTAGTTTTCTGACATTAACTGAAATAAATGAAAAAGGTATTATGTTTTTTTGAATTTTGCATGAAAAGTGCTTATTGAGAAAAATTAAACACTTATTTCATAGATACATTGTCTTTCAATAATTCAAGCACTTTTTAAGTACCTCTTCTATTTTTTAAGGGTTTTCCTTAAATTACAAAGTCAAATTTTTGTACTTCACTTTGCACTTTAAAGGAGAAGTCCACTTCCAGAACAAAAATTTACAGATAATGTATTCACCCTCTCGTCATCGAAGATGTTCATGTCTTTCTTTCTTCAGTAGAAATTATGTTTTTTGAGGAAAACATTTTAGCATTTTTCTTCATATAATGGACTGATATGGTGCCCCGAGTTTGAACTTCCAAAATGCAGTTTAAATGTGGCTTCAAATGATCCTAAATGCGGGTGTAAACGATCCCAGCCAAGGAAAAGCATCTTATCTAGCGAAACTATTGATTATTTTCATAAAAATAATACAATTTACATACTTTTTAATCTCAAACGCTCATCTTGTCTTGCTCTGCCTGAACTCTGTGTATACTGGCTCAAGACAGTTAGGGTATGTCGAAAAACTCCAATCATATTTTCTCCCGTAACTTAAAAAATCATTTCAAAATCATCCTACATCACTGCAGAAGTACCAACCCAGTCTTTGCAAAGTGAACATGCAAAGAAGATCAAACACCCTTAACAAAAAAGGTAAAACAGTGATATAGGACCATTTTGAAGTTGAGGGAGAACATGAGATGGGAGTTTTTTGACATACCCTAACTGTCATGAACCGGAACAAAAACAGTTCAGGCAGAGCAAGACAAGACGAGCGTTTGGCATTAAAAACTATATAAATTGTATTATTTGTTTACAACCACATTTGGGATCGTTTGAAGCCGCATTTAAACTGCATTTTGGAAGTTCAAACTCGGGGCACCATAGAAGCCCACTATATGGAGAAAAATGCTGAAATGTTTTCCTCAAAAAACATGATTTCTTTACGACTGAAGAAAAAAAGTCATGAACATCTTGGATGACAAGGGGGCGAGTACATTATCTGTAAATTTTTGTTCTGGAAGTGGACTTCTCCTTTAAGCACCTTGTGCAAATCCTGAAGAATGTTTGTTCATAACTTTGAGAACTACTAATTCTGATAATGTTTTCTATTAGCTGGAAAAGTATGATAGTGCCATGTTTTTTTTGTTGACAGCATGGAAATACCACACACAACTGTTCATTTATACTACAACAAGTGTTGCCAAGAATTGGACTACTTTAACATGGTTGCTGTGGGTTGTTTTTCATGTCCGTGGGTTGAAGCGACTCCAATAATGTAATATTTAGCCCCTGGAATGCAAACTTGAATGCCAAAAAAAAAAAGTGTATTTTACCCCCAGAAAGCGATTTTTACTGGGAGATCCCCCTGAAATCCAACTGGACTAGTTTTGATTAACATTTAGGCAGATTTTGTTGTAAAAACTTGGCAACCCTTGCTACAAAAGACATTTATGCTACAAGAGAATGTTCTCTTTTTTAAACTTCAAAGAAATCTAAAGCAAGCATAATTTCTACTGTTTTCAACATTGATAAGAAATGTTTCTTGAGCAGCAATTTAGAATATTAGAATGATTTCTGAATGATCATGTGACACTGAAGACTGGAGTAATGATGCTGAAAATTCAGCTTTGCATCTCAGGAATAAATTACTTTTTAAAATATACTCAAATAAACTGTTATTTTGAATTGTAGTAGTATTTCACAATATCACTGTTTTTACTGTATTTTTGATCTAATAAATACAGCCTTGGTGACCCAAAGAGGCCTCTTTGGAACTATAGCGTATCAACGTAGTGTAGTATTCCATCTGATTCAATCATGGTACCACCCAGTATTTTTCACCAGGTTTTTAGCAGCTATGTCTTAGTGTGCCATGAGGCGGATAGCAAACCTGGATGATGCTTTGCTATTCTTCCACCTGTAAATGAGGCTTTTTGTTGCCACAGCGATGACAGCTCGTGCTCGTCAGCTGTTTTAATTATCACATTATCAGCGTTTAAAGGCAGTGTGACGAGCCGAGTTGCTAATGAAGGCGCTGGAACTCTCACAATGAGACGGAGATGAGACAAACCGCCTGCCAGAATCACAGGTGACACTCCGACTGCTAGTCCGATCCGAAGCTGCCGGTGGCACAGACAATCTACACAGGCAGAAAAAAGAAGGATGTGTCAGAGAAAGACGTGCGTGCCATACCTTTCCTTGAGTAAACCTCTTAAAAATAGACCTTTTTCTCCCCGCAGATGTTTCGTGCAGTGGCATTAACTAACACTTACACTCCCGACAGCGTTGCGAGGCGCACCCTCGCCTCACTTTTCATAATCACACCTTTACCGTGTTGCAAAATGCAAAAAGCACACTGATTTCCACCACACACACACACACACACACCCCATCAATCAAGAAACAATGTTGCACAGGGATCATAACAGGTGCATCTGCTGGATTCCAGTCTTGGTGTTCAAGGTGTTTTAAGTTCTTCCTGTGATCTTTCCTTCAGGTTCATTGATCACGTGGCTGTATCATCAAAGAGGCGTGACAAGGAGAGAACATTTATAGGATTCTTAAATCTTTTGTAATTGTCATTAGTTATTAGATTTCATATGTTTGTATCCACTGGAATTCCTTATTTAGTTCCAGGGATTTGCTTTGAGTCATTCTAGGTGTGCTTCAAGAAGTAATATACTATCAAGGTGAAATACTTACATTAGTTATTGCCCTATTGTTGTTACATCTCAAAAAAAAAAAATATGATCAAATGTTATAATTTACAGCTTTGAATTAGAAATAGACCAAAATTTAAAGGTGAAGTGTGTTGGAAACTGACACTTTCAACTTGATCTCACAGCAATTTGTACATATTTGATAAAGTTGGTAATTCATATGACCTCCAAAATTAATGTATTTTATGAGGAAATTCACAGAAATTCGTACGAAGGACCACACCTAACCCTGCCCCTAAACTTGTCACAGAAATTGTACAAAATTGTACAAGTGAGGTTGTACGAATTTGTACAAATTAGCCACCTCGTAAAATATGTACAAATTGGCTATGAAATAGCGTTGTTATTTAAGTATCACAGTTATAGTATTTACACCATATCTACTAACATTAGTTTTTCATATATTTTTATTTAGTTTTAATGTATTTCTGTGTGGTTTTAGTAATTTTGGTATCTTCAACCTAATTTAGTTAGCTGCAACTTGCAAGACAACATTTCTAATTTTTAAGTTTTTTAAATGTAAGTTTTTTTTTCAAAGGTTTTGGTTTTGTTTCTTGGAATCAATTCTAAGCTGTTATTTATAACAGTATTTATTAATATTTTTGAATTAGTTTATTTATTTGTAAATGTTCTGTTTTTAATGTTAAAGTAATTTGTCAAATATGTGATTTTGTCTTTTTTTTTTAAATATTATGTAGATTTCTACTTAGCTTAATGTATTTTGTGTTTTTTTTTTAAATTGTAGTATTTCAGCTTAAACTTGTCATACTTCAGTTAGCTGCCAAGGTGACATTTCTAGTTTTTCATCTTATATTTTTATTTTATTTTATTTAAGACTTATTTTAATTAATGAAAAACATTTTCAATAGTTTTAGTTTTACTTAACATCAACAAATGCTGGTTGAAAAATTGTGAAAATGAGAATTGAGATTATGACTGTTTTCAAACAGGTTTCCCAGTTTACCATGACTTATATGGAGTACTTTTATTCAAATTTCAGATTTAGATTTACTTATGGATTTTGATTTCAGTTTCAGCTAACATTAATAACACTGGTTGAAAAATGGAACTGCAAAGATGATGACTGTTTTTACATAGGTTTTCCACATTCCCATGATTCACTTTTATGGTACATTTATAGGTTCTTTCATTTTTATGATGTTATGTTTTATTATCATCTTGTTGCCATTTTAATTTTAGTTAAACTTTAATAATGTTGTTGTAATTTTATCATGCTATTTATTTATTTGTTCATTCAAAATATGTCTATGTAAATGTGTTTTTTATTCATTTTTATTTCAGGTTTAGTTTTAGTTACTTGGCAACTAGATGAAATAAAGTAAGTAGGTTTAAATAGTAACTACACTGTAAAAAAAAATCTTTCAAAAAGTTTAATTTGTTACCCCGCTGCCTTAAATTTTTTTGTTTCATCAATTTGAGATTTTAAGTTACTTAATGTTTATTTAAGTGACACATGGAATATTTTAGTTGACAAAACTAAAAATGTATTTCAAATTGAAACTATTTTTTTTCTCAAAATTTTCTATTATTTCAGTTAAATTTATTTTATTTCAAGTAATAAAAATGTTTAATGGTTTTAGCTTAGGTTAACCAACCCCTGTTTGGAACATCATGAGGTTGAGTAAACACTGACAGTATTTTCGTTTTCATTTTTGAGCGAACATTCAAAAATGTTACTTTTGAATGTTCTCTAAACATTCCAAAACAAGTAGTAACATTTAAACATTTAAATCTAACATTTAAATATTAGATGAACATCCAACTAAAACATTTTAGAGGAAAAATTTCAATAATGATGTGGTTTTGAGAACATTATTATAGACCATATAACTTTGAATGAATGCTCTATAAATGTTTCTGGAAGAATTTCTGAGTGAACTAACCCCTTCAATAGGTTTGCACAAGAACAAAAATGCGATTTGTTCTGTAAGATTATAAAAAGTGTTTCTAGGTTTTCTCTCTATGACCTGTAAGAGTAATTTTCCATTATTAAAAGTGGAGGTGGAGTGGTGAAATGATCAGACTGATAGTCTGATGGCAGCAGAGGACAGGCACACACACACACACACACAGAGAGAGAGAGAGAGACGTGCGGGTTGGCTGGCCACTGTTATTCTGCCGTGATTAGAGGACTTTGGGTCTCAGAACCACCATCTACAGCTGTGCTGTTTCTACCAATTACATGGCCCATATGCCAGCAGCCCACTCCGCCCAGGTGGAACCTCAGATGGAGAGAAAGGTGTGAGCCGAACACAGCAATGGTCACACACAAACAAACACACACATACTCTGAGGTGTCTTATTTCCTGATAGACATGGATGCACGCTTAGGCTGTTAAATATAGAAAGGTTGATCTTTTATGTGTGTCATTCAATTAAGCCGAAGTTTCTCCTAGCGAGAAGTTTGTCGCTACATTCTGTTTAAAACAAGTGTTGCTATGAGAAATGAAATATTTAAAATATTCAAAATATTCAGCAGGGCCTAAAAACATGAAAACACAGATGGAGGAAAACCAGTACTAATTAACATGAAATCTGAAATCATGAATAATTTATTTGTTTTTAAAATGTACAATGTAAATATATTGGAGAGGTGAAAGGGATTCATATGTTCTGCTGCAGGGCAAATATCACATGTTAACAAGAGCAAAAGCATCAGAATAACAGGAGAAATATGGCATCAGTGTTTGAGGTGAAGATGATAAAGGAGAAACATCTGCTACGTTTTTACATAACTTCAGATATTTCTACATAACATTTTATTCATTAACATGAAAGATGTTTATTACATGACGGATATATCACTACACCTTTAGATTTTACCTGCAGATGTTCATTTTTGTGTTTACAAATATGGTTATGTGATAAGCACATCATGAATCATTTATTTATTTAAGATGTCCATTTTACGAGCTCTAAACACAATTTAATCGAGTTACCACTTGTGATATTTTAAAAAATCCATCCTGCATAAAGGTATTATAGGTATTAATCCTGCATATAAGACATGTGGTTTCAATTAATTAATGTGTTGTATTTATATTTATTCATTTAGTTAGTATGATTTCTTCAAGAAAAAACATTAGCAATATAATACACTATTATTTTAAGTAGAAGAAAAGAAACTACATGAAAGTATTTAGCTTTTGTATTTAATATAATTTAATCATTTTCATTCAATCATTCGGTTACATTACTTCTAGTTTTTAAAATTAACACTGAACAATATAATATAGTCATACTGCTCAATATTATGCTTATTAATTTAACTAGGAAAAAAACTAAATGAAAATATTATTTTTATATTTTATAACAGTTTTATAGATTATAAAATGATAATAATAATAAATATTATTAAAAACTATCATTATTAAACTATTAAACTACTATGATTATTCATAGTATTATTCTAAAACTTATATAAAACTGTTACATAAAAATATAATCATACTGCTTAATATTGTTTATTACTTTAACTAGAAGAAAAAAACTAAATGAAGATATATTTAATAACAGTTTTATACATTATAAAATGATGACGTTAATAATAATAATAATAAATGATTAAAAACTATCATTAAACTATTAAACTACTATTATTATTACTGGATTATTCTAAAATTTTATATAAAACAATCATACTGCTTAATATTGTTTATTACTTTAACTAGAAGAAAAAAAACTACATGAAAATTTGTATATAATAAGTTTAATGTTATATATATCAAAATCATGCTAATATTAATAAATATTATTATTAAAAACTATTAAACCATTTAACTACTATGATTATTAATATTATTATAAAACTCATAAAACAATCAAACTGCTCAATATTGTTTTTTACTTTAACTAGAAAAAGACAATGAAAATATTATTTTTATATTTAATAACAGTTTTACACAATATAAATGAATAATAATAATAATAATAATAATAATAATTAATATTAAAACATTATTAAACGATTAAACTACTATGTATATTTATAGTATTATAAAACTGTTGCATAAAACATTTTTATTATAAAACTGTTTTATTAAATGTATTATTATATGCTCATAATTAGTATTTTAACTAAAAGAAACAGAATGACAATATTTACTTTTTACTATGTACCGTAATATGACAGTTTTATAAAAAAACTATGTTAATAATATTGCTCATTATTTTTTATTTTGCCTAGATGCTATTTTTTGCATTATTATTGTGTAATATTAATAATTCCTTTTAGTTTTTAAAACGCAATCATTTAATATTAAATACATGTAATTAATTATTATTATGAATACTACAATTCTTATTTTTCATTGACAAAGTGTTTTTATCTTCCTAGCATGCCGGCATTGTGCTAGCAGTGTAGCGTGACAGTGATGACTGTATAATGTTTCATAGGGTTAAATGTTCTGCTCTCTGCGTGCTGAGAACTCTGGGCCGCTCGTCCTGCTCTCAGCAGCTCAATAATCCGACCCTTCTTATCAGGTCGTGTGTATTGGCAGGCTCAGCTTCTCTGTCTGACTCACTGCCAGTAAATGATGGCACTCATGTTCTTGCATTCGCTCCAGAGCTGGTTTGGAACAGGAAATGCTGTTTCATCAGTGGCTGGGTGCCGTCCAGCCGCTGACATCAGCTGTCAATCATACCAGAGCGTTTGTACTTTAGTTTGCTGAATTCACTCATGATGCGATGAGGACGGATCTCTTGAGGCTGTGCTTCATTTGACAGGCACTCATTTATTTGACTGTGTTTGCATACTCATGTATGTCTGTCAGTGTACTAATTCTATTTATTACTAAAATTATTGTTAAACGCACAAGGCAAATCAATTAATCTAAAGGAATTTTTTGGATTCTATACAAATATAAGTCTGTGGCAAGGCACTGCACTAGGATAAATGTTAAAATACTCACAACATTGAATACAGTGGGGCAAAAAGGTATTTAGTCAGCCACCAATTGTGCAAGTTCTCCCACTTAAAAAGATAAGAGAGGCCTGTAATTTTCCATCATAGGTATACCTCAACTATGAGAGACAAAATGAGAAAAAAAATCCAGAAAATCACATTGTCTGACTTTTAAAGAATTTATTTGCAAATTATGGTGGAAAATAAGTATTTGGTCAATAACAAAAGTTAATCTCAATACGTTGTTATATGCCCTTTGTTGGCAATGACAGAGGTCAAACGTTTTCTGTAAGTCTTCACAAGGTTTTCACACACTGTATCTGGTATTTTGGCCCATTCCTCCATGCAGATCTCCTCTAGAGCAGTGATGTTTTGAGCTGTCGCTGGGCAACACGGACTTTCAACTCCCTCCAAAGATTTTCTATGGGGTTGAGATCTGGAGACTGGCTAGGCCACTCCAGGACCTTGAAATGCTTCTTACGAAGCCACTCTTTCGTTACCCGGGCGGTGTGTTTGGAATCATTGTCATGCTGAAAGACCCAGCCACGTTTCATCTTCAGTGCCCTTGCTGATGGAAGGAGGTTTTCACTCAAAATCTGACGATACATGGCCCCATTCATTCTTTCCTTTACACAGATCAGTCGTCCTGGTCCCTTTGCAGAAAAACAGCCCCAAAGCATGATGTTTCCACCCCCATGCTTCACAGTAGGTATGGTGTTCTTTGGATGCAACTCAGCATTCTTTCTCCTTCAAACACGACGAGTAGAGTTTTTACCACAAAGTTCTATTTTGGTTTCATCTGACCATATGACATTCTCCCAATCCTCTTCTGGATCATCCAAATGCTCTCTAGCAAACTTCAGACGGGCCTGGACATGTACTGGCTTAAGTAGGGGGACATGTCTGGCACTGCAGGATTTGAGTCCCTGGCGGCATAGTGTGTTACTGATGGTAGCCTTTGTTACTTTGGCCCCAGCTCTCTGCAGGTCATTCACTAGATCCCCCCGTGTGGTTCTGGGATTTTTGCTCACCGTTCCTGTGATCATTTTGACCCCACGGGGTGAGATCTTGCGTAAAGCCCCAGATCGAGGGAGATTATCAGTGGTCTTGTATGTCTTCCATTTTCTAATAATTGCTTCAACAGTTGATTTCTTCACACCAAGCTGCTTACCTATTGCAGATTCAGTCTTCCCAGCCTGGTGCAGGTCTACAATTTTGTTTCTGGTGTCCTTTGACAGCTCTCTGGTCTTGGCCATAGTGGAGTTTGGAGTGTGACTGTTTGAGGTTGTGGACAGGTGCCTTTTATACTGATAACGAGTTCAAACAGGTGCCATTAATACAGGTAACGAGTGGAGGACAGAGGAGCCTCTTAGTTATATCTAAGTTATAGGTCTGTGAGAGCCAGAAATCTTGCTTGTTTGTAGGTGACCAAATACTTATTTTCCACCATAATTTGCAAATAAATTCTTTAATTAACAGACAATGTGATTTTCTGGATTTTTTTTTCTCATTTTGTCTCTCATAGTTGAGGTATACCTATGATGAAAATTACAGGCCTCTCTCATCTTTTTAAGTGGGAGAACTTGCACAATTGGTGGCTGACTAAATACTTTTTTGCCCAACTGTAGGGGTTGATGAATATGTTTTTTCAGGGTTGATGCCAATACCGAAAACACAGATCAAGTAGACCAACAACCGATATTTTTGAACCAATATATATATCTGGTGTAAAAATTTAAATTTATGTCAAAATTAAGAATAACAGGGCTCTGACCAAAACTTACTTGAAATTCTTTTAAATTATTTTATCGGCATATCGTCTTTGAAAATGACCGATACCTATAAAAATGCTTAATATCGGTGCTGATAATCGGTTGACCCCTAATAATAAAACATTAAAATGAGGCTATAGTGTGTTTATCTTGTATGTGCATGCTACTCAAAAGGATACTAGAAAGATCCAGTTAGAAACAGAAATCCTGGAATTACAAAAGTTAAAAACTTTGGTTTCCAAACAACACGAGACCTCATTGACTGTCATTATATTGAGAAAAATAAATGATTAAATGAGAAATAAAGTCAAACAGATTGAAACAACATGAGTGAGCAAAAGAAAGATTTTTTTTTCTGTTTAAACAACTTCGTGACATTTCTGTATGGCAATATTAGTGTACAGTGCTGTTTGAAAGTTTGTGAACCCTTTAGAATTTTCTACACAAAACATCATCAGATTTTCACACGTCCTGAAAGTTGACACAAAAAAAACCCAATTAAACAAATGATCCCAAAAATATACTGTCATTTATTTACTAAGAAACACGATCCAGTGTTAAATATTTGCGAGTTGAAAAAGTATGTGAATCTTTGCTTTCAGTACCTGGTGTGACCCTTTTTTGAATTAATAACCGCAGCGAACATATGTTGTAACCGCTGATTAGTCCTGCACAACAGCTTGTAGGAATTTTAGCCCATTCTTCAATACAGAAACACTTGAACCCTGTGATATTGGTGGGTTTCCTCCTATGAACTGCTTGCTTCAGGTCCTTTCACAACATTTCAATTGGATTAAGGTCTGGACTCTGACTCAGGCATTCCAAATCATTAACCTTGTTCTTCTTTAACCATTTTTTGGTATAATGACTTGTGTGCTTGTGGCTGTTGTCTTGCTGCATGACCCACTTTCTTCTAAGATTCAGCTCTCGGACAGATGTCCTGACATTTTCCTTTAGACTTTGCTGGTAAAATTCAGAATTCATTGTTCCATCAATGATGGCATGCCATTCTGGCCAAGATGCAGCACAGCAGGCCCAAACCATGATACCATCACCATCTTGTTTCACAGATGGAATAAGGTTCTTATGCTGGAATGAAGTGTTTTTATTTTTCCAAACATAACACTTCTCATTTAAACCCAGAAAGTTTTATTTTGGTCTCATCCGTGCACAAAACATTTCTCCAATAGCCTTCTGACTTGTCCACACAATCTTTAGCAAACTGCAGACCGACAGTAGTGGGTTTTTTTTTTTCTCCTTGCAACTTCATACCATGGTTGTTCAGTGTTCTCCCGATGATGGACTAATGAACATTAATATTAACCAATGTGAGAAAGACCTTTATATGCTAAAAAGTTACCCTGAGGTTCTTTGCAACCTTGCAGACTATTACAAGTCTTGCTTTGGAGTGATCTTTGTTGGTAAACCACTGCTAGGGAGGGTAATAGTGGTCTTGAATTTCCTCCATTTGTAAACAATCTGACTGTGGATTTGTGGAGTTCAAACTCTTTGGAGATGGTTTTGTAACCTTCTCTAGCCGGATGAGAAACAACAACTTTTTTTCTGAGGTTCTCAGAGATCTACTTCTTTCACGCCATGATTCACTTCCACAAACATGATCAGACTTTAATAGATTCCTGTTCTTTAATTAAAACAGGGCATACACTGGCACCTGATAGTCACTGTATTGATTGATAACACATCTGAACAAATGGACTCTAATTTCACCTTAAAATTAACTGCTAATCCTAAAGGTTCACATACTTTTGCAACTCATAAATATTTAACACTGGACCATTTTTCTCAATAAATAAATGACAAACTATACATTTTCATCTTATTTGTTTGATTGGTTCTCTTTGTCTGATTGGTTCTCTTTGTCTGATTGGTTCTCTTTGTCAACTTTCAGGACTTGATGTGAAAATCTGATTAACTTTTTGGTCATATTTATGCAGAAATATAGAACATTCTAAAGGGTTCACAAACTTTTAGGCAGCACTGTATATGTATGTACTACTATAGTTTTTATTATTTAATATTTGGATTTTTAAATATATTTTGTTTTCATTTTTGTTTTAAAAACATTTTTCATTTTAGTTACACAAGTCCATTACTTTAAGATGAATGAAAATGAGAACGCTGCCTTGGCAACCATCTGAAAAGATTTTTTTAATGTTTTATTTTATTTCAGTTGAGGTAATGAAAATGTTATTTATGGCTTTATTTAACCAGTCTAGCTAATGTACATTATGAATATTGATGACTCTGTGACAAATTGCTTATGTTCCTCTATTTTAAGTTACTTTGGATAAAAGCATCTGCTAAATGCATAAGTGTAAACACTACTCTAAATTAAAAGAAAAAAAGGAAAACAAAGTTGTCTGTAGTAATTGACAGCAGGCTGCAAACGCCCTTGTTCTGAACCCGAAATTTAGCTTTAAGTAAATTACCAACTAAAATCTTGCCAATCTCGCAACAAAATATTTGCATTTATTATTAATTTCACAAATAAATGTGATTTAATGCAAGAAAAAAACATAAAACACATCACTGGAACCTTCCGGGCAACACTTACTCTGACACCTCCATTACGGCAATATTCTTCAGATAACACAGCATATGGCCTGTTGCTACGGCGACTCCTCCTTAATTACAATATTCCTCTTCGAAAAGTCACTTTCGATGCGCTGACCTTTAGGAAACAAGAGAGACAGTGAAACACAGAAGATCTAAACTAAGATCTCACTTTCAGCTCACAATATGCTCAGCAAAAGCTGTTAATTCTTAATTAAGAACAGACAGTAACGTTAGTTGTGCTACTGCGCATGTATGAATGTGATATATATAACATCACTGTAACAGCTATGAAATAAATATGATAAACACAAGACTTACTGTACATAATTATATGTATATATATATCATATACATCATTTACTATCCAAACAAATATATATTCACGATACAGAGGTGGATGGGGACCTTAAACACAGATGTACAAACACACAAGCATCTGCTTTGATGCCCCGATGATCATTTTCACTTTAACATGTTTGCTGTGTGAAAATTGAATATGGTGTAAGCGAGGTGTTATGTTGCTATGATGTGTTTTTGCTAGTGCTGTTTTTAATCTCTTAAAGTTTTGTTCTGTCAGGCCCCAAACTGCTATAAAACCTCTCATAAACTCAACATATTTGATTGACTAGTCTAAAGTAAAACTATATAACTTGCTAACTGCATTAGAAGCACCTGTGGACTTCTGGGAGGACATTTTGTCTCATATTTCTGTTGATAGATACAGTATTATGAGGACAGGAGTGCTGGAACCAGGTAAAGAATTCAGTTCAGTACACAAATATTCTGTTTTGTAACAAAAAAGTAAGCTATTTTCTCAATTCATTGGCCGCTATATGTATAAACAAATAGAAGAAGAGGAAAATGTGTAAACGTTAAAACTATTTGCTACAAAGCAGTGATTACGATAGCACATTAAAAATAACATGGTACAAATACCTGTTAGCAATAACAATCAGCTTAACGGACTGTTGTTTGTACCGCAGGCGCTAACATTACCGGAAGCGAGTGACACCGGAAGCCTCGCACATTCATTTTACAAATGGCCGCGCCTGCTTTACGATATATGAATGTTTGATTTAAAGTAGAAATAAGATAAAGGCACATATAATAGCATAATTAAAAATGATAGTACAGTGACGTCTAAAAAGACGAATAGCTTGTAAGTTTAGTGTGCGGGTACGAAATTCAGCGAAAAGGGCGGATTACTTTACGGCAGCAACAAATGTACATGGCTATCCACTGTAATTACGACAGTGATTTTTACTCACTTAACTGTGGAAGGCTCAAAAAAACCTACATATAAAATAGATAGATGTTATTTTTACCCTATTATTGTGTTATATTTCATTCACTATTCTATTTTTAATCATTAAATATTACATTTACAATTTTTTTTAAATATTATTTAATACTGATGTTATTTTTATTATTTTGCATTAAAGTATTTCCGTCTTGCTAGGTGCAAGCGTAACAACTATACAGAGTGACAGTCATATGAGCAGCACTCATATTGTCATTGCATTATATAGGCCTACATAATAAAGCAAATGGCATTTTTTTTAAAGATGGAACAAATACACTTTAGGTAAAACATCTGACAAAATAAACGTTTTTGGTGGCAAATGATAAAACAATGATAAGACTGTTCAAAATAAACAAAACTAAAATCAGAAAAGCAGCTGATTAAAAGTCATTTAACAAAAATGAGGAGGGAAACGTTACTGACACGAAAAAAAGAGAAAAACATGATTGCAGATGACACCATTTTTTCTAATGCAAAGAAACTTCTTGTGTCCGAATTCTATGTTGGGTTATTCAAGCTAATTTCCTTCATTTAACAGTGCCCCCTAGTGGCAGATTGTGTTTCAGTACTGTTAATAAAAAATGGATCCGTTCATGCAAAACTGACAATTCAGTAATTTACTCACCAAATAGTTTTCTTTCTTCTGTGGAACACCAAAAACAGAGGTTTAGTGTAATGTTCACACTGCTCTTCTCCATAAATCCAATAGGAATTGCATACATTTACATAGATCTGCCAGGATACACTGTGCATAGTATAGTACGCATTATTTTCCTTACAGAAAATCAGCTCTCTCATAATAACACTGACACCTAGTGGTAAAATTTGTCCCAATCATCACCTTTTAAGACAATATTAAGAATTTAAAATGAATAGTTCATCCTAAAATTAAAATTCCATATGATTTGCTTACCCTCAAGGCACCTCATCTGGAGAAATTTAAGAAGGTTCATGCTGCTCTTGTCCATACAATAAAAGCATTAAGTGACTGTCAAGATCCAAAAAGGACCAAAACACATGATAAAATCATAATAAAGCAGTTCCTATACACTATATTTCAAGTCTTCTGAATCCATACAATATCTTTGGATGAGGTACATATGCACAGACATGTTGCCGTTTGCATTCAAAAAACATTTAGGCCTAAATTTAACACGTATGTGTTTGAATTGCATGTACATTGTACAATATCAATTCATTTGGATTACAGTTATAAAATAATGAACTAAATGTGATACATTACTGTCAGTTTCACGTAAATTAAACAGTTAAGACTACCATACACATACAATAAACTGAACAAGCTTTAAATGCACAATAACCAGGTTTATATATTTATCAGCACATTTTTAACTGAATAAAGAGATTTATGCAAATTTATACATTTGCATTTATTCTTAGCAATTTTAATAAATGCATAAATGCAAAATAAAATGAAATGCAAATAATTAATAATAAGTTAAGCCACAAATCAGTTTCATATTCCGCTTTATGTATGACTGACAATTATGTATCACATTAAGTTCATTAGTTTATGTTTAAACTGTGTGATCCAAATGGATGGAAATTTAAAACCCAAAATATCTATCTATCTATATAAATCTTAAATTTAGACTAATAAATAAATATTTTAGGTGTGTTTAAAGTCATATGAATTAAGGGAGAGTAAATGATAACAGTATTAAATCTGTAAAAAAATAAATAAAAAATAAAATAAAATTACACACACACACACTTCAGTTCCATAAACAGCAGCACATTTGTTCTGAGCCCTTTAAGTTGATGTTTATTGTGAATCACGCATGTGCAGACACAGAGGATTTTCTCTTTTTCTGCGTCCTGCTCAAAAACAGACATCATGTGGACGGCTAGACACTAAAGATCACAGTGTCAACTTTTACAAACTGAACATCAGCTCACACACACACACACACACACACAGTCTCTTACTCTCTTTTACACACATACACATACACACACATGCTGTAGCATCATCTCAGCACATGCCATCACATTCATCTGCCCCATAATCTCTAGTAATAGTCTGAATCTACAGGAAGCTTTGCTGTAAACCACAAGGCGGCAAACTAAATCATGTGACCCATGTAATAAAATTACAATTTGCTTCATTTCAGGAGAAATGCATATCCATTACTTACTCATTTTGTCAGGGTAAACAATGCTATTCATTTAGCTGTTTAAAAATATTGGGGAGGAGAAAAAACTTTTACAATAATAACTCTGGTAAATAATAAACAGAAATGAGATACAGTCATGAATTAATTTTTTACAGATTTTGTATAAATAAAATACAGTTCAAATGCTCAACTTCACTTAAGTCATACCCTCAGAAAACGAACACATCTAGTCACACATCCCATCTCTGACTCACTCGTTCAGAAAAACAGGTCAGAGAAACCATATTTACAACAAAACTGATGAAACAAATACAAGAAAATGAACAGACTAGTTCCTGAATGCTGAACATAATAATGAATGAACCTCAGAAAAGCTGTTAAGAACATATACAGGTCACATTTAAACCTGAAATCAGAAAGAAAGTAAATAAGAAGCTATATTTTGCATATTATTTTTATTTAAAAAGAATTAATCACATTTTACCAGTGACACCTAAAAATAAATGAACATTAAAAAAAAATCTAAATTATTAGAATGTAAAAATAATATTGAATTTACTGCATATATATATATATATATATATATATATATATGTGTGTGTGTGTGTGTGTGTGTGTTAATATATCATTGTCTTTACATCCTAATAATCTAGTAATATATATATATATATATATATATATATATATATTAGTACACAATCATAGTACTTTTTGATATTTCAAAAAATATTTTTAAATGATTTCTGAAGGATCATGTGACACTAAAGACTGGAGTAATGATGCCAAAAATTCAGCTTTTTAATCACAGAAATAAATTACATTTTAAAACACAAAAATAGAAAAAAGTAATTATTTAAATTGTAATAATATTTCACAATTTTACTGTTTTTTTTCAGCATTTTTCATCAAATAAATGCAGCATAAAAGACTTATTACAAAATATTTAAAAATTGTACCAACTCAAACTTTTGAATGATAGCTCATTTCTATAATGTAATCATTGTTTTTCAGTATTCTTCTATTGTACATTCTTTACAGTCCTAAAAATTGGGTTCTTTTCATCATCATTTCCTATTGGTTTGTGTTTAATTTTGCGGTAAAACATGACCTGGATATGTTCTCTTCAGCTTTCTTGAGATCACCTGCTCAAAGGACAGAGAAAAGCTCATCACAAACTCCCCGGGAAACCAGTAAAAATGACATACGGCGTAATATCCAGGTATTGCAGAGCGAGCACAGTGATATGGTTATGACTTACACACTACTACGGTCAGTTATGAGACTTACGTCATCTACGGTGACTGCTAGTTTGTGTGTGAGCGTTTCCTGTAGAAGACGTCTCAGTTCGGTTCGCTTTCAGAAAGACTACAAGAAGAAAGGCATCCGAAGGTAAGCGAGAGAAGGAAAAATCTTAGGTTGAATCAGGCGTTGTCTACTCCACAGCTGCACACAGACGTGCTCGAATAGGAAATACTGCCACTTCGTACGGCTTTTCTCAAGTTATAAAAGCTCTGATCTAAACGCAGACAGTCATTTACAATAGTAATACATATACATATTCAGGGTTTCATATACGCAACCTATGAGGCGAACAAATGCATGTTTGCCGAAATGCATCAGTCCATGTCAAGCGCATTTAAAGCTGAATATTGTTCACGGGTGCAACTGCTGCTAAGATTAGTTATTTACAGTTTACTGCAGGCCACATATTATGTATATATATATTTAGATGTAAATCATAGTTTGAGCTTTACACACATACCAAGTCGTCCGACTGCAAGGCTGCTCAAATGCAGAAAAACACAGAAAGCATTTGAAATGGAGGTTTTAGTAAGAATCCTTACGTTCGATGGCATCGTTTCAGCTACTGCATGCTTTTCTTAGTGGATGCACCCATTGCGCTCTAAAGGTTTGGGAAGGAAATGAGTTCTCCTTCTGTGAATAAAACAGACCAGACAAAAGCAGCTGTTGTCTCTTATCCGTTACGTCCTTCATCATTCAGAGATCAGTCTTATGAAAGTCTGGAAATAATGGCAGCTTTGGAGGGGATAGAGGCCGAACACAAAGTGATGCAAGCATTAGCCATGTCCTCTAGAGGGCGCCGTGGACCTTCAGAACAGAGCGTTCTCCTAAAAGCAAGTTCACTGCTTTGTCTGACATCTGACCACAAGACGCCACTGAAAGTCACTCTAGGCTGTTGCAGTTTCTGTTAAAAGCAGATTGAGGACATGTGGATCAGCAGAAGATAGCATCAGACATTAAAAAAGCAAAAAACAGTTGCAATTAGATAGATATACGTGATATCACATATCTGCAGCTTCAAAGGGCTCTACACAATCCCAGCTGAGGAATAAGGGTCTTATCTAGCAAAACAGTCATTTTCAAAAAAAAAAAACAAAAACAAAAAAATCTAATTTATATGCTTTTCAACCACAAATGCTCATCTTGCACTAGCTCGAACTCATGCATTATGCACGTGTGAGGTAGGCAGTAGTACCGACCCAGTGTTTACAAAGCAAACAATGTTATTTTGAAGTTGTAGGAGAAAATGAGATGAAGTTTTTCACCCTACCCTACCTTTCTGAACTGAAGTACACAGATGAAGAACTAGCCGCACATGTGTGAAGACATGCATGCGCATCGCTGAGCTAGTACAAGATGAGCATTTGTGGTTAAAAAGTATATACATTTTTATTTTTTAGAAAATGACAGATCGTTTTACTAGATAAGACCCTTTTTCACCGGCTGGGATTGAGGAAGCTGCATTGAAACTGCAACTTGGACCTTCAACTTGTTGACTCCCATTAAAATCCACTATATGGAGAAAAATTCAGGAATATTTTTCTCAAAAACCTTCATTTCTTTTCGACTGAAGACGTGGGGGTGAATTGTAATTCAGGAGTGAACTAATCTTTTAAGACATTAAGTGTCTAAATATATTGTTGGTGTCACTGCAAGTTACAGTATGTAAAGTAACAAGTTTTCTTTGCAGAATAAATGTGTAGGCTTACCATTGAGTGTTCTTGTATCTTCATCTGCTGGTGATTCTGCTTCTTCAGACACTTCTCCTGTTTACACACATCAGATTATTAGAGAGGAACAGACAAATGAACAATCCCCACACAAGGACACTGTAGCACTATTGAAAAGCTCATTTGGAATATCATTTATAGGTAGGTAGGTAGATCAAACTCCTCTGATTATCCACCAGAGGGCAGTCGTTACTAAAAATTACTCTTGAGCAACATCAACTGAGTTGACTGTAACAATCACACTATTCAAACAGTACCGTTCTGTAATTTCTGATGTGCCTCTTCTTTCTTTGATTTGTCATGTGGACTTTCTTCCGGGGGTCCGTTTACCCCCCCTGGCTCCGGGTCATCCTCTCCCACCCTGTCTTTCTTTGGTTCCGACAGCTCTGGGTCTTTTTTGTGGTCCTGGTTTTCCACCATTGCCTCCTGCTGTTCCTCCTGCTCTCGTTTGGCCTTTTCCTCCGTCTCTGATAGGAGACACAGCGAGAGGTGCATTATTCAGTACTCACTTACTCAAAATTCATAAAATGTGCAAATGCTTCAAAAGTTTGAATGTACTCTACCAATTCAGTACTATTTCCCCCCGTTTCAAGTCATCAAACTATGAAATAACTCCCAAACTTCAATTTGTGCGTCTGGTTTCAATATTTTCATACCTGAATTCACAAGGTGGATCCTGGGTGTTTTTTTTTTTAAATGGAATCTTGATATTTGTTTTCCTGTTCAATCCAACTTCATTTAAACTTTTTTCAAATTAAATTATGCATAGGCAAAGTTAATATTTGTCAATTTCAAAAAGAAGCCTTTATATCAATTCACAATTCACGATTCACGATCCATGCTCTGAAGAACTATATAATTTCAGATCAGGACTCGGACAGCAACACGCAGATCATTTGACTTAGATCAGAACTTCACGTTTCGTGAATCATTCAATTCGTAGCATCACTACTCCAGTCTTCCAAACATTTTGGAACATTATCAATGTTAAGCTTATTAATATTTTTGTGGAAACTACATTTGTTTTCAGGATACTTTGATGTATAGAAAGTATAAAAGTACAGCATTTATTTGAAATAAATCTTTTGTAACATTATAAATGTCTTTACATCACTTTAGATCGATTTAACACATCCTTGCTGAATTAAAGTATTCCTCAGAAGAATTCGATGCATTTTATAAGACTAATCAAAATAAACAAATCTTAATTTAATGCTAAATTTGTGTTGCTGTCAAGTAACAGTGCTCAAAAAAATCCTGTTTGACGATTTTTTTTATTTCGCATAACACCACTGAAAGATATATATAGTAGGGGTGTAATGATACATGTATTCGTACCAGTCCGTCATGTTATGGCCATCTCGGTTCAGTGCATGAGGCCTTACAACGAATACAGGCAATACACCCTCAATCCAGAAGGGGGCGCCCGCAGTAAAGCAACTCTGTTTGATAACCACCAGAGGAAGAACAGCTAATGCCAGGAGTTGCACACTTAAAAACAAAGACCACTAGACATTCTGAACATGTCTCTCATTGACAAAGGAGATATACTCTAATATACTTTAAAGGCTTGTGCACTCAACTGTCTGCGAAATGGAGCTTTGTGCTCTTGTATCCTACCTCTCTCATTTGGCACAAATCCTAATATTCCATAACTTTTCCATATTTGCGATGCATCCAAATGCTAAATTACTATTTATTATGTAAATTATAGACTCTGTACTTCAGTCGTGTTCTAACGGTGACACAGTGAGGCGGGTGCGCTGATGTTTGGTTCACGGTTTTATTTTGATAAAGTACCAACTGCGCTGTCAAGTTAGCAATGCTAGAAGCCTGGAACTGATATGTTTTGTGTTTGTGTGTGCCGGCGCGATTACTTCAATTTTTCTCATACCAGCAAATTCAACTTAAACAAAAAACAAATATAATGTGGCTTTCTGCCATTTGAGTTTCCTTTCTGTCACAAAACTTAACTGAAACTCAGGCTATGTTACGTGTTGCACAGTTTTTTTTCCTTGTCTATCAGTTAACTAAGTTAAATATATTTCAAGTATTTATTCCTTGTATGTACAGTGGGTACGGAAAGTATTCAGACCCCCTTAAATTTTTCACTCTTTGTTATATTGCAGCCATTTGCTAAAATCATTTAAGTTCATTTTTTTCCTCATTAATGTACACACAGCACCCCATATTGACAGAAAAACACAGAATTGTTGACATTTTTGCAGATTTATTAAAAAAGAAAAACTGAAATATCACATGGTCCTAAGTATTCAGACCCTTTGCTCAGTATTTAGTAGAAGCACCCTTTTGATCTAATACAGCCATGAGTCTTTTTGGGAAAGATGCAACAAGTTTTTCACACCTGGATTTGGGGATCCTCTGCCATTCCTCCTTGCAGATCCTCTCCAGTTCTGTCAGGTTGGATGGTAAACGTTGGTGGACAGCCATTTTTAGGTCTCTCCAGAGATGCTCAATTGGGTTTAAGTCAGGGCTCTGGCTGGGCCATTCAAGAACAGTCACGGAGTTGTTGTGAAGCCACTCCTTCGTTATTTTAGCTGTGTGCTTAGGGTCATTGTCTTGTTGGAAGGTAAACCTTCGGCCCAGTCTGAGGTCCTGAGCACTCTGGAGAAGGTTTTCGTCCAGGATATCCCTGTACTTGGCCACATTCATCTTTCCCTCGATTGCAACCAGTCGTCCTGTCCCTGCAGCTGAAAAACACCCCCACAGCTTGATGCTGCCTCCACCATGCTTCACTGTTGGGACTGTATTGGACAGGTGATGAGCAGTGCCTGGTTTTCTCCACACATACCGCTTAGAATTAAGGCCAAAAAGTTCTATCTTGGTCTCATCAGACCAGAGAATCTTATTTCTCACCATCTTGGAGTCCTTCAGGTGTTTTTAGCAAACTCCATGCGGGCTTTTATGTGTCTTGCATTGAGGAGAGGCTTCCGTCGGAACACTCTGCCATAAAGCCCCGACTGGTGGAGGGCTGCAGTGATGGTTGACTTTCTACAACTTTCTCCCATCTCCCGACTGCATCTCTGGAGCTCAGCCACAGTGATTTTTGGGTTCTTCTTTACCTCTCTCACCAAGGCTCTTCTCCCCCGATAGCTCAGTTTGGCCGGACAGCCAGCTCTAGGAAGGGTTCTGGTCATCCCAAACGTCTTCCATTTAAGGATTATGGAGGCCACTGTGCTCTTAGGAACCTTAAGTGCAGCAGAAATTTTTTTGTAACCTTGGCCAGATCTGTGCCTTGCCACAATTCTGTCTCTGAGCTCTTCAGGCAGTTCCTTTGACCTCATGATTCTCATTTGCTCTGACATGCACTGTGAGCTGTAAGGTCTTATATAGACAGGTGTGTGGCTTTCCTAATCAAGTCCAATCAGTATAATCAAACACAGCTGGACTCAAATGAAGGTGTAGAACCATCTCAAGGATGATCAGAAGAAATGGACAGCACCTGAGTTAAATATATGAGTGTCACAGCAAAGGGTCTGAATACTTAGGACCATGTGATATTTCAGTTTTTCTTTTTTAATAAATCTGCAAAAATGTCAACAATTCTGTGTTTTTCTGTCAATATGGGGTGCTGTGTGTACATTAATGAGGAAAAAAAAATGAACTTAAATGATTTTAGCAAATGGCTGCAATATAACAAAGAGTGAAAAATTTAAGGGGGTCTGAATACTTTCCATACCCACTGTATATATGTACTGCAGATTTTTTTAGCCTATATATGACATTAATTTGATATAATATTTAGTATTTTCACATGTAGGTGGAAAAAATTACAAGTTGTACTACTGTCTGTTTAAAATAAATGAAAAGAGACCTAGCATAGTAGATTTTTTTTTGTTGTACCAAAATCGTATCGAACCGTGACCCTTGAACCAAGGTACGTACCGAACCGTGACATCTGTGTACCATTACACCCCTAATATATAACATATGCATTCTTGCGGGGAACATCTTTTCACACCTTTTGCTGCCTGCGTCTTCCACCGCTCTCTGTTCAGTGAAACCTCCTCATTCCAGATGGCCTTGAAGTTCTTCAGGTCTACAGTGAGCAGCGAGCAGTTTTGAGACCCACTGCCATCAGAACCAGAGCTGTTCACACTGCTCCGCTTCGTATCTCCCGCAGTAATGCTGTATGAGATGACGGGGACAGAAGAACTGTTAACTCATCACAAATCACATTACAAATGCATCGGCAACAATCACATCACATCCACTAAGCTTCCGTGACATCTCCACATCCACCTAAATTTCATTTAATACTCCATCTATCCACACGCTTCTGTTGTTTTCCTGCTCTGTTGATCATTAATATGCCGCAGCTGCTTTGTGTCCTTTCTGTGAACCTTTCATTCGTTTTAGTTTACTGTATTTTCTAAATGGCAAGGATATAATTCAGTCCTTTATATGCAGAAGATGACGTACTAATGCTCAGTCAGCAGCAGCAATTCAACTCCTACTTAAAAATCCAAAGAAACTTGCAACAGTGTTAAGGTGAAATCTCGCTGACTTTTGTCTGCACTTATGGATCACTTTTTACTGAGTTACAAGTGTATTTAGTCACATTTGCTCTTTTTTCCCTAAATGATGAAAATGAGGTATCTGAGCAGGACTCAATTGGATTTGCAGTCATGACTGCAACAGCATCAGTGAATTTGGTTTCGATAAAAAGACAAGCTTTGCCACGGGGCACTATTACGGTGACCTGAGCACTAATTTGTCTTTCTCATGTCCATTCATTATCTCTATTCCTGTACCAAAGAAGCAAAGACGCAAGTCAGACTTCCAGACCTGCGGAAACCAGCCAGGCCTGAACTTGTGGCCTCTTCGATAAGTGGTGTGACGATCTTCTCGGTCATGTCCGTCAGAACCGTAAACGTAGGAACAACAATGAAGTCAATGAAACCTGAAAAATAATAAAGTAAATAATAAAGAAATGTTGTTGTTTTTTTGACTAAGCTTGATTTGAAGAAGCTATTTAAAGAAATGATCCCCATATGCATGTGATCTTAAAAAAAAAACATGCATTTCAATTATTGCAAGCTTAAAGGGGTCTTATGATACAATTTCATGTTTTCCTTTGTCTTTGGAGTGTTACAAGCTTTAGTGCATATATGAGATCCCTATAAAGATGCAGTAAGTCTTTTTACAAGTCTTTATAAAAGTTAAGACTGGCCTGATTCAAAACACGCCCCCACAAATCTACATCACTGCATAACACCGCCCAAATGTATATGCAAAGAAAGAAGGCATAGCTTTTATTCTCGCTGTAGCATTGTTGCCGCCGCCGCCATGTTGTGGAGACGCTGTGTTTTATTGTGAAAGCAAAACTACTTTGTCTGGGCTTCCAAAAGAGGACACAGCTAGAAATCAGTAGTTAAACACTGTTCCAGAACAGTACAACCCAAATATTTGAGTGTGTGCAGTGCATTTTACAGAGGACCGTTTCTTGAACCTGGGAGAGTTTGCAGTCCTTCCAACTTTGCAAGGACAGTCTGGCACTTCTGACTCGGGGCTTTACGCTTACTTTTCTTTTTAGGAGCACTTGTGCTGTAATTTCTAATTATAAGAACAAGTTACCAATCAAATGAAATCAGTATTAACAAAATTTATTTGTACTACAGAGGTGGCACAGAAGAACACAAAAGTGGCTTGTAGGTGTATTTTCATATGTTTAATGAGGCTCTGAGGTGGCATGCGTGCAATCAAATTCATAAATTCATGTTGAGATTAATGTTTTAAATATAACATTTTGAATATATAACTTAAAAGATACGTTAAAACTGAAACTGCCAGTAGGTGGCAGCAAGTCACTGATTTAATTACTGAATCATTCATTCGATTCGTTTTAATGGCTGATTCATCCAGAAATAAAGCAAGTCACTGTCTTTATGAATGGGAAATTGAACCACTGACTCACTAGATTCGTTTAAAAACGCACGTTCATTCATAAACGAAACGCCGCTGTGTTTGAATAGAGATGCGCAGCGGCTCAGTTGTGACTAGTTTCAAACTATTTTTGTTGATGAAATAGAGCAAAATCAGGCAGCAGTGTTATAGTCAGACAATGTAAGTTACTTAATATTAACTTCTTGTTTATTTAACTGGTATTAAATCAATATCTTATTTACAAACTTCCTTAAAAATCATTAAAAGCTGTCACTCATCTTAGTTCATCGTGATCTCACAAAGTTCAATTAAAATCAACAAAGTTCTCTACAGTGTAAAATGAATCTCTTATTTACACTCTCTCTACACTGGTGCTCCTAAATATTTACGCATTATGGTTGCACTGTAGAGCCCTGTGACTCACAGCCTGTACGTATGTTAATTAAAGAATTTGCTACTGACTATTTTTTTTTTTTTTTACCTTTAACACATTGCAATACACCAAATACACAAAATAAAATTCTTTTAAGCAATGTCGTATGACCCCTTTAAAGCTGAAATGTGTCATTTTTTCTTAATAGAATAGTTCAACCAAAATTAAAATCTGCTAAAAATGTACTCACAATACCCTCAGGCCATCCATGATGTAGATCAGTTTTCTTCACCAGAACAGATTTGGAAAACATTACATAACTTGCTTACCAATTGATCATCTGCAGTGAATGGGTGCCATCAGTTTGAGAGTCCAAACAGCTGATAAAAACATCTCAATAATCCACAAGTAATCCACACCACTCCAGTCCATCAATTAATGTCTTTTGAATGTTTGTAAGAAACAAATCCATCAATAAGATGTTTTTAACTTCAAACTGTTGCTTCAGACAAAATTTCAGGCTCCTCTGTCCATAATATTGCTTTCTCCAATGAATCGTCTGAATCAAGAGAGAAATATGCACAGATCAAGCACTGTTTACAAGCTATAAACACTAAAGCCCACTAAAGCTAAGCAGGGTTGAGCCTGGTCAGTACCTGGATGGGAGACCTCCTGAGAAAACTAGGTTGCTGCTGGAAGAGGTGTTAGTGAGGCCAACAGGGGGTGCTCATCCTGTGGTCTGTGTGGGTCCTAATGCCCCAGTGTAGTGATGGGGATACTATACTGTCAAAAGAGCACCGTCCTTCGGATGAGACGTTAAACCGAGGTCCTGACTCTCTGTGGTCATTAAAAATCCCAGGATGTCTTTCGAAAAAGAGTAGGGGGGTAACCCCGGCATCCTGGCCAAATTTGCCCATTGGCCTCCGACCATCATGGCCTCCTAATCATCCCCATATTCTGATTGGCTTTGTCACTTACATCTCCTCTCCACCAATAAGCTGGTGTGTGGTGGGCGTTCTGGCGCAATATGGCTGCCGTCGCATCATCCAGGTGGATGCTGCGCACTGGTGGTGGTTGAGGAGATTCCCCCTTCTATGTAAAGCGCTTTGAGTGCCCAGAAAAGCGCTATATAAATGTAAGGAATTATTATTATTATTAAACAGCCCAAAACGGCTCTGAACTAAAATGTGGGTGGATGTGTGATGTAATGCTACATTTCACCAAATCTGTTCCCATGAAGAAAGAACTCATCTTCATTTTAGATGGCCTGGGGTGAGTACATTTTCTGCTAATTTTAATTTTGGGGTGAACTATTCCTTTAATATAAGTATTAGAATTGAGCACAATTATTATGCAATTGCTATATTGCAATTTAATTGCAAGCATTTGTGTCTCCATACCCTAATTGTGTTTGTCTCACTCACCAATCTGGGACTGAGCCACCATTGTGGATTTACGGTCACACAGAGGTGAGAAAGGAAGACCAAGTTCTGCCTCCTTGTCGCCCTGCAAACACAAATACATAATTCAACTGCATTATTATAAAATTCCATTACACAGTACATAGTAAACATAAAGCACAATTATTAACATAGGTTTAATGCCACAATGTTTATGAAATAACTCAACTAATGGACAGTTGCTGCACTGGATCTTGTTCATAAAGATTTGTTTCGTATTTGAAATATTCACAAACATTTCTTGAAGGCAGACTAAAATAAACTGTCACGCTTTTATGTTGAGCCTGTCACGATTGATCTGCCTCCTGGAGTGTTCAGCTGCTGGAACAATACTAGACACACACAGGAATAGCTCCAGCCCTCTAATCTGTCAATCAATCAAAGCATATTTATGTAGCCCACTCTATGGAGAATAGAGCTGCAAATGTGCTTTATGACAGTCACTTTAGTAGCAGATAAACAGACACATGAGGGGTAAGAACAGGAGGTAATACAGAGAAAGCAATTCCCTTTTATTGTTCACTACACAAAGGAGCAGAAACAGGAGGAGTCCATTAGTGAATGGGCCTGTGTTGACAATCAATAACATTCAGCCAAAAAAAAAAAAATCAATATGTACATAACACACATATATATATATATATATATATATATATATATATATATGGACCCTCTGCAGTGAATGGATGCCGTCAGAATGAGAGTCCAAACATCTGAAAAAAACATAATAATAATCCACACCACTCCAGTCTATCAATTACGTACTCAGAAGCAAAAAGCTTTGTGTTTGTAAGAAACAAATCCATCAAGATTTTTTTCTTTTGCATTTAAGTCACTTTTTACTTTAGTCCATAGTCTATCATAACACTTTCTCCAGTGAAAAAGTTCTTCCTATGTTGTCCTCTTACATCAAAATCCACCGACATATTTGTTTTAGAACTGTTTTAGCTTGGAAACAGTGCTTGATCTGTGCATATTTCTTTCCTGATTTAGACAAGAATTATGAATATAAGACTTGTATTTAAGCTGGAAGCAACAGTTTGAAGTTAAAAATGTTTTAATGATGGGTTTGTTTTTTTGAGCTCCATAAACATGGAGCTTTTTACTTCACAAGATGATGGACTGGAGTGGTGTGGATTACTTGTGAATTACTGTGATGTTTTTATCAACTGTTTGGACTCTCATTCTGATGGCACCCATCCACTCCAGAGGATCCACTGGTGAGCAAGTGATGCAAAATTTCTCCAAACCTGTTCCAATGAAAAAAAAAAGCACATCTACATCTTGGATGGCCTAAGAGTGAGTACATTTTTATTTAATTTCCTTTAAGTTGGCGTGTGAAACAGGCTTAAAGGGGTCACTGGATGCCCATTTTCCACAAGTTGATATGATTCTTTAGGATCTTAATGAAAAGTCTATAATATACTTTGGTTAAAAATTCTCAATGGTCGTGTAAAACAACAACCTTTTTACCTTGTCAAAATCAGCTCTGCAAAAATCATCTCATTCTGAGGGTTTGTTCCTTTAAATGCAAATAAGCTCTGCTCACCCCGCCCCTCTCTACTCTGTGTGGAGTGACATGCTGCTCTGAGAGATTGTTTACTTTAGCCGCATTTAGCACGTTTAGCCGTGAAACTTGCTAACTAGCAAGTTATTAGGAAAGGTGATTGCAGAGATTCATAAAAAACCCTTATACTCACTTCTGCTGTAAGTGAAGCTGGATCACGAATGATTTGTGCAAACATAGACGGATATATGTAGATCGGGAGGCACATTCCCTTCACAAACAAATATAATCCACTGCATCTTCAGTGGCTCAGATGTCGGGAGTAAACAACGACCACTATGTTCATTATTACATCCAGCAACAGAAAACCTCAAATCGCTCAATCTGGGATATTCTTGTCTAACTTACATCTGTGCTCCAGCATCGAAACAATGGAGGTTGGACTGTTACAGCTGATCTGAGGTAAGACGCTCAGGTCAATCAACTATCGTAGGAATGGCCTCTGTTGGTGTGACGGCACACCGACAGGCATCTGAGAATGGCTCGATTTGAAAAAGGGGATATTATTTTTACAGATTAATTAAAAACCACTGCATAGATTTTTATCATTATAGGGTAGATTTGTACATACACTGAAAACACATGTTCAGACAACATGAAAAAGTGAAGTTTACATCCAATGACCCCTTTAAAAGCAGCATCTCGTTTTTCCGTCAACAATTTAAAAACTTTAGATAATTTTATGACCTCAAATTTTGAAAAGTGAATTTAAGTGAATAGGAAATAGTTTTTTGTTTTTTTTTCTTGGATTTTCAGATAAATGCTGTTCTTCTGAACTTTCTATTCATCAAAGAAACCTGAAAATGATCTACTCAGCTGTTTACAACATAATAATAATAAATGTTTTTTGAGCAGCAAATCAGAATATTAGAATAATTTCTGAAGGATCATGTGACTGGAATAATTCAGCTTTAAAATCACAGGAATACATTTTTTAAATATATTCAAATACAAAACCGCTATTTTAAATGGTAAAAATATTTTAAAATTCTACTGTTTTTGCTGTACTTCGGATCAAATAAATGCAGGTTTGGTGAGCAGAAAAGACATTTAAAAAAAACATTAAAAATCGTACTGTTCAAGAACATTTGAATGCTAGTGTATGAGAAAATAGTAATATTACGGAATACATGTATATGACATTGCTGTGATGTTTAAAAGAAGAGCAAAGTGCTATTCACCCTGATAAGTCACAAAATCATGCCAAAGTTTAATTTCGGCACCTGCATTCGATAGGGCCGTGAAAGCCAGTTATTTTCAGAGGTTTATGTTCGGGTGTAAACAAGCTCAAATGACACGCTTCTCCATGCGCTCTCGTTTCTGCGGCCCGTGATAATCCTCGCACAGGCTTACGTATGATTGGATGAAAGGGCAATCAGAAGAGAACAGGAAGAGAACCGAGAGAGGATTAAAATACATAGAAGGAGATGAGATTTTTCTTGTTGTGCTTTGCTCTTCTCACACATACATACGCAAAATGCTACAAACGCAAACACTCGGCGAATGTGTCTAAAGAACAAACACGCGTCAAACCTGTCGGAAAAACTCCTCCAGCAGTGACGTAGTCCAGCGGTGGTGTAGATCCCAGTTCTTGGCTGGATGACTGATGTCAGCCGTGTGTAACAGCAAAGACAGAGCCTTGGGTTTGTCAATTCTAGGTGAGGGAAACACACCAATACTCTGGATGAATGTGTGTTTGCTCTAAGACATGACAATGAAATTAAATGGACAGAAATAAAACAAAATCAAAACAAAACAAAATAGTTTAAATCAATATTTGTTTCTTGTTTTGTTTTGTTTTTTGAGAAAAAAAGAGCAGTTTTATATTTCTTTTAAGGGGATTGCACTGTTTATTAACTAAAATTTAAGACATAAATACAACTCAAAAATCAGATTTATTTGATCTACATTTATCTCACATCAAATTAAACATACAAAAAATTATAAAATAAAAGTTTTGATCAGTATTTGATCTATTTATTTGATCTAGATTTATCTCACATTAAACATCAAAATTAAACATGAATGTATACTATTTTTTAAAGAACAACTTAAAACACAGCTTCTTACAGTCAGTAGCTAATGATTAACATATTTCCAAGACATTAAGAAAATTACCATTTTTTTGCTACTGATTTTTTTCCTGCTATTGCTAGGTTTGCACTCAAAATATTTAAAATATATTTATTTATTTATTTATATTTATTTACTTATTCTATTAATATTAATTTCCATAAATATTTATTTCCAGTAAAGATATTTTGAAAATATTTTTAAAAATAATTAATTTTTTTTTTTTTTTAAATGTATTTAAGACATTGTGAATTTCATATGTTCCTTCTGGGAAAATCACCACAGTGATCTTTTTCGATTACAGAAGATACCTTAAAAACACATCTAATTGTGCTCAGATTTACCAAAATAAGAAAAGTCTATCTCAATAAGTACTTCTCAATAAGAACTCCTAATCAAATTCATTCAGTTAAGCATTCATTTTGTTTTCAAGTATGTTTCATTTGTCTCTATTTTTTTCTCTCCTAAGGAACAGTAGAAGCAGCATCTTGAGAAACATCAATCTCCATCAAGTCTCTTCAGCTATGAAAGAGCAAACTCTAAGCAATAACATCTGGCTCCGGGGAGACACAGACGAGGCAGAAGGCGACAGACAACAGTGAAGCATGTCTGATGTTTGCTGTAAAGGTTTCTCACCCCTCGGGCTGCTGGAGGAAATTCTTCATGGCTTTGACCTGCTGGAAGTGGCAGGACATGTCAGTGGCCAAAACCATCTCGACCACAAGAGCCCTGAGCTCTCTGAAAACACAAACACACCAAAAAACTGCACTGAATTTCCTCATGAGAGAAAATAATTGTGTTCCGCTTCAAAGTCTGAGGATAATAGTTTTCCGTATTGCAGTAAAACTTCATTAGACTTCATTTCTCTATTGTGTTTAGTTGAGAACAGCACAGCAAGAAGTGAGGTAAAAACACTTCTTTCAGCATTTTTTGCTAGGTGTTTCTTCAACTATAAGCACTTTGCCCCTCAAAAATATAACTCTTTAAAAAACCTTACACTCGGACTACTTCATTTTTGTAATTTTCCTAAACCGACGACTCCTTTCTAACACTAGACTGGAAATGCATAATAAACATAAAAAAAAAAATATTATAATGTGATATTTCTTGATTTATAGACATTTTGGCTTTACACATCATGTTATATATACATGCTACAATTTATAGTTGAGGTCAAAAGTTTACATACACCTTGCAGAATCTGAAAAATGTTAATTATTTTACCAAAATAAGAAGGATCACATAAAATGCAGTTTTTTTGTTTTTTTTTATTTAGTACTGACCTGAATAAGATATTTCACATAAAAGACGTTTACATATAGTCCACAAGAGAAAATAATAGTTGAATTTATAAAAGTGACCCGTTCAAATGTTTACATACACTTAATTCTTAATAATGTGTTGATAAGATGGATCTCAAAATCATACAGTCATTTTGGAAAGAGTTCGAATATACCAAAATGCTGCAAAACCAAAGAATTTGTGGGACCTGAAGGGTTTTTCTGAAGAACAGCAGGCAGTTTAACTGTTCAGGACAAACAAGGGACTCATGAACAACTATCACTAAACAACAACACACAGCTGTGGATCATTCAGGTAACAACACAGTATTAAGAATCAAGTGTATGTAAACTTTTGAATGTGGTCATTTTTATAAATTCAACTATTATTTTCTCTTGTGGACTATATGTAAACATCTTTTATGTGAAATATCTTATTCAGGTCAGTACTAAATAAAAAAATAACATGCATTTTGTATGATCCTTCTTATTTTGATAAAATAATTAACATTTTGGACATTCTGCAAGGTGTAAACCTTTGACCTCAACTGAATACAAGTCTGGTTTTGGGACAAGAAAAGTCAATATAATCTATATCTATCTATTAGTTTCAATAAAAATTAACCCTGATACACAAAAGTACTTGCAGGAAACACCAAGTTACTAAGACATTTCACAATATTGTAATTGCAGAGAACTACTGCCAGTTAGCATTTTTCCCTGTTCTCTGGAAACAAAAGAATTGAGACAATGGAGAAAATGATTAGATAATAGATGTGAATCCTGCTGTACCTCCAGTCATCTTTGGAGAGGTTGTACAGGATGTTCATCTCGTCGTCGTCCTGAAGAAGTCTATACGCCGCGCTGACATGATGACTCTCCAGCACAGAGCGGTCGTTGTACAGGATGGCTGTGTCCGACCTGCAGGAATCAATGTAAACTCAATACATTGTTTTTCCTAGAGAACTACCTTTAGTTTATATGTTGCATTTCGGTAGTACTGCATTACAAAAAAAGGAAAAGAGTGGAGGAAGCAAACAACTTTATAAAATATGTATCACTATTTCCACAAAAATATGAAGCAGCACAGCTGTTTTCAACATTCATAATAATGTTTCTTGAGCAGCAAATCAGCACATTAGAATAATTTCTAAAAGATCATGTGACACTGAAGACTGGAGTATTGATGCTAAAAAAAAAAAAAAAGGAATAAATTACATTTTAAAATATATTAAAATAGAAAACAGCTATTATAAATCATCATAATATTTCACAATATTACTGCTTTTACTGCATTTTTGACCAGATAAAAACAGCCTTAGTAAGCATACAAGACTTTAAAAACATGAAAAAAAATATTACGGACCTCAAACTTTTGAACTGGTTTATAGAAATAGACCCACAAAACCAATGCTTTACTGTCATTTCCCGATTCTTCTCATTTGTCCAAGGTCAGGTTTTGGTCAGAAATGCCATCTAGTTTCATTAAGCCGGTTGAGGTGTTGTGGCTGCGGGCTGTGTGTTTGTCAGTGTAGGAGTCTGATGGATGACTCACCCAGCGGCTCTCATGCGTTACCTGGTCTGGATGTGGAAGTTGTTTGTGGTCCCGGTGTGCTCGTAGTCGTGGATAGCAGCAGCGAAAAGCATCGCAAAAATCTCCAACTCCGTCAGCCAGTGCTGGAGAGGTAAATCAACATCTAACATGAGAGATCTTTAACATGACATTTATTTCTCCATAACAGCAATCAAGTTAAATTGAATACTTTTGCTGCAATCTCCACTTTCTAAGCTGTTTCTTCTAGAGAAAAACACCCAAGTTATCTTGTGTTTCCTTGATAGTTTCAGAAAAGATCTCAATTTCTGTGTTCAGATTTGCCAATATACTAGTGTAAAATCAAAAGGTAAAGATCTCAAAATGAACATATTTCTACCATAATCAGATCTATACACTTATTTTATGACAACTCATTTGACTCATTTCTGTCTTTTTTTATTTCTTTTGAAGAATTTTAGAAGAAATATCTGACAAAGTTGATATTTACTCTTAATAACTGACATAATGACAATGTGTTTAAACAGAGAATAGTTTATTATTTCTGCTGAAATTACAATCCCTGCGTCTCAATGTGCATACTATCCACCGTATCTGCCCTAAAGAGTACTGAAAATTACTACTATTACATACAATTTAGGATGGATAGTATGCACATAGGGACGCAGGCAATCTTCTTGGCAAAAAAGACCCCAATAATCTAAGAAAAGATCTCAATAATGTCTCAAACTGTGCTCAGAAGGGCCATAGGACAATATTTAAAGCATGACTGAGAACACAATAAAGTCTGTAATTTGAAGAAATAAAATAAATAAATAATAATAATAATAATAATAAAATAAATAAAATATGTGGTTTCAAACTAAAATTCATATTTATACACCTACCTTATGACAGACTTTTCTTTGTCTATTTTAATTTCTTCCAAAGAATTTAAGACAACATTTCAATAAAACATGTCTGAGAACTCAATCAAGTCTATACAAAACAAAACAAAACAAAACAAATAAAATAAAATAAAACAAGTGGTCTCAAACTGTATACTTACTTTATGACAACTTTTGACTCATCTTTGTCTATTTTTATTTCTACCAAAGAATAAAGACAATATTTAAATAAAACATAACCGAAAACTCAAAATCTACTATGGAGCTAAGCAATGCAATAAAAAATCTGCTAAATAATTTAAGGCAACATTTAAATAAAACATGACTGAGAACTCAACCAAGTCTATACAAATAAAATAAAATAAAATAAAATAAAACAAGTGGTCTCAAACTGTACACTTACTTTATGACAACTTTTGACTCATCTTTGTCTATTTTTATTTCTACCAAAGAATAAAGACAATATTTAAATAAAGCATAACTGAGAACTCAAAGTCTGTACTATGGAGCAAAGCAATGCAATAACAACATTCTCCTAAATAATTTAAAACAATATTTAAATAAAACATGACTGAGAACTCATATAAGTCTGCACTTCGGATAAATAAAATTAAATAAAATAAAATAAGATAATGTGGATTCAAACTAAAATTCATCTTGATACACTTATTGACTTATCTTTCTCTATTTTTATTTCTACAGTAGAATAAAGACTATTTAAATAAAACATGACTGATTGCAATGCAATGCAATAAAAAAAAAATCTAGAAAAACAACAGCAGAAGAATAATGAACATATGTTGACGGACAAGCTCTGAAGGACGCCGGGCTTTCAGCCTCTCGCTGCATTCCCGCAGGACTTCATCTTAATATTTAATCACCTATTAGAGCGACTCAAGTTCATTTCACTTTGGAGTAAAATGACATGATCTCACCTCATTTGTCTTGAGTCACGCGCGCAGAACCAACACTGAAGTGCATTGTGATGAGAGAAGTGCCTCTCTGTGAGCAAGTATTAATTGTGTTGTAATGACTAGTCAAACGAAAGATAAAGAGATCTGGGTCAATGACATGTTAAGACCCTCATGAGTAAACAGCGTGACGATTCTCTCTGCTTCCCTTCAGGAACCGCTGCTTTATGATTGGCCTGATGATTGTTCATTAAAAAGCTTAAGTGTGTGTGTGTGTGTGTGTGTGTGTGTGTGTGTGTGTGTTTGTCAGCAGAATAATGATTACGCCGCTGGGTTTCTGTGCAGCTAGCCTTGAGTTTGTGCCCACAGGCTTCGACATGTTGTCACAGTAACATTATCAAGATGATTAACACCGTATCTGCATTGAGAGCGAGTGGAACAACGCAACATTAGATCATTATAATCAACAAGCCGGGCTATGCAGCAAGAGCACGGCATGAAGCATTCATAATGAAAGGTAGCGATTGAGTGTTGTCGTATTGCACCGCTGTAAACACGAGATAAGAGTTTGCACAACCCTGGTATTGTTAACTGAAAGTAGAACTATTAAAAACAGTTTTGATAATTGAAAGTAAGCTAAAATGTAAAAAAATAAATAACAAAAAAAAATTATATATATATATATATATATATATATATATATATATATTAGATGGAAAACTTACAAAAAAATTTAAATAAAAAAAAAAAAAAAAAAAAGTGTCTCTACACTTACCTTATGACAACTTTTGACTTATCTTTGTCTATTTTTATTTCCTTAAAAAAATAATAACAATATTTAAAAAGAACATGGCTGAGAATTCAATCTGTACTTTGGTAAAAATAAAATAAAATAAAAAAATAAAATAAAATGTTTCAAACTAAAATTCATCTCTACACACTTAAGACAACATCTGACTTATTAGTCTATTTTTATTTCTCTCAAAGTCTGTACTCTGGAGAAATAAAATAAAATAAAATAAAATAAAATTAATCTCTATACACTTACTTTATGACAACATCTGACTTATCTTTGTCTATTTATTTTTCTCCCAAAGAATTTAAGACAATATTTAATTAAAAAATGACTGAGAACTCAGTAAAGAAAAATAAAATAAAATAGGTTGAAGTATTAAAATTACTAAACCTACAGCTGAAATAAATTCTACTATAAACTATATAAAAATACAAAAAATGATAATAATTTATATAATAAACAATATATTGAAATGAATAAATGTGTACATTTAATTTTATATATTATGTTTTTATATAATATTTTATTATATTTTACAATCAATTTTATGAATATATTTTATATTATATTATATTTCATTTTCTTTATTATATAATACATTATTTATAATCAACAACTCTATTTTCACCTGTCATCTTGGAGGGATTATTTCACTGAACGTTTGCAGTATGTAATGGGAATGTCTTCTCCATGAAGAAAAAATTTTTTTAGAAGGGAGTATAATCATCATTATATTAGATCTGTCGTGACCTTTTGACCTCTTGACCTAATTGATTGCAGTCATGGACCTCTGACGTGATCTTTCTGTGTTTGTTTGTGTTTCAGCTTACCACCATCCCCGTCTTGAGAAGCAGGTAGTGCACGGTCTGCGTGACGTCGGCTGCGTGTATCAGGTTGTGGTAGGGGTTTTTATGTTTGCTGTATCCTACTTCCAGAGCCTCCACAAATGAGACGAGTGCTGAGACGGGGATCTGTCAGAAATATGGTGTTAATAACTCTGAAAAGACCATTACGGACCTCAGCTCTCACTTCGAAAAGAGCTGTTCTCACCTTGAAGCGGCTGATGAGGTCGTATCGAGTGAGGAGCTCATAAAAGATGAATTTGAGTGCATGGTCACCGCTCGACTCGTTCAGAGCAAATACATCAAAAGACCACTTATCCACATGCTGAGAAAAAACACAGAAACAAACTCAACACACAGATGTTATATTTAATATTTTGGGCACCTTTTCTTTTTTGTTACATTAAAACTGGAAACTTGGAAATGTTGTATTATGCCTTTATTCATAATTTCAAGTGCTTTAATGTATATTTTGTATTGTTTTACCCTTGTCTCGGGCCCGCCTTTTAATCTTAAACTATGAAAATCCATCTTAAAATACTTACTGTGAAAAGAGAAAGAGAAAATTATGATTGTCTCTCAATTTTGACAATAGTAAGGTTTTATGAAAGTGTGGTGTACTTGTTTATCTTGAAGAAAAAGTGTCAGGGAAGGGCTTAAAATAAAATAAAATAAAATAAAAAATTTTTATGACAACTATGGACTTATCTTTGTCTATTTTTATTTATTCCAAAAAATTTAAGACAATATTTAAATAAAAAACGACAGAGAACTCAAAGTCTGTATTTTAGAGAAATAAAATAAAATAAAATAAAATACAACAAGTTTACTGGGAAGAAAAAGTGTCAGTGAAGAGCTTGACATGAAAAGATATGAAAAAAAAAATAAATTAAATTAAATTAAATTAAATTAAAATTAAATTAAATACATGGTTTCAAACTAAAACTCATGTCTACACAATTACATTATGAAAACTATTGACTATTTTTATTTCTCCCAAAGAATAAGACAATACTTAAATAAAACTTGACTGAGAACTCAATAAATTCTGTACTTTGGAGAAAAAAATAAAAAAATAAATAAAATAAATAAAATAAATAAAATAAAATAAAATAATGTGGATTCAAACTAAAATTCATCTTGATACACTTACTAATAATTTAAATGAAATTACATTTTATTAAATACAATTTTATTAAAAACAATTTTGTATTTAATTTAATATTAAAAGAAATTAATTATTAAATTAATTATGAAAACATAAAATATAAAAATTATAATACAATTATTATGGCAAAATTCTAATAAATAAATAAATAAATTGATTTTTGTGTGTTTTTTGATTTTTCTGTTGTTAGTGAACAAATAAAAAGTACAAGTGGAAAAAGTGTTATAAACATTTATTTTCTGAAGTCCACATGGCCAAAAGTAACCAGAGTTGAAGAAACACCCATTTGTTTTTGTTTTTTTTGGTGTGACTTGAAGAGCAAAGAAAGGAAAGAAAGAAGCTGAGAGATAAACACAACGTCTGTTTCTAAGAATGGAAGCATGTGCGTGTGTTTTACCTTAAGCACTGCTATGACAGACGGAGGGTAACTCAGTCCCACCATGTTAGAGGTTCGCCGGTACATTCTGTTGGAATGAGATAAAAACATCAAGTGAAAGCGGCAGCACAGACCGCAGGCTCTCCAAACACAATGTCGTAATCTTCACCTTCAAACCCCAAAACATCAAATGCAGACAACCTGTACTTTTATTAAGGAAATGCTTTGTCAAAGCAATTTATTTGTGCAGTGTTGCCTGAAATGCATTAGAATTTAATGAAACGATGCTAACGGATGAGAGCGAGAGAGAGAGAGAGAGAGAGAGAGAGAGAGAGAGAGAGAGAGAGAGAGAGAACTGTGGCAAAGTGACAGTTGTTCAAACCTGTCAGGAGGATGATGTACATGCATACGCTTAGCTCAACACATAGATTTATAATCATTTCACAGAAGACCTTAATGTTGCTTATCCTGAAGAGGAAGCAGATTGATTCACGAGCACTGGAAGATTTTGGCTTGTGTTCTTGGCTTAAAAGTTACAAAAATTACTAAGAAATTACAGCTAGATGTGATTTATTTTTCAGTGTTGAGATTATTAACTAAAACTAAAATTATTAATATTTTAACATTATCTATGCATCATTACAATTAGTTTTGGTCATTAAAATCATATAAAGTAAAAGTTAATATTAAAGTAAAATAAAATAACTGCTAGATAAATAAATAAATAATAAAAAAAACAGCTTATAAAAATTAGAAATGTTGCTGAAACTGAAATAAATAAGTTTAGGTTGAAGTACTAAAAATCACCTAAAACTAAAGCTGAAATAAACAAATGAAAGCTAAAGTAGGGTAAGATATATATATCTCTGGAAAAAAAAATACAAACAAAATACAAATTAAAGCAAAATTTAAATTTAAAGATATAGCTGAAAACTATTAAAAAAAAAATTATATAAATAAGTTTATATCAAATTAATATAAATAAGTTTAAGTACGAAAACCGCTAAAACTAAAGCCAAAATAAACAAATGAAAGTGGAAGTAGGGTTGTATACAATAAATAAATAACTGAAATTCCAAAAAAATAAATAAAAAATAAATAACATAAAAATAAATGAAAGAAAAACAACAAATGCAAAAAAATAAAATTACTAAAGCTTAAGCTAAATGTAAAATATAACTACAAATATAAAAAAAAATAAAACTAATTAAATCTAATTCAATATATTAATACAATTTTAACAGTATATAAATAACAGCATATAAATAACATTAATATAACGCTTATTTTCTTTGATCCTTTGAAATGAATGTGCTCAACATTCAAAACTAATATTAAAAAAACAGTTACAAAGAGTTTTAAAGGTATAATAGCAAAAAAAAGCCTGTTTAAATTGTATTTTTACATGTCAATACGAGCTTTTACAAAACTAAAACTGAAATAAAATAAATTAAAGAAAAACAACAAATGTACAAAATAAAATTACTAAAACTTAAATTTTAAATAAAAACTAAAAATATAAAAATTAAAAAATCTAATTAAATCTAATTCAGTACATTAATACACATAACATTATATAAATAACATTAATATAACGCTTATGTTCTTTGATCCTTTTTCGACATTCAAAACTAATATTAAAACGACTGAAAAAAAAAAGCCCGTTTAATTGTATGGGTAAAAGAAAAGGAAAATTAAACTTAATTTTTACATGAAAATATGAGCTTTTACAATGCTAGCATATTGCTTTTTGTTTAACCCCACCTCTCCACAAATATCCCAGCTTGCACTGCATGTACGATGCTGCGAAATCGCGGCTTCTCTTCCGTCCGTCGCAGCATCAGCCCCATTTGCCGCGTGAAGGTGGACGCCAGCCAATCACGGACCTCTGAGGGCACAGAATCGGATTGGATATCGCTGAGCTCATCTTCAGTATCGACCAATCGCCTTAAAGAAAGAGAGAGAAAGAGAGGGAGGGAGGGAAAGATACTTTAAACACACCATCACCACTTACGCTTAAAATATCAGCTGTGACGGGTAATTGTTGTGCATGTAAGTAAGATAGACGACTATTTATACTTAATCTAACCTGTGATTGATGCTCGAGCCAAGACCTACTGGTTTAAGACTAATCCATCACTCATCCGCATAATTATGGTAATACCACAGTATGTTCACTTTTAACATGGCAGACAAAATGTGCAGTAAATAAGGAAAAGAAAATATTTGCTTTGGAATGCCACTGGATTGACATTTAATGATTGTACACCAATGTGTCATAAACATCTGTGCATCCAGACAAGCTCTTATGACAGATTTAAATCCGCCACAGTTAAATCACAGCGCGAATATGAATCTGATCAGACCGGCCTGGTGGTCTCTGTGGTTTGGCGTGTGAGCGGGTTTGTCGTAATCCTGGGCCGCAATGACGTTTAAGTTACATAATTCCATAAGCTTTATGTCTAGATGTTCACAGCTGTTATTCTTCACTCTGCTCTTCAAAATAAAAAGATATTTGGTAGTTGAGCTCTGTGATGGAGCGCTGCTTCGCCTCGCAGGGACATTAAATACTATGATTGAGCAGGAATTAAATAGCACCGATGGAGTTTTTCGGCTCATTTCATAGCACAGGTGTTCGTTTATGTGCTCTCAATACGGCTCTCAGTATGCTCTCATGTCCACACATTTATTTATTCATTTATTCATTTATTCATTTAGCAGTCGCTTTTATCCTGATGAAAACATGTCTGGGTGACATTTCAACACAAAATAAGATATTATATTTTTGTAAATCACATTTCAACATAATTTCTAGCCAAAATTTCTAATAATGTAATTTTAAATTTATTTATTTATTTATTTATTTAGGCAATTCTGATTACTCCCAAAGGTTTTACTACATTGCACTTAAATTGACTCTAATAAATAAATGTACATAAAATAAAATTAATTAAAAGTAGTGAAATTAATTTTTATATATACGTGTGTGTGTGTGTAGAAAATATTACATATTTATGAAATGACAATTAAGTACATGAATTTTTGGAAATATTCTATATATCACAAGAATCGTTTAAATTCGATAAAATAATTTTAATAACTTATTTAACTATAAAATAACTATATTTATTTATTTATTTATTAGTATAATTTTTTTAAGTGATTCCCATTATTACCAGTTGTGATACAGGTGACTCACATGACTGGAAAATGTTTTAATACATTGCACTTAAAATGACTGTAATAAATACAAATGAATATAGAATAAAGTTTTAATTAAAACCAAAATAAATTAGCAGTGCAGCAAAAAATAAAAGTAGTAGTGAAATGCATTATGTGTGTGTGTGTACCAGATATTACAAAATATTCATTAAATGACAATTAAGTACATTAATTTTATTAAATATTCTATATATCACAAGTAAAAAAATAAGACAAAATATTATTTTAATAACTTATTATTTTATTATTTATGTTACATTTAATTTTGTGTTTAAATAAGACAATATTATTATTTTAATAACTTATTCTGATATTGTTGTCTTATTATTATTTATTTATTTTATATTTAATAATTTGTTTGGTAATTTCCATTCATCCTAGTGGTGATTCTCATGACTGGAAAATGGAAAATAATTAAAACCAACATAAATTAGCAGTACAGCAAATATTACATATTCTATACATCACAAGTAAAAATTACTTATTAATTTATTGTGTTTAAAATAAGACAAAATATGCCCTCAAATAATGAAAATCTTAATGGTCCTTAACAGATTTCTTTTTCGAAAAATTATTAATTAATTAATTTATTTATTGTGGTTATATTCAACCAAAGAACAGCTTGAAAACCCTTAAACAAGTATTTAAATTAAAATAAATGAAATATATTAAACAACTAGTATTACATGATTAATAGCATGGACTGTTTGATTATCATATTCATATACCATTGCATTCGCACGGCACTTGTACAAAAAAAAAAAAAGGTATTTTTTTTTTTAAAGTAAGTTTGTTAGTGTTAAATATCTACATCCTTAACAGAAAATCATTTTTTTGAAGGTCTTGCTGAAGGACACAGCAGTAGCGTTGACCCCTGTGACACTTCAGCTGGACACTCACTCAATCTAACAATCTTGGGACTGAAGCACACAGATCTTTAACTGCTAATTGAATTGACCTCTTTCTGCATGAGTGAACAGCTTAAGGCTCCATTAGACTGATCCTGGACCAATTTTACAATTTTCCCTTTACAATGACTCCATTTAGGGATTGTGTGGAAAAGCTAGATCAGCATCTGACATGGAAAGACTGAATAATGTGTTGGCTTCGTGAGCAATACAGTGGAGTCAAACATTTTGAAGAGAATAAAACAGCCTGGAGATGATTATTCATCATAAACGTACAATGTAGTCCAAATAGCATTAAAAAAACAGCATGAGAAAACCAGTTTGTTTGGAATGCATAGCAGTATTACAATATATACTTATATATTTATTATAATTTCAGATTGATTGCCTGTGGTTATTTTGGCAATAGGGAGTGGAAAAGTACAACAACGTTGCAAAATCCATACTCTACCTTGTTTCCTCAATATAGACCGATTCCAAAACAGTGGCAGCATATTCTAGGTTTTTCTTCAGGTCCACGAGAGACGCCTCTCCCCTCTCCAACTGTTTTACCAAGCATCGTAATCTGCAAAACAAGCACATGCTCATACATTAATTCTAAAAACACAACTGAATGGCTGTTTGTTTTACAAAGCAATTATCTGAGACCACCAGCCAACATCAGCACGACAAATTCAGCATTTAATTCTGCAAAACAAAGATCAATATTAACTTTCCCTGCCTGAAAACATAAAAACATAAATCTAGAAATGATGCAACATGAAAGTATCATAATGGCTTATTTATATTTTGTATATATCACATACTACCGTTTAAAGTTATATTTATAATAATAAACATTTCAATTTAAAATTAATTCTGTTCTTTTGAAAAGAATCCCAAAAAAAAAAAGCATCGGACTCCACAAAAATATAATAATAAAAATAACACGTTTCAAATCAGCACATTACAATGACTTCTGAAGGATCATGTGACAGTGAAGACTGAAGTAATGATGCTGAAAATCAGATTTGCATCACAGAAATAAACTTCATTTTTAAAAAATATTCAAACAGTAAATAGTTTTTTAAAATTGTAATAAGTTTTTACTGTATTTTTACTCAAATAAATGCAGCCACAGTGAGAATAGGATAGCATTTAATAAATAAATAAATAAATAAATAAATAAATCTTACCAAACGTTAGGGCCCTATGAAATTTGTTGAAATTTTTTCTCCCAAATTCCATTTTTTTCTAGACCCCGTTTTAATGGTTACATTAAGACATAATAATCAAAAAACATATCTAATTAAATCATGAAACATAGACAATTAAACAGCAATTTATTAATAGTTTAACAAAAATGTGGTTAAAAAAAAAAGGGGGAAAAAAAAAGTATGGCCCTATGAAATTTTTTTTCTCTAAAATTTATTTTTACCAAATTCTGTAAAATATTTTTATAATCAAAAGCATCTCTAACTAATTGATTTTATTAAAAAATGATTTATTATTGTTTTATTATTATTATTATTATTATTATTATTATTATTATCATCATCATCATCATCATCATCATTTTTTTCTGTGTTTTATTTACATTTTGCTAGTAAATAAATTCTTGTAAATCAGCCAAATATTCCCTTAAAATAATGTTTTAATAATTTTACTGGTAGTGTCATTACATCAAATAATATATTTCTGTCACAGTTTCTTCAAGTTAAACCAGACTTTTATTTTGACGGGTTGCTTGTATGACATTCCGCGTTATACAGTAAATTCCATTTTTATGACTGGATTCCGCTATTCTGTCCTACAAACGTCAAACCAAACTCTTTTGGTAAACTGACTTAAATCAATATTTGTTGTAGATGTTCAGAAGTGTCTGAAGCTTGTTTGTGTAAGACTGAGCTTGATTAATTGAGCTTTTAAGACGGATTGATTAACTGAGGCTGTTAGTCTTATCAAATCTGTCTTCCAGGAAAGACTTTCAAGCCAAACCACTCAAATGCTTTCCGGTGCTTGATGTGTCTGTTAAAACAATTAGACTGTCTGAGAAAATTTTAATGGAGAGGAAAAACTACATCATTACATAACAGCAAAAATATTAGTATTTGTCAGCTAAACGTCAGAGACGAATGGTTATGCTTTTTAATTACAGTCCTTGTGTCACAACATGACAGGTCAGATTATTGAAATCTCAAGTAAGATGCAATGCAGTTTATTGATGGGTGCTAAAGGTCACAGATTCAATTGATTCATTGGTTTCAGATATGCGCACACAGATATGCAGTTGAAACATTACCGCATTGATTTGATCTGTCTGTGATCCTATAGGGAGTGCTAGGTAAACATTATGCTATGTGGTAGTTTGTTACCCTGTGGTAATTGCCATGTTTGTGTATATATATCTGATATTCATATGTGAAATTTGTATCCTAATGTGACAGCAGTGGGTATTACAGATGCACAAACTGCAGCTGCGTCCCACCTGCGTCCAGCCGCTCAGGTAGTGTTTTCTACCGTGAAAGCGATTCACACCGGTAAGGCGGCTGGACGGCCGTCACCATGACAATCACACTGCAATGGCGTACCATCGATGCCTTGGGGTCAATGCAATCACACGGGAAGATTAACATTTTCCACTCAAGGTTTTGACAGCTGCCTGCAGATAAAAAGGAAAACCCAAACCCCAACAGCCCTGTTCATCCCAACACCTGATCTCAAATCACACTTGTAAGCCTCAATCAAACCCAACATGACTAGTTTGGTATGTAGTGCCAAATAAAACACTGATGTTCCCAACTGTGTCAAATCAGAAGACAAAATTTTCCTCAATTATAGTTTAAGATGTCTTTCTTGGTTTTTTTTTTTTTTGGTTTTTTTTCCTGCCAACTCTCTATTTGCTCTTAATTTAATCTCACTGCTGTCTAGGAAAAACAGCTGAAACTATTTAAAATTAAAACAATCTGTGTTATTTTGGCATCACTGATGTAGTATTGTAGTTTTTGTTAATGTTTTGTTTCATATTTGTTCATTTTTAATAGAATTTTTAATTTCTATATTTAGTTTTCACTTTGAGTTACAGATATAGCAATTTTGTTGTGTTTGTCATTTTTATAATTTTTTTCATCATTTAAAATATATCTTTTTCACTTAAATTTCAAAGTTTTAAAAGATGTCATATATTTTGTTTAAATTTTAAAGTTTAAAAAGATGTCATATTTTGTTTAAATTTTAAAGTTTTATTATTTTTCAAATTATATTTTTAATTTATTTAAATTATTTTTAAACTTAAAATATATCTACATACGTTAATATACATACATTAATGTTAATTATTTCAGTACTTCAACTTAAACTGAATGAAAATAAGAAAAGCTTAAATAAAATAATTATTTTTTAATATTTTGTTTTTACTTTGGAGTTAGAGATTTAGCAATTTTGTTGTCTTTGTCATTTTTAGTTTTTTTTTTATTTAAAATGTGTAATTTGTTTATATTTTATAGTTGTTATTTTGTTGTTTTCCATTTTTATTATTTTTAATTTTATTTAGATTTTTTTTTATCATTTAAAATATGTTTTTACCTAAATTTGAAAGTTTTAGTAATTTTGTCATTTTTATAATTTATTTAAAATATTTTTATAATTTAAAATATATCTGTTTTAGTTTAATATTTTTTTTACATTTTTTAGTACTTCAACTTTAAATGAAAAATAAGAAAACTTAACCTAAAGGTTTTTATATTTTGTTAATTTTAGTTAAAGTTTAAGTAATATTGTTGTGCTCATGATTTTTGTTATTTTGTTCAGTATTTATTAATGTTTATTTGTTAGTTTTAGTCTAATTAGTTTTAGTTATTTCAGTGTATTAAGTTAATCTACATCAACTACCTTGACTAACTTGGCAACTAGCATAAATAAAATAAGTCTAGGCTGATGTATTTTATTGTATTTCGGGTTAATATTTATTTTATGTTTATGATTATTTGAGTAACACTTTTTATGTTAGAGTTAACAATAATAATCCTATAAGAGATCTTATTTGTCTAGGTAGTTTATTCTACACAGTTATTTTCTGCATGCAAATCGCTTAAGATTTAAGATGAAAAACATAACAGGCTTGTGTTCGAGATCCAGGGAGATAATGCCGTCCATCAGAAGCACGGTAACAATAGCCGTCCTTAAAGCTCTGCACACAAAGCTTGTTTCTGCCGGGATTGACAGATGTCTCAAGACATGTGGGTGGAACATGACGTTTGATTGGATGCACACAGCCGCCCGTGTCAGCGGCTGCCAGTCAAGTTCAGCAAAGCAAAATCATTTCAAGAGAAACTTCAGCAGATTATTTTTGCCACAGGAGAATAACTGCAGCTTCACCTCACACACGCTTCAAAAACTGTACGGGGAAAATCCGTAAAACGATTTGTTTATTCACCCTTACAAACTCAGTCCTGCTGGAACAAAGTCTGGAATTCAGGCATCAAACTTTCCTTAAGCTTCTCTTGCATGTGCTAACATACTGATAAACTGATATTAAATTAAATGATTTGATATAATTAAACCAAGATAAATACATCAGAAACTGTAAGAAACAGCTGAAGACAAACCCTTTCTGCAAGCACATAAACCACAATCACAAAATCAACAACGTCATATAAGTTCCATAAAATAAGCACAATACTACTTTTCTGTTCTAGATTCTGTGCTACTCTACAGTTTACACTTGCAACTTTATAAGTACTGTTGGCTCCACAGCAGCAGTCATTGATTTTACAAATTCATTCGAATTAGCCACCAATCTGCCAGAACATAAAATAGTTATGAACTGCCATGAGACGGTGTGGTGAAAAACACAGATTTTGCATGCTTAAATCTGTTGGAATGCACAACAAGGCACAAGTTGGCGTGCTAGAGCTAACAGCCATGAGCATTTATGAGCATGAGAATTATTATATTAAACATCAGCCCCATTCATCTTGCATATGAGCTTTTATAGCTGTGGAAAAGAGGTTTCTGCCAGAGAGAGTTAAAGAGAGAGTGGTTCGAGCCCATAGTGTAACTTTCATTTTGAACATGGATTGATCCAGCAGGCTATAATTTCAGTCTTCCAATGCAAAGCCACCATTCACACTGACTGCTCATGAGATATTTATGCAGAACTGCTCGATTGCTTTGAGGCAGGCCTTGTTTTCATGGCTAATGAATCTCCAATTGAATTTGCATCAATGTGAGTGAGAAATTCACAGATGCCGCCGCAGGTTTGGGCTGTCATGAATATGGAGGGCTTTGAAAAAAATTCCAGAAGATATCTTAAATGGTTTGTTTGTGTTCTTAAATATATGAAATATAACAAAGCATAAATATTCTATAAATATAAGAAAGTAGATTTCTAATGGCATGTCAGGTAAAAATCTAACTGAAGTCTGACAACTTAGAAAAGTAATATCCAGGGTTCTTACTGTTAACTGAAATTAAATTCACAAAAAAAAAAAAAAATACTTTAAATAAAATACATTTTTTATTTCAGCTATACTTCCCAAAACAACATTTCTCAGCTGACCTACTAATATAACTCACGCTAAAACTGATAAATATCAATTAATAAAAACTAAACATAACCATAATAATAATAATAATAATAACAACAATAACAACAATAATAACAATTATTATTATTCGTATTATTATTATTATTATTATTATTATTATTATATTAACAATAAATGAAAAAAGAAAACTACAAAAAAAAAAACTGAACGAAAATTAAAATAAATAATACAAAAAAAATAAATACACAACCAGTCAAAAGTTTTTGAACAGTAAGATTTTAAGATTTTTTTAAAGTCTCTTCTACTCACCAAGCCTGCATTTATTTGATCTAAAGTACAGCAAAAACAGTTACATTAAAAAAAAAAAAAATACTACTTTTCTATAACTTTTCTATTTGAATACATTTTAAAATGTAATTTATTCCTGTAATTTCAAAACAATTTTCAGCATCATTACATTTAGCATCATTTGTCTTTAGTGTCACATGATCCTTCAGAAATCATTATGAATTCTTTAGAAATCATTTGCTGATTTTCTGTTCAAGAAACATTTATTATTATTATTATTATTATCCATATTTAAAACAGTTGAGTATTTTTTGGCACTGAAATAACATTTATAATAGTACACCTCTTTGCCAAAAGGCAACACAAATTGAAGTATTATTGCAATTATAAGCAGTCATAAGCTAAAGTTTACTGCAATGGGTTTGTTCAAATCCCTAGAACTAAGTACTACATGAGCAATACCAATAGCAAGCAGCACTAACTACAACACAAGGGACAGCTAAACTGAGATTTCGGTTTGATTCAAACCACAGGCATCATAAGACCCGCTTCAAGCTTCGTTTAATCCTCGGCCCATTATTTTTCTTCCTGGAAACAGTTTGAAATGCAGAGAAAATGTGATGGCCAAACAATCCAACAGCTTATTAGAGAGCTGATCTCTGAGCAGGGCAGCAGAGGGCAGAGCCACAGCCACCACACAGAGATTAAAAACACACACGCATACAGAGAAAACACACACAGTGATGCTCATTTCCATGCAGATGTGTGCACAGGCATGCATCTGTGTGGAAATCATGTGTAATGCAAAAAAAAAAAAAATCAGGTGTAGGATTTCCTTTGAAACAATTTTCACAATAAGAAAGAAAAGGCAAGTAACACATTTAATTAAACATACTTTTAAGAAGAACCAAGCAACCACATAAAACATCCAAACATCTAAATATCTGCTTTAAGCTGCCATTCATTAGATATTATCCATTCAAACCCTCACAACCAGTTTTTCTTCGAAAGTATTAAGACTTTTTTAGCATTCAAGGTTTTATGAGTGACTCTAGAAACACATCAATGAAACAACAACACTAATTCACTTTCAGTCTCTCTCTCTCAGTGGCAGCCAATCAGTGTGTTAAGGGTCAGACTGGGCAGGAAATCAATTAATGACGAACGATCTGAAATAATGATGGAACACCGTGTTGCCAGGGTCTGCAGAAATGTCAGCTCATTGTTTTACTGTGTAATTAGACAGTTAATGAGAGCCTTAATGAACAACATGCTCTACATCTCCATGGGTAAAAGTCCCAAAGAACGAGGACAGACAGAGAGACTCACACACCATGGGGTAAATATTTCAGTTTCATAATTCCAGAAAAAAATTAGCTACAGAATTCAAAACGGTAGTGATCAAACATGATGCAATTAGTAGAAAAGCTGCAATGTAGCAGCTGGTAAGGGAGACTTAAGTATACTTCTGATAGTTCTGTACTCTAACTAAAGCCAAACTGTTCAAAGAAAGCATTTAAAGTGATAAATTAGCATCTTAATGGGTGACCGTGGCACTATTCCAACCCCCAGTGAGCTAAATAGACTGCTATCTAGACAGCATACAAACTGAAATCAAACACATTGATTTGAAGCACTCTATGTAGCCAGCAAAACACATACAAAAAAAAGAAACTGTTAATTTTTACTTAGATAAAACTGTATTAATACTGTTTAGGATTTCATTTAATACATTTATAATAAACTAATGTCTCAACTAGACCATTTGTAGAAGAAATTCATTTGCAAAAGCACATAGCACTTGAGGAATATATAAGATACTCTACGCTCTACAGTCCTCATAAATTACTTGCACATGTATTTTCACTGCTTTGGCCATTCTTTGTAGATCCCACCTTCCTGCACTCTACAGATGGTCAATTATGTCAACCCACTTTTCAGTCATCACTTAGCAAGCATGAAAACAAAAAAACTAAGGCAAACCTCAGACATTTTAGGCACTTTAGAAATCCTGGCCAGAGAAAGACGACGTATGGTCACCCTATACATCACTTATTCTCAAAATGAAACGAAAAAGACATTAAGGCATTTGTACAAAATCCATATCCAGGCTTCCTCTCTTGAGTATCCACACAAATTGGAAGTAAATGACACAAGCACATCAGATAGACAAACACCGGAGGAAATCAGCAGACGCTGATGGGTTGTGTTGACATGTGTCGGTTAAAAGAAAAACAGAGGAGTAATCTGGATTAAACAGACGAGGACAGTTACTGAGGGATCCAGATGGCATGTGGGAGATGCTGGGGAAGAAAAGATGGCAGAAGACTCTTGAGTGTATCTTACAAACACTATCTGTGTCTATAGAGTAAAATAAAAAAAATACTCAAAAAGGACAGCTTTTAAATCTCAGTCATTTTTCTGGATAGCAGTGAGATTACTGAGAGCAAATGAAGACTTCTGCTTCTCAGATGCTCCTAATAAGGAAAAAATATAATCACATGACTGTGTTTACATACACAAAACTATTTTGATATCAGAATATTGTCATAGTCCAGTTTAAAAATAGGTCATGCATTAACCAGACTAATAACAGCTGTTCATGCGTCCTGAACAGTTAAACTGCCTGCTGCTCTTCAGAAAAATCTTTCAGGTCCCAGAAATTCTTTGGTTTTTCAGCATTGTTTTTTAATGCATCATTTCTCCTCCTGGAGCACCAATGAGCATTTGAACCTTCTGTAACAGTTGCATATGAGTCCCTCAGTTGTCCTCATTGTGAAAAGATGGATCTCAAAATCATGCAGTCCCTGTTGGAAAGGGTTCAGATACACAAAATGCTGAAAAACCAAAGAATTTGTGGGACCTGAAGGATTTTGCTGAAGAACAGCAGGCAGTTTAACTGTTCAGGACAAACAAAGGACTCATAAACAACTATCACTAAACACAGCTGTGGATCATTCAGATAACAACAAAATATTAAGAATCAAGTGTATGTAAACTTGGGACGGGGTCATTTTTATAAATTCAACCATTATTTTCTCTTGTGGACTACATGTCAACACCTTTTAAGTGAAATATCTTATTCAGGTCAGTACTAAATAAACAATAACATGCATTTTGTATTTTTTATATACACTTCTGCAAAGTGTATATAAACTTTTGACTTAAACTGTATGTTAACCAGACTAATCTTTTACTGTTTAAAGAAATCATGTACATCATTTAATCAGATTTCTCAAAAGTGCTATTAATGTCAATGTTTGCAGATTTAATTAGCAAAAAGAAAGAAAGAAAGAAAGAAAGTGGAAAAAAAAATTTTTATGTTTTTTTTATGTTTTATAACAAAAGCTTATTTTGTACAGGTTAAGAGTTGGATTGTAAACTATGAAATGATTTCGAATGCAGTGCATGATGGGATAGCTCAATAGATTTTCTACACATGTAATTTGAGGTTACGAAACATACTTGGATTTTTGCAAATCCATAATAATTAAACTGCACTGTGACTAAATACATTTTCGAGTGTCATATAGCCTGGGGATGGATGCAGAGTGGCGCTTGGGGTATAAAGATTTCTGTCCTTATTTTCCCGAACAAAAGGTCAGTTAGTCACACTGTCGCCTGCTGTAATCCAATAAAAGCAATCCAATTTCTGAAAGGTCACTAAATCTACATATTACTCTATCAGATGAAAACATCATGGGTTTCTTTGGCAGACTGACCTGGTACATACACACACACACACACACACACACACACACAACCAACAACCATCAGCTAGTATTTATGGACACATGGCTCTGCTCCAAAACATAGTGAGCAGTTTATGTAGCAGTATTTTAAGGATGCCATATGAAATTTGAAGACAAAATATTGTTTCATATAATACACAAACATTAGGAATATTTTATATATATAAAATAAATATTTCGTGTGACATCATGTGAAACTGAAGACTGGATAATGATGCTAAAATTTAAATTGAAAACAGTTATTTTAAATAATATAATACAGTATAATATAATATAATATATAATATTATATTTCACCTTTTTACAGTTTGTACTGTATTTTAAATCAAACAAAAATCCAGACTTGATAAGAATAAAATACTTGTATTTAAAGGGTTTCTGGAGGAGTTTCTGATTTCCGTAGTCCACCTCACACCTCTGTATCACACTGATAAAATCTCTATTGCGTCTACGTGACAGCTGACATTGTCAAGGGAAGCAAAACTGACCTGCGGCCTGTACAGTGACTCATTCTTAATGGAGTTTCTTTGTTGACCCAAGAGCAGAAGGACCAAATCACTCAACCAAGGTGATGAACACAGGTGAAAGGTGTGTGTGACAACACTAGAAAAATATCAGTATGTATTGCCTGTGTTGCTCTCCTCACATTTTGCCTTCTAGCCGCAGTTCATCTTCGTCATAGGTGCTTGTCTGTGCCAAGCACACCACCACTGTGCTGTGGTAATGTGGGTGGTTGCCAGGGTTTTGCAATGCAGTTGTTAAGGTGGTTGTTTACTTGCCCAAGTCAAAAGCCCACCCCCAAGTCTCTATTCTGGTCTACTCAATGCACGTCCAAGTAGAAACGTACCAGCTCACCTCTCTTCATGCTGTATGATTTAAAGTAGTAAATCATGATTTGTAAAAAAAATTTGGGGGTGAATTTTAATGTCTAATAGTTTAGCATGTATGAGCAATTGAAATAGCGACCGTAACTGCCTTAGCATGCAAGATAAATAGCAAATTATGTCAGAGTAAATTACACTGGTCACATTTTGCTCAAGAGAACAAACATACTGTATTGGAGTATAAAATATTCATTAGTCATCAGGCCAAAGTTAATAAGCAAGCTAAGCAGAGAAACTGCCTAAGAAACTCTGTACTTAACATGTACTTTTGCTCTTCTTTCAGAATAAAGTTCACACTTTGTCCTCTGCATACAAAAAAAAGTTATGTCCTCAAATGACTTTATTTACTGTCCTCAAATGACTTTATTTATTTACCTGAAAGAGCAGTTCTTGAGCAGACGCTAATGTGCATACTAATGTCTTAAGCACAGACTAGATTTACCGCTTTAACATTCACTTCCTATTTAATACTCCAAACCATGGCTAATTGCATGAAGGTCTGTTCTGAGCATTTCAAAGATTGGTTTCTCAGTGAAACACAGGCTGTCCAGCACTGATTAATATTTCATTAACAGCTCAATTAAGCCTGATTCATTAGGAGAAGAATAGCAGACCAGAATGCAGAAGTCCAGCAGTGAGGAGGGCTTTAAAATATCCTACACAGGTTACAACGTCAAAAACCCAGGTAAAGACACTTTTCATGATCAGTATTGTCACACAATTATCGGTGTTGTTTTTCTTTTCTGTACAATAGATGTTCTGGAAAATGCCCACACTACAATCATTTAAGTTAATAATGATTTATAATTTGATTTGTTTTTCCATTATATTGCTTAAAAAGACTTTCTACCACTTATGCTACGGACTAATGCTGCGTTCACGCCATATCGTAATTACCGTAATTTCGAGATGACAACATTTGACGTTCTACTGGGAGCTGTTCACGTCCTCAGACTCGGAATTATGCTTTTTTATGGCGACACTATCAATGCCTAAACAGAGGCTACGTTGGTCAGTTGGTACAGCGGTCATGTGGTACAAGTCGTAACTCTCCAGAAGACTCCCAGTTCACAAATTGTACTTACAAGTTCTACGAGGACGTGAACGCCTTTTACAAGTTGGAATCTTGTAGTTACGGGAATTCCGATATGACGTGAACGCACCTTAAGTTACGTACATGGTATTTAATTTATCAAAATAATCGACGCCGATTAGTTAGGTCTGTGAGCGTCGCGTTGTTGCGCATTTCTTTACAGACTAGCATTTCTACGAGGGAAAACACATTTAGAAAATGAAGGAGATCTCACAGCGAACTTTTCTGTGGAAAAAATACACGACCCAAACTACCGAAAGCAGGAGAGAAGTTAGTTAACTTAAACGCGGCTTTTTTTAAGCATATTAGCCTATATAGTAGTTTCGGTTAATCTGTCGGGTAAAGTTATGTATGTTGTTTAGTGTGCTTGACAGGCGTTTAAACTTACATTTGACGCACCTTTTCTGTAAACGTTAAGAATCCACCGGAATATTTCCACTTCGCTCAAAGGCTCGTCGTGAGAAGCCAAAGTGATCCGTTAAACTTCAACCTTCCCTGGGGAGCGCGCGCATGTGCGTAAAAATGGCGCGCAAGAAAGGAGCCGCAATATTATTGGCTGAAATATTTATTTGATTTAAATATTTATTTAATATTTTGTGTTGGGCATTAAATTTAGATTCAAAAGTTACCATAGTTGATTGAAATCCTATGTGACACAATAATGATGATATTTTATGAGAACGGTAACTTTATATTAATTAATATAAAATAAGAAAAATGTACATTTACAAGAAAAATAAATTAATGGGTTATATGATCAGAAGGAAAGTGTGTGCTCTATTGTATCTGATGTTTTTGTTTTTTACTCATCATTTATAGACCTTAATGGTGACAGTGCAAATATGAATTTTTTTAACATTTTATAATATTTTAAGCCTTTTTTTTTCTTTTGCATAAAATGTTTAGAATAGTCAACATTCATACATTTGTAGCTATTTGTTCCCTACTGCAATCTACACAATGTGTGGAGGTGAATATTAGGCAAGATGTGGAATAACTTTATTTTCTAAATAAAATTAGGGCAGCTATTTGCACTAGAGGGTATTTGCGATAGAGGCTATTTACACTAAGCGAAAATAGCATTTTTTTTTTAGTGACAGAGACTATTTAAGTGCAACTAGCAATGGATTCTAATTACACTAAGTGAAAATAGCAGTATTTTTAACGATATACTATTTACAATAAGTGCAAGTAGCTATAGTTTAATTTACACAATGTTAAAATAGCAGGATTTTTATAGTTTATACTATTTATTGCAAACAGTGCCAATTATCTACACCTCAGTATTGTAGTGCATTATAAAACAGTATGCAATAATAACGTATTGGGACAATAAAGCCCTCCTTATACCTACCTTAAACCTACCCGATACTTTAACTTTTTGATTATTTTCATTCATTTTTATTGAAAATAAATGCCTTTCTGATGTGATGTGATATGAAATTTGAAAAAGGGGGGGGTTAAGCAAAAGGTGGATTCGAACTCGGGTCGATCGCATCAAAAATTATTACAGCATGTGCTTATACCATCTATGCCACTGGACCTGGCATTTGATGATTGTCTGTTATAGTGTTGACTAGCCCAAGCACATGTTAATGGGCAAAGTTAGTGTAAATAGCCTTTGCCAACTAGGCAGACTATTTCCACTTAATAGACACTCTGTAAAATTAGTTTTTCTATCAAACTAATCATACAAATAATCAACAGGTTAACTGATAATCAAAATAATTGTTAGTTGCAGCCCTATAAAATCACCTTCCACTTTCAATGTATGGAAAAGAACAGCAAGAACATTATGTTCATAATCAAGTCATACTTGTTTAAAATGACATTTTTCATTTTTGGAGAAACGATTTCTTTAAAAATGTTCCACCGTTAGCCATTGATTGACACACACACATATACACACACACACACACACACACATCTGAAGACAAACATCAGCCAGAGTAAATAATTAATAGTTTCTCCACAGCCAGTTCAATATCAATCCTGTTTGTTGACTGCGCCAGACCGGGCCGGCCGAGCCCGAGCAGCTGATGGATTGGCGACGCCTGGCACCATGTCGCAGGAGGGCAGAGGTAATAAAGTGGCATGAATGGTTCATTAACCTCAGGAGAGATACTCAGTGGTGAATAAAGCAATCATCTGTGTAAATCTGAGTGTTGACAGTATATGAAGTCTGCTGCAAAACTGATATGAGTGAGAGTTTACGACCGTGCAGGCGTTTGATCTATAGTGCCAGCGCGCCACTGGAGACAATATGGAGGCCTGAAATTACTAGTGCAAGGGACTGCCTGGACTGCTTTGTATTTTGTTCACAGAGAGGAAAAATCCATTTACAACTGCCAAAACAAAATAACACTAGTCAATACTTTAAAGGGACGACCATTTCATGGAAGAAAAATCATTCTTGTTCAATTTTTAAATGAAAAAGTTTAAAATAATATGCAAACACACATTGACAACACACTTCTCAATTTTAAAACCTTTAAGGGAAGCTAGTTTTACATTGACTAGTTTCTTAATACTGTGGTGTTGCCTGAATGATCCACAGCTGTGTTTTTTTGTTTGTTTAGTGATAGTTGTTAGTTGATAGAGTCCCTTTTTTGTCCTGAACAGTTAAACTGCCTGCTGTTCTTCAGAAAAATCCTTCACTTCCCACAGATTCTTTGTTTTTTTCTGAGTTTTTGTGTATTTGAACCATTTCCAACAATAACTGTATGAATTTGAGATCCATCTGTTCACACTGAGGACAACTGAGGGACTCATATGCAACTATTGCAGAAGGTTCAAACGTTCACTGATGCTTCAGAAGGAAATAAGATGCATTAAGAGCTGGGGGTGAAAACTTTTTGAATTTGAAGATCAGGGTCAATTTTACTTATTTTGTCTTCTGGGAAACATGTAAGTGTCTTCTATAGCTGTTAAAAGGCAATACTAAATGAAAACATATATATATATATATATATAGATATATATATATATATACATATTTAGACAAAATAAGAAAAGTGCACACATCTTCATTCTGTTCAAAAGTTTTCACCCCCTGGCTCTTAATGCGTTGTTTTTTCTATCTGGAGCACCAGTGAGCGTTTGAACATTCTGTAATAGTTGCGTATGAGTCCCTCAGTTGTCCTCAGTGTGAACTGTTCAGGACAAACAAGGGACTAATGAACAACTATCAGTAAACAAAAAAACACAGCTGTGGATTATTCAGGTAACAACATAGTATTAAGAATCAAGTGTATGTAAACTTATGATAAAAAAAATAACATGCATGTTTTATGATCCCTCTTCTTTTGGTAAATAATTAACATTTTGCAGATTCTGCAAGGTATGTATCTTTTGACCTCAACTGTATATGTTTTTTCACAATGTAAGATCGATGTGAGATTGCTTGTCAGTGTCCTGTCTGTAGAGGGCGCTTTAATGTTGACAGCCAGGGAGAGGAAGTGCATTCCAAGGGGACGGACTCACACCTGCTCCCACAATGCAACTCAGTGCGATCATGACAATTACACAGAGCCTCAGCGGACACACGCAAATCAGCTTACAGAAGCCCCTGACAAAAATAGGAGGGTGCTGGAGAGAGAGATGAGAAAAGATAAAAGGGGCGGAGAAAGAGAAAGGAGTGGGAGGAGCATCAGTGAGCAGAGGAATGTAATTAGCATGAATCTGAATACATCACCCTCTTATTATCAAGATTCTGTAGCTGTGGAAAAAGTGCAGGAATCAAACTGAAATGTTTGACTGTCAGTGGACAGAAGCACACTACTCACACTACTTTTCAGTATCTAAATATACTGTATAAACATGCTATAAGGAAATCATGTGACAAAGTAGAATATTGATTAAAAAGATTTTCACTGCATACTGTTTTGTAGTAGAAAGTATACACAGGATGCCGGACGCATAGCCTATAAACACTTCACGACACTGATTTAATTACAGATAAATTGCATTTTAATATATTTTAAGAGAAATCTGCCTGTTTGTGTCACACACGCACACTCAGTCAACGTTTAGGATTCACTCTTTTCATCAATGAGGTTGTGAAGTGGTTTTGAAGTGCTCATGTGAAGTGTGTGTGATTGCTGGAGTCATTTACATGCAGGTGTTTCAGTACCGAATTAGCCCGACGCTCTTCTCTTTACCTTCTATGAGTGTTTGTAGCCACCACTCCAACATTCTGCATCAATTAATCCTGCATTGATTATCAGCCTGTATTTACAGCCTATATTTACTCAAAGGAGCGAACCCCAGGTGCAAGAGCTCTTAGACCTTCTGCCACAGCAGGTCTCCAACAACATTCGGAAATTTGGATTAAAACTACAGCCAGGAAAAGTACAGTTCAATAACTTTTGATTAACTGCATTTGCTGTTGAACTGTTCTGTAAGATTTCTAACAACTGGTGTGAATAACTAGGTCTGTCAGGTGATTCAAATTTTTAATCTAATTACATGAATCAATTTGACCATGAAAAAAACTATTATTTAAAGCTATTTTTGTGTTAAATGAGAAATGATCAAGTAGACATTACAAATTGTAGCTTTAGAAAGAAATATTTTATTTGATTCAACATAAAATTTATTACACTAATGGCCTAACATAAACTATGGAACATAAAAGATGATAATTCAAGAAAAATCTCAGTATTTCTGTTCATATAATGAAAGTCATGGTAACAAAACAGCTTTGTTACCAACAGTCTTCAAAATACTTTAACAGAAAGGTTTGAAACGGCATGAGGGTGAGTAAATGATGACAGAATTAAATTTTATTTGGGTGAACTATCCCTTGTGTTTTTATTATTTATTTATGTAATGAAATGATACTCTAAATAAGAAACTAAATCTGCCTGCAGGTGGTGGTAAATGTTTTTATGAGTCATTCACATTCAGTTTGATTCGTTCAAATGGCTGATTCATTCAGGAATGAAGTAAATGTCTCTTTTTAGGAATGGGCCTTTGAATCATTGATTCACACGATTTGTTCAAAATGCAGATTCATTTAGAAACTAAACAGAGACGTGCAACAATTCTGCTGTGGCTTCAAAGGTAAAATGCTCTCTGCAAAATTGAGCAAAAACACATAATATAGTGTTTAAAATGTAACAATATCAACTTTTTATTTATTGAACTGTTGTATAAAATCACATTTAAGCTTGTGATAGATCGGGACAAAATCAGCACTCGTATCACCTTGCTCTTGCTATAAATATGAGACAAAACACATAAAGGGGCATTTTTTTTGCATCTTGAATTTTAGGGCATAACTGCATTTATGTAATTGTTGTCCTGCGTCATATTTGTCAACAGTCAACTGTATGAAATATAAAATGATGTACAGGGTTTGGGGGCAGGGCCAGCACGTTAACTGTGTTAAAATATTTTAATTGCGTTATTTTTTTCATAACTAATTAATTAAGTTAACGCGTTAAACTGACTGCCCTAAACTTAACATACCATATAATGACGCATGAGAATGTCAGTAAATGTCAGTATATGGCAAAAGAGCTTATTAAAGAAAGAGTTCACCTAAAAATTTAACTTCTGTCAGTTTATTTACCCTCACATTGTGGCTCCAAAAAAGCCCCATAAAATTATCATACTTGGTGCATATGTGAGAAACAATTCAGTTCTTTCTATGACTGTCTTCTGAACCTTATTCAACTAACTACAGTGTAATATTTGTATATTTGTTATTTTTATTGTATTCATATAAAATACACAAATATTTTTAATTTTAAATATATATATACATATTCATGTTTTTATTTTGTTTTACTTAAATATTAATATTCACTTACAACAATCACTAGTTAACTGTTGTCTATTAATTTATTTAAAAATAATTTAAATTTTACATATCTATTTATGTTTGAATGTTTTTACTTTAAATATTTTATATATGATATACTTTTTTTATTTGTATTTATTTGATTAAATGTATTCAAAATAAGTGACTCAGGCTCACCAAGGCTGCATTAGTTTGATTGAAAAAAATACAGTAAAAACCGCAATATTGTGAAATATTATTACAATTTAAAATGACCATGTTCTGTGTGAATATATTTTAAAATGTAATTTATTTCTGTGAATCAAAGCTGAATTTTCAGCATCATTACTCCAGTCTTTAGTGTCACATGATCCTTACAGTAATCATTCTAATATGTTGATTTGCTGCTCAAGAAACATGTCTGATTATTAATGTTGAAAACAGCTGTGCTGCTTAATATTTTTGTGAAAATCATCACACATTTTTAGATTCTCTGATGACTAGAAAATAGAATATAGAAATATTTTGTAACATTATAAATGTCTTAGCCCTTTTTGGTCAATTTAATGCATTCTTGTTAAATAAAAGCATTTATTTGTTTAAAAAATGAGTTATTGTTTTTTTTAACTGCAAATTGTAATTTAATTGCAAATTAAATGAACAGAAATACTAAAAGTAACATTGATCATATCAAGATTAATGAAAGATCCTCAAGTCTTCTTCTTGTACTGTATGCGTGTCCGTGTGAATGCTCTCACACACGTGTTTGTAACTGTCCTGTTGCGTCTGTAATGACAGAGTCCCAGAATGCTCTGCAGCCAATTAGGCTGCCATAATTACCCAGACTCCCATTGAGCTGTCAATCAGAGAGAAGCTGCACAGGAAGTCATCCCTCCCTCTGTTAGCGGAGGAAAGTCTCCGCTGAGCCCTCCCCAATTAAACCCACTCTCGCTCTAATATTAGACCCGACTTAACCATCTCTCTCTCCCTGTGTTCCTCTCATTCGCTCTCTTTTACGTTACGTTTCAGCACCGGCTCTCCTGACATCTTTCTTTCTCTGTTATTGTCTCTCCACCTCTCCTCACTCATAATTGCAGAGTGCTCAGCGCAGGCCCAAGCACATTTGTTTCAACAGATGTTTTGTGCGGCACAGAAAGCCACATACTGCATGCAAACGCTGCGCGCTGTCGACGGCTTTTCTGTGGTTTGTGTTGCCATGCAATTCTGATAAATTCACAAGGTAACTCTACTCAATCACAAGCTCACTCTATAATCACGTCCAGCCAGTTCTTACACATGAAAGCTTGTGTCTGTAATTGTGACTTTGTCTCACAATTTTTCTCAGTTTTGAGTTCATAAACTCAGAATTCAGCCTTTGCTTCTTGCAATTCCAAGTTTACATCACGCAATTCTGCATTTATATCTTGCAATTCTGCATTTTTATCTCACAGATCAAAGTTTATATCCCACAATTCTGCATTTATATCTCACAATTCTACATTTAATTAATGAATTATGCATTTGTAGCGCAATTCAGAATTTATATCTTGCAATTCTGCATTTATATCTCACAAATCTGCATTTATATCCCACAATTCTGCATTTACATCTCACAATTCTACAGTTAATTCACAAATTCTGCAATTATATCTTGCAATTTTGCATTTGTACGTCACAAATCTGAGTTTATATCCCACAATTCTGCATTTATATCTTAATTCTACATTTAATTCAATTCTGCATTTATATCTCACGAATCTGCATTTATATCCCACAATTCTGCATTTATATCTTGCAATTCTACATTTAATTAACAAATTCTGCATTTATATCTTGCAATTCTGCATGTGTATGTTGCAATTTTGCATTTATATCTCAACAAATCCCAAATTTGAGTTTATATCCCACAATTCTGCATTTATAGCTCACAATTTTGCATTTATATCTCACAAATCTGAGTTTATATCCCACAATTCTGCATTTATAGCTCGCAATTTTGCATTTATATCTCACAAATCTGCATTTATATCTTGCAGTTCTGTTTATAAATTGCATTCTTAATTTATATCCCACAATTCTGCATTTATATCTTGAAATTCTGCTTATACATTGCAATTCTGCATTTATATCTCACAATTCTACATTTATAGCTTGCAATTCTGATTTTTTTTTTTTTTTGGAGAATTACAAAGGAGAAATACAAACAGAATTCTGACTTTCGTTCTCACATTTCCAACTTGATACCTCGAGTTTACATGAATTTATTTTAAGAAAAATCCAAATTAAGAGATATTTTGTTGCAAGGTGGAAACAACCTTCCATACGTTTGGGAATTTATCAGAATTAAAAAGAAAAATTATATCATTGACTGCTAGACAAAAATCAAACTCAAACCAACTTAAAGTTAACAGGAAATCAAAACTGACATCATTTACTTGTTATTGCTCACACTGTACACAACTTGTTGCATGTTACAGCAAAGAAAATCTTTATAATTTTGCTGTTTTTTGGAACTGGTTTCTTGCTGGTCCAAGCTAGTTTATGATGACCTGCCAGTTCTGGTTAGTACTTTTAGACCACTTTGGACCAGCAACAAACTATCTACTATGTTCCAAAAAACAATAAATAGCTTATTCCATAATCATGTCCCAGCGCTATGACAAAAACTATGACAAATTTCTGATATCAGCTCCTCTTGGAAAATCCAGCTCAAAAAGTCAACAGAAAGTCTGTTGACAGAAGAAACTGACCCCGTTTACTTGTTTCTGGTCATACTGTACTTCCAAAAGGTCAGGTTTTGCAACAATGCCATAAAAGAACCACTTCTTCTCAGTGCAAAGAATATGGAACCTTCTTTCCACTATAAAGAACCTTTTGTGGAATGAAAATGTTCCATGCACGTTAAAGGTTCTTCATGGAACCATTCCAAAAAACAGGCTGACCATTAGAAGGGAGGTCATCCACCTACACCAGTTCAGACCAGCAAACCAACTACCTTCAGGTGGTTTTAGCTGAATTTAAGTGAATGTTACTGAATCTGACTAACGCATACATGACACTTAAAAAAAAATGAGAGAAATCACATTTATTGCTGAAAGTGTTTTTCACAATGGATGACGATGAGTTCAGCACAACTCAGATCTTCATTGCCTTACCTCTGCGATGTTTTCTTGTACTTTCTCCTGTAACAAAACAAACAAAACATTAAAACCTGCATTCAGCTGTACTGTGTACAATTATACTGGATTTATTTCATAAATAATAATAATAATAATAATAATAATACGCACACATCTCACTATATTTAAACCCTTATGTTTCATGCTGAACAATCAACCGAGATCAAATATTCAACAGTGGTCTAATGTTTTATTATTATTACCCATTTTATAATTAATATTATTTTGTCTTTTTTTTTTTTTTTAAGTTTTTATGGCCCTGCAAGTTGCAAAACATTTTTGCTTCCACTTTGGTAAAAATTACTTAAAAGTTCTCCACATATACCACATGCAAACTCATGCCCTTTCTGAAAAATAATAAAATAAAATAAAATAATCTATTTGTCAAAAAAATTAATTTACATAAATTTTGTTTCAAAAGGAATTAAGTTGTCTTTTTAAACAGGCTGTTTAAAGCACGGCTTCTTCTTGGTGTATTTTTACAGCGTGTCGCTGACAGCTCATATGTGTCTTTCCATAAAGCCCATTAACAACATAAGGACGGTGAAGCAATTAGTCAGCGCGCAGGAAAAATCAGAGCTGCCCAATCATTACTCATTCCTGCCATGAGCTACTATCACTGGTGCCTGAAATTACTCCTTAGAAAAGGAAACTCCTTCTTGCTGTGTCCCTTTCCTTTCAAAAGTCACCAAACATAATTACGAGTGCTGCTTCACACCACTGAAGTGTTGCAAACACACAAGCGCACATGCAAAACTACGTCCACGTACAGTGTAAATGCACACACTCATGACAGCTGTATGTGTTTGGGCTTTCTGTGAGATTAAATGCTGATGCCGTCAGATTTACCCACTCCAGTAACCTTTAACATCCATATATACAGCTGCTTCTACATGGCCAAAACACAGCAAAACAGCTTAACATCCTGTGAACTGGCCTGACGTCCTGTGACGGGCAATAATCCAAACCCAGTGAAGAGACTAACACAATTTTGGCAAAAACAGCACTTGTTTTTGGCCCTCCGTTGGAGAGAACAACAAAGTTCTTAAAGGAGCAGTTCACCCACAAATATTAAAGGAGAAGTCCACTTCCAGAACAACAATTCACAAATAATATACTCACCCCCTTGTCATCCAAGATGTTCACGTCTTTCAGTCGTAAAGAAATTATTGTTTTTGAGGACAGCATTTCAGGATTTTTCTTCATATAATGGACTTGATTGGTGCCCCGATTTTGAACTTCCAAAAAGTAGTTAAAATGCAACTTCAAAGGGCTCTAAACGATCCCAGCCAAGGGAGAAGGGTCTTATCTAGTGAAACAATCAGTCATTTTTTTCGGAAAATAAAAATTTGTATACTTTTTAAGCACAAAAGCTCGCTTAGCACAGGTTCTGGGATGCGTGTTCACGTACTATTGAATCATGTCGAAAAGTCACGCAGAACATAGGCGGAACTACAGACCCAGTGTTTACGAATGCGCAAAGACTAAAAAAATGCAAGTAAGTCAAACGCTGTTTACAAACAAAAAGGTACAACGATGTCGGACGATTCTGAAGTTGTAGGAGAAAATAAGATGAGTTTTTTGCCATACTCTACCTTTTTTAGCCGGAGTACACAGACGATGAACTTAGACGGGATTCGTGTTAGTGATGGGAAGTTCGGATTATTTTACCCACTCGAACCTTTGAGTCTCGTTCAGCAAAATGAACGAATCTTTTTGAGTCATTTCATCTACTGCTTACACAAATGTTGATCACACTACAAACAAGACAAAACTATAATGCTATAAGAAACAGAAATGATTAATTCATTGTTTACCTGGGTCTTTAGTCTATGATTAGCTCACCTCACCTCTTATCTGACAAGTTTTTGGGTTTGAGTCATTCATTCATTATGTGACGGCCCCATAAGCTCAACCAATGCAGTGTGAGCCGGAAAAAGAGTTGATTAGCTCATCTCTTGAGATGACCCGAAGACTCGAAACAGGTGAACTAATTCCAGTACAGAACCTAATAGGATGTTGCGCATGCGCGACTGAATGAATCACTCCCCGAGACGACTCGTTCTTCCCGAGTCACATTAAAGATTCATTCAAAATGAATGAATCGTTCAAGAACGACCCATCACTAATTCGTAGCATCGTGGACGCGCATCCCAGAGCCTGTGCTACACGAGCTTTTGTAATTAAAAAGTATACAAATTTTTATTTTTCAAAAAAAATGATAGATTGTTTCACTAGATAAGACCCTTCTTCCTTGGCTGGGATCGTTTGGAGCCCTTTGAAGCTGCATTTAAACTACATTTTGGAAGTTCAAAATCGGGGCACCAGTCAAGTCCATTATATGGTAAAAAAAATACTGAAATGCTTTTCTCAAAAACCATAATTTCTTTACGACTGAAGACAGAAAGACATGAACATCTTGGATGAAAAGGGGGTGAGTAAATTATTTGTAAATTGTTGTTCTGGAAGTGGACTTCTCCTTTAAGATGTGTTGTTGCACAGTTCAAAAAGTTCACTTTTTGATGTCAGTGACATCACAGGCACCACTTTTATGGTGTTTTGGAGCTTGACAGCTCTGGTTGCTTTCTACTGTCTTTATAAAGAAACAAACAGCTTGGATATTCTGCAAATTTTCTTTTCTATTCTTCTCAGTATTCTCCTTTTGTGCTTCATAGAAGACATAAAACTACTTGACTTGAAGGTGACTGTATATCTTTTGATATATTCTAGAGAACTATTCTGACCTCTGATGTACATTCAAGTGAATATAGCATTAAACAAGAAAAAAAGGGGAGAGGGACTTGATTTTATTCATAAGGAATTGATTGAAATAAAAAAAAAGAAGAATTAGCACCATCAAGACTTTTTGCATGGTGAGTTTTTCATGACAATTAAGAAAAAATCCTGAAAGTAATAATTATATACACAGAATATAATTAATGTAATTAAAAAAACTTTTAAGTTGTTCTTTTAATTGACATTTTTTAAATTATTTAATTTAAATGTATATTTATTATAATTTTTTATAGTATTTATCCATGCAAATCCAGTCTCCATTTGAAACTGCATTTCTAGGTGCATCCATTCAGCTAAAAAGTAATAAATCACACACACACAGAAGAAAAAGAAAAAAGAAAAGTAAAAAAAGCTAAGTATTTAAGTATTACAGAAGAACCATCAAGACTGTTTGAATAGGGACATCATGACAATTGATTACGAAACGTAAAGTAATAATTATATTTGTTGTTGTTGGTTTTTTTTTGTTTTTTTTGTTTTTATTATTATTAATTTAAATGTTTTTTAAATTTAATTATTTTTAAAAGTTAATTTAATTTAATTTAATTTATATTCATTATAGTTTTTTTATAGTATTTTTTGATCCAAATCCGGTACGTCTCAAAAATGCTTAATTATTTTTATTGTTTATATGCATTATTTTTACATTTTTATATTTTTGTTCATGACAGTAAATAATAAATAATAATGCTCATGAATAAATATAATACATAAAAATATAATCAACTAATCAATCAATAAAACTTAATTACTGAAGTTAATGCTTACACTGTGTGTGCACATCAATTTTACTTCTGACTCTGATGTAAATTTACGTGAAAAATTATATTTAATTAGAAAAATAAGATGGGAGGGATTTGATTTTATTCATAAGGAACTGATTGGATTATGAAAAATGTCTCTATATGACAGGTGGATAGAGGGGAGGAGTTGAAAATTAAGATTTCTTGTAGACTGAAAATCAATGTAATTTCAGAGGAGAAGCAAGTTATGATGTATAAAAGAAAGATTATGAAGACAGACATTTTCTACTTTGGATTAACATGCACTAATTAATCATTTACAATAAGATGAATTAAAAAAAATGATTTTATGTTATGTTGATTTTAACTGATTCAATACACACAAAAACTCTTCAAACTCAGCATTAAAAGACGAAAATTACTATTTTACTGCCTGAAGGGATAAAATATGAGAGGAGACAAACACCCCTCCCCTCATTCATCTCATTCTTGCTTTCATTCGCTTTTTCTTTCTCCTTCTCTCACTCGTCTTTTCTTCTTCACCCATAGTGAGGAAATTGCATTTCATTCACCGAGTTCTGGGACAATATAGAGACTTTTTCTCCCGCCGCCCAATAACACCCAGAAAGAAAAACTGATTGACATCGAAGAAATGAGTTTGTCTACAGATGATGGAGCTGTTTAATATATATTTGAGAAGTATTTGAAACATAATAATAAAAAATAAATAAATACAAATATTGAACTCTCAGTGAAATGACCTCACTGAATAAAATCAGAATTTAAAAAAAACTTGATATGGAACATTTTTTTTTGCATGGGAAAATTTTTTATGACAATTGAAAAATTAAAAAAAAATAATAATAACAATTTATTTTCATTACTACAATCCAAAAAGTAATACATTAAAATTTTATTTTTTTTATTTTTATTGTGTGTTTTTTTTTCTTCCAGCATTTGTTCATCCAAATCCAGTAGGCGTCCAAAAATGCTTTTTTTTTTTACATTTTAATTATTTTATTATTAATCAATATTTTTATTGTTTATTATGAATCTGAACTATGGAATGACACAATATAATACAACTTAAACATATAATATAATATAATTTGTCTATCATGAAATTTGTTGTACTAGCTTTAATTTATGATGATTTAAACAAAAAAAATGTATTGCAGCTGACTTTCTGTAATGAGAACCAATAAAAAAAAAATGCTTGATTGACATAAAAATGTGCGTCACTATGCAAAAATAGTCCTAAAACAGTCTTTAGACTTTATTCTGATTATAATTTTGTATTTTTTCCTACTTACTTTGGGGTGACAAGTGAATTTGGAGATGTTTGTCAACCTCTTAGATGCAAATACACTCTCACACAAAACACAAGAAAACCTGTTGAAAAGCTCATACTCACAGTCCCCGCAGTCGGAGCCAGATTTTCTCAATCTGGTCGGGTTGCAAGTACTTGAGCGACGTGCTTTCAAACTCCTCGATCTCTCTGGTGGGAGACTCCATGATGCCAAGACAGGAAAAAAAAAAACTTAATCCCAAAGCCGGAGCAGGAGAGGCGAGACAAGATTCCCCTCTTCAGTTGAGCTGCGGTTGGGACACTGCAGTCGTCATAGCCCTGTTCTGTCCTCCTGCTCCTCCTCCTGTCCCTTGTGCTCCACTCTGGTCTGAGCACAGGAGCGTGTGGCGGTACTGCAGTACGATCTCTCACTCTCACTCTCTCAGAAATACAGCGCAGCCCAGATTAACGGAGACTCCTGATTTCATGAGTGTTGGTGGGAGGGGTTGAGCGTGACTGAAGCCTCCAGCGGTGATGCCATGATCAATAATGACAAACTAGGTCTCTTCCCATAGGACAAATCACAAATGACATGTCTTTAATATCTCAATTGTTTCTCCTAGACAGCAACGGGATTAAGCAGAGAGCAAACAGAGGCTTTTGATTGAGTCCCCTGAGAAAATAACCCAGTAATCTCCTGGGTTATTATAGTTAACTAAAACTAAAACTATTAAAAAAATGTTACTGTTAAATGTAAATGTTAAATCAAATAAACATTATCTAAAGTAAATAATAATAAGAGGGATCATACAAAATGCATTTTATTTTGTATTTAGTACTGATCTGAATAAGATTTTTCACATAGATGATGTTCACATATAGCCCACAAGAGAAAATAAGTTGAATTTATAAAAATAACCCTGTCTAAAAGTTTACATACACTTGATTCTTAATACTGTGTTGTTACCTGAATGATCCACAGCTGTGTTTTTTTGTTTACTGATAGTTGTTCATGAGTCCCTTGTTTGTCCTGAACAGTTAAACTGCCCACTGTTAAAATCCTTTAGGTTCCACAAATTCTTAGTTTTTTCAGCCTTTTTGTGTATTTGAACCCTTTCCAACAATGACTGTATGATTTTGAGATCCATCTTTTTACACTGAGGACAACTGAGGGACTCATATGCAACTATTACTGAAGGTTCAAACACTCACTGTTGCTTCAGAAGGAAACATGATGCATTAAGAGCCGGGGGTGAAAACTTTTTGAATTTGAAGATCAGGGTCAATTTAACTTACCCTGAATTTTTTTGTCTTCTGGGAAACATGTAAGTATCTTTCACAGCTTCTGATGGGCAATATTAAATGAAAAAAAATATGATATTTAGGCAAAATAAGAAAAATATACACCTCTTCATTCTGTTCAAAAGTTTACGCCCCTGGCTCTTAATACATCGTTTTTACTTTTGGAGATTCAGTGAGTGTTTGAACATGCTTTTTGCACGATCCCTCTTATTTTGGTAAAATAATTAACATTTTGCAGATTCTGCAAGGTGTATACAAACTTTTGACCTCAACTGTAAACCCCCAATTAAGGATTTTCTTCCAATATTTTCACATTTAAGGTCATTGCACACTGAAGTCCGAAATTTTCATATGCGTTTTTTCGTATTCATCATTCTAAAAATCTGTCACGCACAGAAACCTTGCACACTTGAGTCCGATGCGTATTAATTCATGCGGTGCGAAAAAAAAAAAGTTCATAAAACAATACACAATGGAATCTTCAAGCAGTGAGGATGATTTTGTTGTTCACTCTCTTCTTAAAAGAGAAAAAGAAAGGGCATATTGGGTCCATCCAATTATAAATTTTTTCACAAAAATTTCAGACTTCAGTGTGCAAAGACCTTTACAGTTGATTTATTTGCCAAGTTAAAGAATTAGTGGTGTGTTATCAATAGTTCTAAAAGTTTTCCAACCATTAGTCAGAAGTGTATGCAGTTAACAGGAGTCCCCTTTCATTTAATGAAAGTTTCTGCGTTGCTTAGCTATTCATACTATGTGGGCAATTCAAACCGGTTTACCATTTGAACCAGTATAATTCAAACCAGTTTACCGTTTGAACCCAGCACCAATCTGAGATACAGCCTACTATCCAGTTGTCACAGTTATGGACTTTGTGTTGAGTTTCTGTTTCTGTTACCCTACAGTAGTTTCTAATCAGCCCGGATTTGTTTCTATGGTTACTTATGATTTGCAGCTGTCTCTCATTCATTAGTGTCATTATTTATACTCCCTGTTCTGTTCAGGCTTGGCCAGTTATTGGTTACGTTATTGTGTTTCTGTATTCCTTGTGGGTTTATTATTAAAGGACTGTTATGTATTATTCTTTGTCGTTGTGCGCTTATTACGGAGCACTGTGCATGACACCAGTATCCAAATTCAGTAAGCTATTCTCATTTGTCTTATTTGTTTTGTTTTATTTTTTTAGAATAACTTCTGCTTATCTTTTTGGAAGAAACATCTGAGACACACTTACTTAAATGCAACATAATTGAGACCTTCACATTGGAGCTATAGTTTGTCACCAGTGTTTGTTTCATTGATTGTGTGGAAGTCACGGTGCATGCATTAAAAAAATAGACCAAATGCAAAAGAATGGACATGCACTAACTTGGAAAAAGCATTTTAAAATGTGGCGCTCATGGTATGAAATGCTAAAACAAAAATAAATAAATAAATGTTGCAATGGTAATCTTACATCGGACTCCTCTACAGTGTCAAAAGACGTCTCACAATGTCCTCCGATTCGCCAAGATTATAAATTCTGTAATCAAATTCTCAAAATAAACTCAAACATTTCTCAAATTCCTCCAAGACTGAATGATCTGAGACATACTATCCCGTATCCACATTAATTCATACAGTCTAACGTGAGCCACTCTCACATTATAACTCATAAACTTGAGCTTATATTTTGTTTGTCATCAGTGTTTGTTTCATTGATTGTGTGGAAGTCACTGTGCTTGCATTGAAAACTAGACCAAATGCAAAACAATGGACATGCATGTGGCATTTCTCAATAGAAAAAGCATCTTAAAAACGTGGTGCTCATGGTGTGAGATGCTAAAAAAAAACAAGAAGACATATTCAGTGGTCAACCCCAGTAAACTTGCCTGAGTCTTCTCTATAGTGTCAAATGACGTCTTAAAATGTGCTCAAGTTTCCTCAGACACCAAAGTCTGCAATAAATTTGATCAAAAGTGAAAGTAAAGTCTTTTATAATGTTACAAAATGTTTCTATTCCAAATAAATGTTGTTCTTTTGAACTTTCTGTTTATCAAAGAATCCTAAAAACCTCAATACTTCTCAAATTCGTTCAAGATTGAATGAAATGAGAGATACTATCCAGTATGCACATTCATTTATACTCTAAAACTAGAAACAAATTATTAACTTTTTGAAAAAAAACAAAAAACATCTGAGACAAACTTACTTAAAAGCAACATAATTGAGAACTTCAGTTTGGAGATTTAGTTTGTTTGCCATCAGAGTTAGGTTCATCTGACTGGTGTAAAACTCATTGTTTTTGCATTAAAAACAGATAAAATGCAAAAGAATGGACATGCATGTGACATTTTTAACTTGGAACAAGCATTTTAAAATGTGGTGCTCATGGTGTGAAATGTGAAAAAAACAAGGCATGTTGCAATGGTCAAAGATGTTCATCTAGTATGTTTGCTTGAAAATTAATCTTACAGAAGTCTCCCCTACAGTGTCAAAAGACATCTCAAAATGTCCTCAGATTCGCCAAGATTATAAAGTCTGTAATCAAATTCTCAAAATAAACTCAAACATTTCTTAAATTCATCCAAGACTGAATGATATGACACTATCCAGTATCCACATTATTTTATACATTCTACAGTGAGCAATTCTCACATTATTCATCTCATAAATGCAACATAATTGAGACCTTAAAACTGGAGCTTTTATTTTGTTTGGCATCAGTGTTTGTTTCATTGACTGTGTGAAAGTCACTGTTCTTGCATTTGAAAAAAAAACAGACCAAATGCAAAATTATGGACATGCATGTGACATTTTTTATCAGAAAAAGCATCTTAAAAATGCAGTCCTCATGGTGTAAGATGCTAAAAAAACAACAAGACATATTCAGTGGTCAAAGATGTTCATCTAGGATATTTACATAAAAACCCCAGCAATCTCACATGCGTCTCCTCTAAAGTTTAAAATGATGTCTTGAAATGTGCTCAAATTTGCTCAAATACCAAAATCTGTGTTAAATTTGATCAAAAGTGAAAGTAAAGACTTTTATAAATGTTACAAAATATGTCCATTCCAAATAAAAGCTGAAATTTCTGTTCAGGATATTAATATTTCTCAAATTCTTCTAAAACAATGAATGACATGAGATATACTATCCAGTATGCACATTCATGTATACTCTAAAATTAGAAACAAATGATCAACTTAAAAACATTAAACTTACTTAAATGCAACAAAATTGAGACCTTCAGATTGGAGCTTTAGTTTGTTTGCCATCAGACTTTGGTTCATCTGACTGGTGTGAAAATCATTGTTTTTGCATTAAAACAAACCAAATGCAAAAGAATGGACATGCATGTGACATTTTCAACTTGTAAAAAACATTTAAAAATGTAGTGCTCATTAGAGATGCTAAAAAAACAACATGGCATGTTGCAGTGGTCAAAGATGTTCATCTAGCATGTTAATTCGAAACCCCCAGTAATCATACATGAGTTTCGCTATAGTGTTAAAATGAGGTCTCAGTATGTGCTCAGATTCAGATTCAACTCTATGAACTGCAATATTTGTCAAATTCATCCAAGACTGAATGATCTGATATACAGTATACTATCCAATATCTATGTTCATTAATACAGTCTAAAGTACAGCAGGCAATTCTCACATTGTATCTGAGAAATTCAATGTAATTTAGACCTTCATACTAGAGCTTTTGGAAAAATAGACCAAATGCAGAAGAACGCACATGCATGTGACATTTTAACTAGAAAAAAGCATCTTAAAAATGTGGTGCTTATGGCGCGAGATGCTAAAAAACAAGACGACATCTAGCATACTTACTTAAAAACCCCAGTAATCTCACGTGCGTCTCCTCTAAAGTGTCAAACGATGTCTTAAAATGTGCTAAAATCTGCTGAGATACTAAAGCAGGGGTCACCAAACGTGTTCCTGGAGGACCGGTGTCCTGCAGAGTTTACATCCAACTTTCCTCAACATACCTGCCTGGATGTTTCAAATATACCTAGTAAGACCTTGATTAGCTGGTTCAGGTGTGTTTGATTAGGGTTGGAGCTAAACTCTGCAGGGACACCGGCCCTCCAGGACTGGATCTGGTGACCCATGTACTAAAGTCTGCATTCAATTTGATCAAAAGTTTAAGTAAAGACTTTTATAATGTTACAAAATACTTCTATTCCACATAAATGCTGTTCTTTTGAACTTTGTGTTTATCAAAGAATCCTGAAAAACTGAATGATATGAGAGATACTATCCAGTATGCATATTCATTTGTACTCTAAAACTAGAAACAAATCACTAACTTAAAAAAAAAAACAAAAAAACCAAACAAACATCTGAGACAGCCTTACTTAAATTCAACATAACTGAGAACTTCACACTACAGCTTTTAGTTCATTTGCAATCAAAGTTTGGTTCATTTAATTGAGGTCAAAGTTAATTTTCATTAAAAACGTCACATGCGTTTTTAAAAACTGAACACTTTATTTAAAAATATGATCCTTAGGAAGTGAGATGTTGTACAACTTACACCATACAAGACATGTTACAATGGACAGATATGTTAATCTAAAATGTTTGCTTAAAAAAAAAGATTAAAAAACAATTAGCAAACAATTAACAACCGTACAAACTGATGTGAAAACACACCCCTAAGCTATGAAATAATCACTACGCAATAACATTTAAGTGTCTTATTATGCTGGAAAGGGAATAGATGGTAGACAGATGACAGGGGAGGTGACGAGGAAAAGGAGAAATAGAAAGAAGTTAAAGACACAAACTGTGACTAGAGAGATGAAGAGGCCAATCAGCCTGCATCTGAAGAGCGGAGTGAGATTATATGCCTTTTAGATGAATGTGCCGCCCTACTGTCAGATACACATTAACACAAACATTCACACACACTGAACGCGCTGCTCTGTTCTCCGTTTCCATTTACCAAATGACCCAATAATTGCTCAATCTTTCTTTCAAGACTTGTGGAGGATAAACAGATTCATCTTGACGATCAGGAGCCTTCATAGAGAGCAAATTCATGAATTCTAGCGAAGAAAGAAGCTGGGTCTATGAGTGGCCATTATCAATTTATTTTCTAAGAACTGAGCATTATCAGAGTTTAACATCTCAATTGGCTCTCACTTCTCTTGTACTGTATATAAACTTCTGGTTCTCTTCTAGAGTTTTAGAAGAGATCTTAAAGTCCCCCAGTAGTCAAAATTTTTATCCCTTAAAACTGATCTTTGATCATCAAAATGAAATATTTAAATGTTTTTTCTTGTGAAAATAAGTTTTTTAATGCCTTAAAGGAGAAGTCCACTTCCAGAACAACAATTTACAAATATTTTACTCACCCCCTTGTCATCCAAGATGTTCATGTCTTTCTGTTTTTCAGTCGTAAAGAAATTATGGTTTTTGAGGAAAGCATTTCAGGATTTTTTTTTTTCCATATAATGGACTTGATTGGTGCCCCGATTTTGAACTTCCAAAATGTAGTTAAAATGCAGCTTCAAAGGACTCTAAATGATCCCAGCCGTGGAAGAAGGGTCTTATCTAGTGAAACGATCTGTCATTTTTTTTTTTTAAAAAATAAAAATTTGTATACTTTTTAAGCACAAAACGCTCTGGGATGCGCGTTCACGATGCTACGAATTAGTGATGGGTCGTTCTTGAATGATTTGTTCATTTTGAACGAATCTTTAATGTGACGAACGAGCCGTCTCGGGGAGTGATTCGTTCAGTCGCGCATGCGCAACATCGTATTAGGTTCTGTACTGGAATTAGTTCACCTGTTTCGAGTCTTCGGGTTTTTCGAGTCGTTCATCTTATGGATGATTATCGAACCCGAAGTCTTGAGAGATGAACTAATCAATTCTTTTTCCAGCTCACACTACATCGCTTAAGCTCATGGGGCTGTCACGTGATGAACGAATGACTCAAATCCGAAAACTTGTCAGATATGAGCTGAGGTGAGCTAATCATAGACTAAAGAATCAGGTAAACAATGAATTAATCTTTTGTGTTTCTTATAGCATTATAGTTTTGTCTTGTTCGTAGTGTAATCAACTTTTGTGTAAGCAGTAGATTCAAAGGTCCGTAGACTCAAAGGTTCGAGTCAGTAAAATGATCCGAACTTCCCATCACTACTACGAATCATGTCTAAGTTCATCGTCTGTGTACTCCGGCTAAAAAAGGTAGAGTATGGCGAAAAACTCCATCTTATTTTCTCCTACAACTTCAGAATCGTCCGACATCGTTGTACCTTTTTGTTTGTAAACAGTGTTTGACTTACTTGCACTTTCTTAGTCTTTGCGCGTTCGCTTTGTAAATACTGGGTCTGTAGTTCAGCCTACGTTTGGCGTGACCTTTCGACATGATTCAATAGTACGTGGACGCGCATCCCAGAACCTGTGCTACACAAGCTTTTGTGCTTAAAAAGTATACAAATTTTTATTTTCCGAAAAAATTACAGATCATTTCGCTAAATAAGACCGTTCGACCGATGACAGAAAGACATGAACATCTTGGACGACAAGGGTTTGAGTAAATTATTTGTGAATTGTTTAGGGCTGCAACAGCTATTATCGATAATGAATTTCGTTGTTAACGAATGCCGTTTTCGATTAGTTGGGCTGCTCAAGTTACTGAGGAGCGCGACCACAAGATGTACAAATACACAAAGATACACACAGATACACAGCCGCTCGCGCAATGGAGGTTACAGAAGCGTCTGCGGGAAAAAGCGTGCGCCCCAAGTCCTCCAAGGCATGGAAGCATTTTACATTAAACGCCTCTAAGAAGACAGTAACCTGCATGCTATGCAAGACCGAGCTTTCATGGCATGGAAGTACCACAGTCATGCACGAACACGTCAAAAGAAAACATGTTGGTGTTACGGATGGCAAAACATCAGCAGGGTAAGTAAAAACTGTTTCTCTTCATTGTGTAAAAATTAGTAAAGTTTAAGTGCTTTTGTTTAAACTGTTTGCTAACTTCGGGACAGTCGCGCTAGATCTGTTTACTTGCGACTCGCTAGCATCACATTGCACAATCACCTCATGAGCAATAATGATTAGTTAAATGGCGCTACTTTAGATTAGCTTAAATTAAACGGTGCGAATAACAGTAGAATATTACATTTAGTCATTGTTGTGGTTTTCAGCGAATGCTAATAACAGTACATTTGTGCACCAATGCATATTTTTTCCTTTCATTTTAATCAAGACTATTAGCTTTTTGCATTTCTACAGTGTTTTTTTTTATAGTCTCCCTGGTGAAAAAAACAGCATATGCTGGTAGCTATGTTTTGATGCTGGGATGCTGGTTAGGTATGTTTTGATGCTGGTTTAAACTAGTTTAAACTGATCCTTTGCTGGTTCATGCTGGTAAAAATGATTGGCATCCTTAATCCAGGATACATACTTCAATCAAGGACCCACTTCACAAAATTAATGGAGAGAAATATTTATATGCAGCACTTTAAGCAGTGAAAGTTTACCTGTTCTTCTGATTTCTACCTCTGTTTCAAAAAGTAATATTTCTTTTTTTTATTTATTATTTATAATTTTGATATTTCAACAAATTCTGCTGCTTAATATCATTTTCAGCATGTTTTTGTCCTAATTTCATAATGTGAATATAATAAGAGTACAACAATTGTTTTGCTTTTTATTTATTTATATTTTGGATATTTAGAGAAGTTTTACTGTTCAAAAACAAACTTTGTCTTTCATTTAAGGTTTAAAATGTCAAAATTAAAGATCATTAAACTCTATATGTGGCTTTTGCATTTTTTAAAGTTTACTTTTATACATAAATAATACCCTGATATATGGTTTTATATAGTTATAAGCAAAACATCAAATTAAAAAAGCGTTTAGTTTTTATCCGATTAATCGAAAAAATAATCACCCAACTAATCAATTATCAAAATAATCGTTAGTTGCAGCCCTAGAATTGTTGTTCTGGAAGTGGACTTCTCCTTTAAAACAGCTTGAATGTAACTCTACTCCCCTTGCCTCATTTACTATATGCGGATCTATGAATATGCAAATTAGCCCCGCCCCCTAACCCACTTACTAAACTGCAGTAAACGCGATATAATGGCGAAACACGCTAGTTGTACTAGCGGACAACTACAGTGGATACTGTAACATTTGATAAAGTTACTTACTATGTTGTGCCCTCAAAATGCCTTGAAGGCTCGAATGCAGCCTAGTTTATGATTCCAGTTCGCGCCCGCGAGCATATGCGAGTAATGTGTAGACGGCAATGCGGGAGAGGTGCGTCTGACTCCGGGCTACTTTTACACTGTTACCGTGGGTTATTTTTCAAGCAGTTGTGCTCTATTTAATGCTCTATTTAATATTTGGTTTTGTGCTGATAATCCTATTGGTATATTTTCCATGCTAATTATAGGAATCTATTCTTTGACGTGATTGGTTACTGAAGTTTGTGGCTGTTTCAAACCGCATTTCTGGGACAGTCTTTGGGAAACTACAGTTTTAAGGAGAAAATACTCAGCAATTGTGTTGATTAATATGGACTAGCACATGTTTTGTCTAAAAGCATATTAAAAACACCACATAGACAAATAAACAACATAAAAATCTTAACAATGTCTCAATCTGTGCTTATTTATATATACCACTGTTCAAATGTTTGGGGGCAAGAAAATGAAACAAACAAGGACTGCCACTGAAACTGTCGACTATGTTATCTGTCAATCCATACAGTTTATCCGTAACTTTAAAAATAAACTTACTGACCCCAAACTTTGGTGGTAGTGTACAAAAGACACCAAAATCTGCATTCAAAAGTCTTAACACCAAGTCAAATTTCTAAAAATCATTCAGCAATTTTTTCAGAACTGCTAAAAGCATAAAAATAATAAGAATGCACCTGGGGTTCATTGCTTCCCAACAGTTTAGCTTTGATTTCAAAAGCACGCAATGTTCTATAAATGCAGTTTTTATTAGCATATTCATGTGAATAAAAACATACTGAGTCGTAACACCACGCTGTGGTCCGTTTATGTTACCATACACTGCTCTCGTCGAAAATCAATTGATTAGGTTTATCCTTCCTTTTGTTTCTTGCGCTTTTGTATTTTTCCATCTGCTTCACACAATGGGGCCATTATATAATGGAGTTTCCTGAACACCCCGAAAATCCAATAAGGCTGAAAGCTGGGCTGGCCAGCCTGAGACTAATGCAGAGATCTAATTCCTCACGCTGGAAATGTTTTTTCTCCAGGGAGACATTCAGGGACAGCTGTTATTGAAAGCCGAGACACAGCGGCATGTTAGCACCGCAGATTTCTCAAAACATTCTGCCGTTCGTTGGCAACATTCACATCTAAATCAGCCATGCAATATTGAGAGGACGCCATAAATTAAATATAATTGTTATATTCAATATATAAATCTCATTAACAAAATCAGAAGATGTTCATCTTATTATCGGATTATTAAAAGTAGTTGTTGAATATAAATATTACGTGCAAAAAGATCTAAAATGATACGCTAGCATTTCCATTAATCTCAACGGCACACTTTAAGATCACTTTGAACATTAAATGCCAAGTGACTAATCATAAAAATATCCTGAAACACTGATTGGGTAATGGAAAACCCTTCACTAGTCACTATCCTGATGTGTGCAGACAGGGAAAAATAAGTCTGTTTCACACTTTTAAGAGCGCTCCAAAAACCTGTCAGTGGTAAAACATTATAATATAATAAAATACTCACTTTATAATATATTGCTTGCAAAACAGGTTAAATTTGACAGAATACACAGATACTTCTGAATGCCTATCAACAGAGCAAGACGCAGGAGTCTAACACTAAAGTAACCAGCCTAAATTTGACCTACTGGGATGGACGGATGGATGGATTAAAAAAATACATATTAAAAATACACATAGTGCTAATAATAAATAATTAACTTGAATTACTGGCTAAAGTATTACACCTGGTCTTAAAAACTCCAGTAATAAAAAAATAAATGGATCAATAAAATAAATACCAAGAAATACCTAAATATTGTCCCAACATATCCATTGTTTCGTAAATGGATGCAAAAAATGCATATTTTCTGAAATTCTGTAACTCCAAATCTAATTCTTATTATTACAGTAGACATATGACCATTCGCGGTGAGAGGAAAAATATAAAATTAGTAGTAGTACTATTAAAAATAATAATATAACAATAAAATTAAATAAAATAAAGCCACATAAAGAAGCAAAATAAAAAGGGGGGGAAATAAATAAATAAATAAATAAAATTCACATTAACAGACATATGACCATTAACAGAGAGGGGAAAAATGTAAAATTAGTAGTATTAAAAATAATAATAATATAACAATAAAATGAAATAAAGTACACAACAAGTAAACAAGTAAAACAAAAATTAAAAAAATTAAATAAAATGGCCAAATAAATAAACATTTTTACATGTAAATAAACATATGTAAAGATAAAATAAAATAGTCAAAATTTGTAAATATGTACCTAAATAAGCAAATAGAGTAAATTCACTTCACAAACAAAATAAATAAAAAATACATGTACGTAAATACACATACATAAATAAATTACTTACATAAAATAAGAATTTATTTGCAAAAACAGATAACACATTTTCAAATATAATGTTTTTTATTATGTCTTCATGTTTTTATTGTGTTAGTTATCTGTATTTTAGTTATGTTATTTATTTTTTCTTCATATCAAAATAACTCAACTGCAGTTTGATTGAGATTAATTGGAATGCACAATGAAAAAAACATGATTTTTGAAATTGATTAAAAACAGAGTTATGCGTTTTTGCAAATGAACTCTTCAAATATTTACTTATGTTAAGTACAGTACATAACTGCATACGTGCATGCCTGTTTAAATAAAGAAATATTTTCTTGCATAAATAAGTAAACTAAATAAGTACATATATACATTTGTAAACAACTACGTACGTGCATACTTAACTAAATAAATGTCAATAAAATATATAGAAAATATGAATAAAATATTTATGTATGCATGAACAACTACACTCACACATACCTAATAAATAATTAAAAAAAATAATATAAGTACATACAGTATGCACATCCATAACTTCATACATACATACCTAACAAGCAAAATACACAAACAAATAAGGGGCAGTTCCTCAAAATGATTAACTATCACACTACCCTGGCATTTCAGACACAAACACCACATAACCTTAAGTGATTCAGTCTGGAAAGTTCTCTTGGGTGCAGGGAAAGAAACACTAATATTGTATTCGAGTCAGGTGGCAGTAAAAGAATTTACCTCTCATCCCTTATTAAAAACAATTATCATTCAAATATTCCTGTGTGTTTATCCATCTGTGTATTTATCTACTTATCTCAGCCTGTGTCTCCCTCCCTGCCATTCATTCCTGATGATGATGATGATGATGATGATGATGAGGACAGGCCTTTCAATTACCTGATGCAGGAGGTGGGAGATAATGCCAGGCCAAAGTCTCAAAGACACATCAGCGCCAGGCCGCTTTCATCTATGGAGATGCTCTCTATGCCGCACATGCGAGCGCTTCCCTCCGTGTACTCTGAGCTCTTCAAAGGTCTTGTTTGAAGGTGCTCTTTCTGCTGTCTATACTCTACTCTTCTTTTCTTTTAAGTGAGGTTTATATCGAGTGTGTGTCAGGAGGCTGAGAGCTTCCAACCGTGAATGACGTCACCTCCTGTGACCCATCACGTCGCTAGACACATCAAACTTGACCAGCGGCATCTCAAAACACTATAAATCTGACAGGCTTGGCTCATGAATATTAATTAGTTGATGTAATGCTCACTCAGTAGTCCTTGAAAGTTCATTCATTTTTTCAGTCAGCGTTGTTTTGTGGCTGAAATCTTTTGTGTAGTTAAAATATAAAGATTATTTTCCAAAAAGCTGATTAATGCACATACAAATTAGAGGAAAGAGGATATAGTTTTTTTTGTGTGCCTGAGATATGGTACCAATTAAAATTTGAAGGATCTGTTAGAATTATTTTTTAATAAATTATTATTTTTTCAGCAAGGATATATTAAATTGATTAAAAGTGGCAGTAATAACAGTTTTAAATAATATCTTCAAAAGATGTTTATTTCAAATAAATGCTGTTCTTTAAAACTTTGTTTTAGAATCCTAAAAAATAAAATGTTTTCAACATTGATAATAATAATAATACATGTTTCTTGAGCAGCAGATCAGCATATTAGAATGATTTCTGAAGGATCATGTGACACTGAAGACTGGAGTAATGATGCTGAAAATTCAGCTTTGCATCACAGAAATAAATTGCATTTTAATATATATTCACATAGAAAGCAATTATTTTAAATCGTAATAATATTTCATAATATTGATGTTTTAATTTTATTTTTTTTTAACTAAACGCAGCCTTTGGTGAGCATAAAATACTACTTTCAAAAACATTAAATAATTTTACAGACCTCAAACTTTTTAATGGTAGTCTATCTGTAAAAAAAAACAACAACACATTATTAATATCCAACAGATACGTCTGCAGTCATTGTCTTAAACTCCACTAAAAATGCTTAGCTGATTGACAACACCACAATTTTAATGCAAATTAAGCTTAAATGAGAATAAAGTATTTGTCCAGTTTCTAAACATTCAGTCCTTTTGCCTGAAAAGGCTTGAATAAGCATTTACAGTGCTCCCTTTTATTGCTTCTCTCATTGTTTCTGTATAATATTACCTGAAAAAACTCCAACGGGAGCATAATATGCATAAAATACATAAAAAATTGGGTGAAAATCATTTAATTAGTTTCAATCAATATTTTTCAGTGACTTTCAACAAATGCAAATGAGTCTTAATCATGCCCCTTTTTACAATATGTAACATAACTCTCAGGCTCCCAAAATGTCTGTGAAGTTACAGCTCAAAATACCCCACAGATCATTTATTACATCATTTTGAAAATGCCTATTTTAAGTGGAAACACACTGTTTTCGTGCATGTCTCTTTAAATGCAAATGAGCTACTGCTCCCCGCCCCTTTTTCCAGAATAGGGGTGTGCCCTTAGAGCTCCTACCTCAGGTACTCTGCTAAAAAACATCTGTTTATGTCAATCACACTGAAATCATGCATTTTAAACCATATTAAACTTCTCATATAGGGTTTTCGGAACACACACACGGCAAGTGAGTAATAAAATAAGTTCTCTTTTATGTCTCATTGCGCTTAAATTGTCAAATACACACAAGTTTATGTTAAAAACACACAGGAGTTACAAAAACAGTCGGTTAAGTCTATGAAGGTAAACAGCTGGGAAAATGCACTGCTCTATTGTCTCCTCTGATGCTGGGACTCTAAATAGTGTTCTGTGCTCGTCTGTGCAGCCAATGACAGAACAGTTAGCATGCTTTGCTCAAACATTTGCCATGGCATTACAACTGGTACACCATTGTCGCTTGTGAAAACAAAATGCGGCGCTGTGGGTGGAAAAGTGCAGATTAAGGGGCGGGAATATTATAATAAGTTCCCCTTTTTACATCACAGGGGGAGCGAAATCTAAGCAGCTCATTTTGTCACAAGCTTGCAGAGAAAGGCTTAACAAAAAATGTACTGGGTTGTTCTTTTTCACATTTTCTGAGTAGGTAGATCCACCCAGCACCCATAGCACTTAAACACTGAAAAAGTCCAATTTTCATGTCGCCTTTAACAGGCATAATTATACTTTAAAGCAACTACTTAAGCCTTATAAACACAGTCAATCAGCCATTCATTTAAAGGGGTTATACTACAATTCACTAGAAGGACACTAAAAATGTATTATTCATCGCACTACCACTACTTAATGCCATCTAGGTTTGCAGCTCTCTAGGTTTTGGAACAGTGGTTCCATTTAAATTATACATGTGGACCAGACTGACAACCCCAGATATTAAAAATGCAACAAAAACATGCCAAAAAAAAAAAATCTAATGAGCAACACTAGACCATTTCTACTAGACTTTAGCCCTGAAGAAAGGCTCGCCAACAACAAGTGGTTCTTTAAAGAGCTTTAAAAGTCTTTGGAGTTGAACAGAATCCAGCAGACATCACAGTCTACAAAGGTGAAAGTCTCTCAAATGTCACAGGTCAATCCCAGCGGCCGTGTTGACAGAGGAAAGGTCTCACAGGAGGACGTTAGAAGGTCTCTCTCCAATGAATGTGAAAGAGGGAACCCACAAACCATTTGTCTGATGCAGACTGCACACAAAAATGACAAGAAATTTTTATCGAAAATATACAAGATTCAGCGACAAACAGCTGACTGTGGCACAACATGAAGGTCTGAGATGGGAAACGAGTCCCAGATGAGTTTAGGATGAGTCAGAGACCTGAAAAGTTTCATTGAGTTCCAGTGAATGATTTAAAGTTTGACATTTTCCCAATAGTTTCCTTCGTTTTATTCCTTCGGGGAGCTCGCATGCGGATGAATGGCTGTATTTGGGTTTTGATTTAAGGTGTTTTTCTGTCTGACTGAGGAATGGCACTGTTATTCTTTTAATCAAATGATCCAGATGCTTTAATGAGAATATAACAGTGCCGCACATCTTTGCTAAGCAATATTAAGAGCATGCTGAACAAATTGAGACATCTCATCTGTGAATGTTATGAATTGCTTGCGTCACAGTAAATGGGTCTGTAAAGCCATGTTGTCAGCTGAGAACTGAGCGAACGCTATTAACAGAGCACATGCTAATGAGTGCCGTCTGAAGGAGTGATTTTAGCGTACTCATGCAAGTGGTATGAAAAAGCCATTCTGAAGTGCTAAAAAGATTAAAATTTGATTTGCCCATTTAATGACCAAAATCAAATTAAAAATTTAACAACAGCAGGCCTGGCTGAAAAGATGGACTTCTTCCTGGAGAAAAAATGCCATACTAGGTGGTCAGGTGATTAATCCACAGTAGGTGGATTTTTACTTGTTCAAACTGATCTACCAACATACCAAAAAAACAAAAAAACAAAATATATATAAAAATAAATAAATAACTAAATAAATGTTTAAATAAATGGCAATAAATGAATGGCTAAATAAATGAATAAATTGAATTAAAAAAAATGTATTAATATCTAAAAAAAATAGAACATAATAAATAAATGGCTAAATATATGGTAATAAATAAATGGCAATAAACAAAAGGCTAAATAAATGAAAAATAAATATCTAAATGGTTAAATAAAGTGTAGTAATGGCTAAATAAATAGAAATAAACTAGCTATATGACAATAAATGAGTGGCAATAAGGAAACGGCTAAATAAGTAAAAATAAATAAATGGATAAATAAAATGAAATTAAAAAAAAAATGTATTAATGGGCAAATAAATAGTAATTAATGGCAATAAAGAAATAGCTTAATATATGTCAATAAATAAATAAATGGCAATAAACAAAAGCCTAAATAAATGAAAATAAATAAATGTCTAAATAAATTTAAATAAAAAAATGTATTAATGGCTAAATAAATAGGAATAAATAGCTAAATATATGCCAATAAGCAAACGGCTACTTAAGTGAAAATAAATAAATGGCTAAATAACTAAATGGATAAATAAAATTAATTTAAAATGTATTAATGGTCAAATAAATAGTAATAAGTGGCAATAAAGAAATATATGTCAATAAATAAATGAAAGGCAATAAACAAAAGGCTAAAAATAAATGGCCAAATAAATTTAAAAAAAATATTATTGGCTAAATAAATATAAATAAATTGCTAAATATATTACAATAAATAAATGGCAATAAACAAAAGGCAAAATCAATGAAATGCAATACATGTCTAAATGCCTAAATAAATTGAAATAAAAAAAATGCATTAATGGCTAAATAAATAGAAATAAACAGCTAATTATATGGCAATAAATAAATAAATGGCTATGAATAAATGGCTACATGGATAAATAAATTGAAATAAAAAAAAAACAAAATGGCTAAATAAGTAGCTTAATATATGACAATAAATGAATGGCAATAAACAAATAAATGGCTAAATGGCAAAATAAATAGAAATGTAAAAAAATATTAGTGGCTAAATAAATAGAAAAAAAATGGCTAAAATATATGGCAATAAATAAATAGCAATAAACAAAAGGCTAAATAAATTAAAATAAACATATAAATGGATAAATAAATTGAAATAAAAAAATGTATTAATGGCTAAATAAATAGAAATAAATGGCAAAAAATGGCTGCATAATAAATAAATGGACAAATGAATGAATGAATGAATAAATGAATGAATGAAGTCAAGACTGAGAAAAACAGTATGAAATTTGTTAACAGATGTCACCCTTGACCCTCAACTCAATGTATCATTCACAATCTCATATTACATGATGCTTGGGTGTGCACGTTATTGATTGTGCTGTTTGTGACAATTTCACACTGATTATAAGCTACCGTGTTTAAAGTTCTAAATCGAGAAATAAAAAGTCAATTGTTATGACTTTGGCTTATTTTGATTTATAGACTGTTAACACAACGCTATCTTTAAGATACCTAATGCAAACGGTCTCAAAAAATGACATACTGTACGTGCAGATTCTTTCCTCTTGAACTCTCAATGACCTTCGCCATAAAACGGTAAACCTCATCCATCTATGGTTTGCTAAATCGATACACTAAGACATTAGAGCTTTGATGAAGTGACGAGGTCAGTAGCCCCTATCAGACCACCAGCTGTGTATTACTCTTACCAAGATTAATGCAATAAATAATCATTGATTTTTATAACAACAAAAACAACAACAATCATTGTGTTATTATTACCAACAGTCTTTAGTTTACATAAAATAAAATTAATATATTCTAGCCACTTTCACTGCAACAAATAAAGGAAAGCAAGCATACAGTCTTTCTCTTAGTAATACAAATACAAGCTGAAAAACAATGATTTGCTGTTTCTATTTCTCTGTTATTAGGAGGAGAGGACAGAGCATTTTTATTAAAAAAGGTTTATAGCACAAGATGTGTCAGCAATATTTTTCTATTTTACATATTCTGTTTTACTGAAAGTTTTCACCAGCATCTTGGAAATGACGTCAAATGTCTGTTCTGAGTCAGGGGTGATCAATCGATGCCGACTTCAAGTCAAAAGTCAAATGTCTTTGATTGCAATTCCAGTCATTAGGGACAATTTGAGTTTCAAGTTGCCCGAAACACATAAAAGCATATAGATGACCTTAAAGCACAAACACAAATGGACTACTAAAGCTACTAAAGTCCACTTCTGATTTCATGGGGTCAACAGTTAGAGATCTTCATTTCAGATTGCATGCAAAAATAACACTTAAGTTTGTATTTTAATGCACATTGAAATGCATGAGTTAAATTACTGCAAGACCGTCAGAACAACAGCACTGCGTGTATCGCTTTGACTTCTTTCTTATGCATGGAAACCATCTCAGCGTCAACTAAGGGCATCTTTTTATAAGACAAAATGCACCGAACCGAACCAGACCTCATAAGAATGAGGATATAAGAACAGAAGAACAGAAGAGAAGTCAGTGGGAAAAACAACAGACTTGAAACATTTGCAAAAGTATTATACAACCACAAAGTTAGCATGCACGTCACGATTCAATACTTTAAAATTCAGCACAATATAATTAATTGTACCAAATTAGCATGTTAAATTGACAGCCATATTAATTATACGATAAATCACATTTGTATCACACCCAGTCTGTTTTCTCAATGTCTGCTTTTCCAGGGTATTGTAATATCGACAGCAGTCAGACAGGTGTCCGCTAATGAGTCTGAGCAATATTCCTCTTATTAATTAACCCCCCGATACATCACAACATTTCATACTAACAATGCTGCTAATAAGCACAGCTACATCATGACAACAGGCTTAGGAATAAACATGCCATTAATAACAATCATTTTAAGGGTGGCAACTCTGTCATAATGAATATTTCATGAAAATAATCAAATGCCACTCACTTTAACGAGTAAATGCATAAAGAAGCTTCATTATGATAGTTATCAATGAGGGTTATTTCTTCTGACTGACATTTAATTTAAAGTGTTTTGTCAGGAAACACTTATGAAGCCACTTACAGTTTTTGCATACATGCATGCCTTTTTTCTGCATGTTTAGAGGATTGAATCTGCAAATTATTTTCATTCTCTTATGCAAATTCAGTGCTTTCAGATTTACACAGCACAAATGTCACATAAAAGCAAATGCAATTGTGATTGGTAGTGATGGGCATTTAAAAGTACTGCTTTGTGAAGTTTTGAAACTTTTGCAAATCATTAGTTTTAAACCAGAGATTTGGAGCACTTATCAAACTGCCAAAGTCACATGATTTCAGTAAACAAGTCTTTGTGTCAAATCTACTTCAAAATATTTAGAAATTTCGATGGTTTGCCATTCTGTGAGCCCATGAACTAGTGTCTATATGCATTGTACCTGGTCTCAGATTAGTTTTATCTCCATTTACACTGTTACACTTTTGAAGAGCAGGAGTCACCAGCGTGACGTTATAAGCGTTACAAAACAGTGAATCATTTTGCAAAGCACTTGTTTCAATGGATTTAAACTATTGAAAACTGATTCAAAGTATTGAAAAGTCTTAGTCACAGCGAAATTTCAGAGGCAAAATAGGTTCAGTGTGTCTTGTCAATAATGTAGCGATATATATAAAGCACAGTTTACACAGAAGTTCAAACTTTCAAATCAAGCAAGCAGCTTTTTGTTGTCAGTGTGGTGAATACAAGTGACCAACTTGAACATTAATGAAATCTGCAATATTGTAATGTAGAAAGGCACTTGCATGATTTTTTGCATGCATTTTTTTGCATGTATAGAGAATTGAATCTGCAAATTATTTTCACTCTCTCATGCAAATTCCTTCAATGTTTTCAGATTTACACAGCACAAATGTCACATAAAAGCATAAAAACAGTGATTCAGAGCATGTATCAACCTGCCAAAGTCACATGATTTCAGTAAACAGGTCTTTATGTCAAAACTGCTTTGAAATATTTCAAAATTCCAATGGTTTGCCACTCTGTGAGCCCATGAACCAGTGTCTAGATGGATTTTACCTGATCACAGATCAGTTTTATATGTGTTTAAACCATTTTGAACAGAAGCCGTCACCAGTGTGACTTTTCAACCACTTTGGAAGTTAATCATTTTGCAAAGCGCTTGTTTCAATTGATTCAAAGTATTGAAAACTGATTCGAAGCATTGAAAAGTCTTTTCTAGACTAAAGTTAGTCACAGTGAAATTTCACAGGCAAAACAGGTTCATTGTCTCTTGTAAATAATGTAGCGATATATACACCAGTCAACATTTGAAGTGGATCAAAATCATTTATCAAAGCTGTCCTAAAACCATAACTATACCCATTCTTGTCTTAGGACAAGTTTAATTTACTTTTTTTGATCTATTTCAAATGGTGACTACTGTAAAGCACAGTTCACACAGAACAGTTCCCACTTTCAAACCAAGCAGCTTTCTGTTGTCAGTGTGGTGAATACAAGTGACCAACCTGAACATTAATGAAATCTGCAATATTGTAATGTAGAAAGCCACTTATGATTTTTCGCATGCATTTTTTTGCATGTATAGAGAATTGAATCTGCAATTTATTTTAACTCTCTCATGCAAATTCCTTCAATGCTTTCAGATTTACATAGCACAAATGTCACATAAAAGCAATTTTTATTGCAACTGGTAGTGATGGGCATTTAAAAGCACTGCTTTGTGAAGTTTTGAAACCTGCAAGGTCACATGATTTTAGTAAACAATGTCAAAACTGCTTCAAAATATTTAGAAATTTCAATGGTCTGCCAATCTGTGAGCCCATGAACCAGTGTCTAGATGGATTTTACATGATGTCAGATCAGTTTTATGTGCATTTAAACTGTTTTGAACAGCAGGTGTCACCAGTGTGACTTTTCAAGCGCTTTGAAACAGTGAATCATTTCGCCAAGCACTTGTTTCAACTGATTCAAAGTATTGAAAACTGATTCACAAATTTCACAGGCAAAATAGGTTCTTATAGGTTCTGTCTCTTGTCAATAATGTAGCGATATATATAAAGCACAGTTTACATAGAACAGCTCACATTTTCAAACCAAGCAAGCAGCTTTCTGTTGTCAGTGTGGTAAATACAAGTGACCAACTTGAACATCAATGAAATCAGTCCACATACATCTTTCTCCTCTAGTGGCACGCTACAAACTGAGGCTTTTTAAAAACTTTTAGTATTGTGCAACACCTTCCTCCATCCATTAGCCCAGTCCAGATCAACAAACTCATCCCAAATTCCAAAAAACAGCTTTTTTTCTTTGTCTCAGCAGAGTCAGAATGCAATATTTAAACTCTTTAGTGATCCATCAACTAAGAAAGATTTTTAATTATCTGTCTTCTTCTCTGTTTAAAGTAAATTGACTATAAAACAAATCAATGCACTTTCAACAGACACAAAGAACAAACTGGAGTGCTAACAGTCAAATTAAATAGACTTGATTCTCATTGTATTTATTTCTGCACTGAAGTGCATTTGTGTAATCTATGCAAGTACTATGAGTATGTGAGGCCTCAGGAGAAAACTGCAAAATTAATGCATGTTTGCTTCACTTCTTCATTCCTGTTTTTGCCCTTTTGATTTACTACTAAATTCTAACATGCAGCCATTCTGTGAATGTCAGGCTTTGGTAGCAAAACCAAAAGGACAGAAAAATAAATGAAAAAGAATAAAACATGCATTCATTTTGCAGAAATGAATGTGGGATGCTAGCTGAAAAAAAAAAAAAAAAGAAGAAATGAAGGAATTTACTTTTCAAAAGCATTTTACTTCCACAAATTAGGCCAGATGGAATTTAACCTTGTAAAGCCTACTGTATCATATTTGATACATTTCGAAAGCCTCCAAATTTTTAACATGGTCTAAAATTTTTATGAAGTAAACATAAGAGTAACTTTTCATATTGCTAGTAATATTTCAAGAGGAACACTTTCTGGACTTAAGTAATTTAGGTTTACTTGACTATACATTTTTGAAGGAAAAAATAATAATAAAAAGTTAAAATGTGAGTATCAAATATGATCATTATGCTTTTGTGGAATGTTTATTTGATTATCTCTCAGTCATCATTGTATTGCATTGCATTATATGTTTTGCCTCTACAATAAAAAACTACAGCGCTTTGATCATAAAACTAAAATAAATATCATTTTACTAAGACATAACTGGGGAAATATAGAGTGACAGCTGATATTTATATGTATTGTATGTACGTTTTCTGCTATACTGTTATAAACCCTAGTGAAAAATAAATATACTAAAATGTATTTATTTCATGCTAAGTATACTACAAATACATTTACAGTATACTAAACTGCTAAATTGGAACAACTAATTTTATTCTTAATGCACTTTAATTGTGTGGAAGTAGTGCTGAAGTCCAACTAAAGATATAATTGTATAGTATATTAGATTGTGCTAAAATGGAACTTTTGCAAGTATACTTTATTTACACTTTAAATATTTTGCTTTTAAAGACCAATATTATTTAAAAGATTACACAATCCTTATCAATAGTAACATTAAAACATGTTTTAGGCTTAATATTAAGAAATATGCATTATGCACAAGTAGTACTGCCAATAAAGTTTTATTACAATTATATCAGTAAGTCTCAAGCAATATGTCAGTAAATATGTTAATAGACTTGAACTATACTTTGTATAAAATAAATGCATTTTAAATCTATTCTTTTTTTACTAGGGAAAATCGCATTGATTTACAGTACATTACAAGCTATCAGAATTTCATCATACTTTTTGGACACTTAAATATAAGCAACTTCACCAAATTGCATATTTTTGGGCCTCTGAATAACACAGAGGAGGTTTTCAAGTGCTCTCAATCCAGTCAGCTAATGCAGGGAATGATCTGACACTCACAACTCCATCTGTAGAGTTAGAAATGAAAACTAGCTACAAAAACAAAAAACAAACAAACAAAAAAAGTGAATCTATCTGCATTTGCTGAAAGTGAATCACAAGCTAAATCTAGAATCAAAAACTGAACCTAGATCTTCACACAAACCAAAACAAATGGGATGGATGAACATTACTGAATTTTTTTTCTTTCTTAACTGTTGTTAATTCTTAATTTGCAAGTGTAAAAATTGCTTATCTAGTGACCCTGTTTAACCCAATTGTCTACACCATAAAAAAAAAATAAAAAAAAAAATGGATTAACATTTTTTTTTTTACATCTTAAAAAGCCTCACAACAAACTATCCTTCCCAAAAAGCACACTTTTATAGAGTATCTGTTTACAAAGCAGACTTCAGGTGCTAATTAATAATTAGACCAATCTGCCCTGTAGTCAAATCCCATAACCTGATGTGTGACATCAGCTTTTAGACCCATAAAGAAGAAAAATTACTAATGAGATCCTCCCAGACAGAAATCATATTAAACCAAGTGCTTTTGCTTGAATATGAGGTTCTAATAAGTTCCTCCTGCAAAAAAGACCCTAGTAATCTTACATGTGTCTCCTCTAGATTTGAGAATAGATCTCAAAACTGTCTTAGACTGTACTCATATTGGCCAAGATACCAATTAAGTGTTCAAAAGTCAGAATTTAATTTCTATTTTCTCATCAAAAATTCCCAGTGGCAATAGGAGAAACTTTTGAAACAAAGTTGATAATTTAAAGTTATTAGTTAAGTTGATAACTGCTTCTCAACTCGTCGATATCTCTAGATCATGTCCCAAAACCCTTTAAGCTGGTGGTTATTAAGCCTCTCATTAAGAAACCACAACTAAATCCTACTGAACTGGCAAATTACAGACCCATTTCTAATCTTCCATTTATGTCTAAAATTTTAGAAAAATTTATCTGCTCAATTGTGCTTCTTCTGCAAAAAAAAAAAAAATGATATCTACGAAGAATTTCAGTCTGGTTTCAGGCCCCAAACTGCACTTAAAATGAAAAAGACGCTTCTAGCATCAGACCAACACTACATCTCATTGCTAGTTTTTCTTAATCATAGTGCTGTGTTCAACACTATAGATCATGTCATACTTATAGATAAATTACAAAACTATACAGGTATTCAAGGACAGGCTTTAAGATGGTTTAGATTATACTTGTCCAACCATAACCACTTCATTTATTTAAACAGGGAATAATCTCAGTTAATGTATGGAGTGCCGCAAGGATCTGTTTTAGGCCCTCTGCTATTTTCAATGTACTGTACATGTTGCCCCTTGGTAATATTATTAGAAAATACATGATTACTTTCCATTGTTATGCTGATGATACTCAACTACTGTATAAATTTCTAAATTATCTAAGCTAACAGAGTGTGTTAAAAATGTACTGGATGACCAATCATTTTCTCCTATTAAATTCGGATAAGACAGATATTACTGAAACAACTGAGAAAGCATTCCTCTGCTGTTCCCAGATTAGTTCATCCTGATCTGGGAACAGAGTGATCACACAACATGTAAAGCAACTGGCATAAACCATAATAAAAGAGTGAGATGAACCTGACAGCAGTTTTCTCTGTTGCTTCTGGGACGTCTGTAGAGGGAAGCTCATCCGCCAGGATCTCTTCTATTCTGCGTGGATCGTCCGGAATGTCCCTCTGAACTTTGACCTTCTCCTTCTTGCCCGTCCCAGCGGTGAGCGTGTTCCACAGCGCACTCTGAGACTTTGAGCCTGGAGAAGCAAGATGAATCAGAGTCAAAAACATGTAAAGACTTGGATAAACAATGAACAAATACCATTCACTCTCAGAGAAAATGTGCAAAAATTTTATCTTTAGGGCTATAACAGCTTGTCACTTGCTCAGAACCCTCAAAGGGACACATTTATATCATTTACCCCTATAGTGTTCATAATAGTACCATAATAAAACAATAAGCCCCAAGAAGCTGTGGTTTATAGTGAATTTACAACAGCTAAAGGGTGTATAACCCCCTTAGCTGTTATAAATTCACTGTAAACCTTCATGGGGCTTATTGCTTTTATAAAACAGTTGTTCCATATACAGCACGTAATGAGGTTTCACAAAAAAAGACAGAGCAAATAAAGTTTAATGATATTAATAAAAACATTATTCTTCTGCCAAACAATGTAGTTCCTTAGATACGACTGTGGTTGCAACAAAGTGGTTGCTGAGCAACAAACAAACGTAAACAAAGGTGTATTATGTTTGTAGAGTAATTTACAACAGCTTTGAACACGGCTCTACCAATCAGAATCAAGGACCGGAATTATTTGTTTTATAAGAGTACATATTACTACCTTAAAGATGCATATTACAACTAAGGTACTAATATACATTAATATACTAATACATAACATATTACAACTAAGGTACTAATATACACCCTTTAAGGGTAAAAAAGGTACAAAGGTGTCACTTTGAGGGTACTGTCCCACTAACAAGCTGTTGTAACCCAATTCTTACAGTATAATGCTATCTAAAAAGAACACATTATGTCTGCCACAATATTACAATTGCCATCATTTCCCCTTAAATAATATTGCAAATATTTCTGTTAGTGTATTTAACCTCCATTTGTTTCTTTTCTTTTGTATTTTATTGCTCTAAAACATTTTATTTATTATTATTTGCTTTATTTGTATTCACTTAATAATGTTATTTATTTTTTGCACCCACTGTGCACACACAGATATGCTGCAAATGTTTTGGCAAATTGTAAGCAGAATTTTTATTTTTTATTATTATTATTATTTTTTTTAAAAATCAAACCACTCTAATTTTTGCACTCACTGTGCACACACATATTAACAATGAACAAATCCCATTTTTTTAAACAATATGACAATATATAGGCCACGAATCTATGACCTGTTTTTTATTACACTATAACATTTTATGATTTTATTTCATTTTTTATTTTTTATTGTTTGCACCCACTAATTTCAAAGCATTTTTAAAAATCAAAACACTTGAAAATTGAAAATGAAGCGTTAATATTTTAAGCCCTTCCCATGCCTTTTTTATTTTATTTTATTTATTTTTTTTGCAGTCTTCTGATTCAAACTAACAGTAATGACAACAGTAGACCAAAATTCTAAGACTAAATGCATACTTAAAACCTCCTCGGGAGATCTTAATGGCTTAGTTGTTGATTCACAGTAAATTATATTGATTTGCTTCCACCAATGCTGGCATATCATTATCATCATCATCATGAGCTCATGTAATCATAATGTTGTTATTCAGATGTAATCTGTTTGCCTCCTCTGAGGAACTCATTTCTTTGGATCCAGTATTAAGCCCAAATTAACTCTGAATATCTTGATAAATGCTGCCATCTAGTGTCATGGCCACGTAAAGTGTTTTGGTAAAAGATCATCACCCTACAATATCCGAGAGAAAAACTTGTCCTGTATGACAAATTTATTGTTAAATTAATTGCGGCAATAATGTAAAATCCTTAATCAAGTTTTCACCAGTGTCATTTCAGTATTAAAGGAGAAGTTCACTTCCAGAACAAAAATTTACAGAGAATTTACTCACCCTCTTGTCATCCAAGATCTTCGTGCCTTTCTTTCTCCAGTCATAAAGAAATGATGTTTTTTGATGAAAACATTTCAGGAATTATCTCCATATAGTGGACTTCTATGGTGCCTATGAGTTTGAACGTCCAAAATGTAGTTTAAATGCAGTTTCAAAGGGATCTGAATGATCCCAGCCTAGCAAGAAGGGTCTTATCTAGCGAAACATCAGCCATTTTCTAAACAAACTGACAATTTATATACTTTTTAACCTCAAACGCTCGTCTTATTTATTGCACATGCAAACTCTGTGTAATCTGGCTCAATCCAGTTAGGGTATGTCGAAAAACTCCCTTCTCGTTTTCTTCTCCAACTTCAAAATTGTCCTACATCGCTGTCGAGCATTTGAGGTTAAAAAGTATATAAACTGTCAGTTTGTTTAGAAAATAACCAATTGTTTAGCTAGATAAGACCATTCTTCCTCAACTGGGATCATTTAGAATGCTTTGAAGCTGCATTTAAACTACGTTTTGGCAGTTCAAACTTGGGGACACCATTGAAGTCCACTATATGGAGATAATTCCTGAAATGTTTTTCTCAAAACATAAATTCTTATCGACTGAGGAAAGAAAGACATGAACATCTTGGATGACAAGGGGGTGAGTACATTATCTGTAAATGTTCGTTCTAGAAGTGAACTTCTCCTTTAAAGCGGTCATTGAATGCCCATTTTCCACAAGTTGATATGATTCTTTAGGGTCCTAATGAAAAGTCTATAATTTACTTCGGTTAAAAATTATCAATGGTAGTGTAAAAAACACTTTTTTTACCTTGCCAAAATCAGCTCTGCAAAAATCATCCTGTTCTGGTTCGAGGTTGCTTTAAATGTTAATGAGCTCTGCTCGCCCCGCCCCTCTCTTCTCTCTGTGGAGTGACGAGCCTGTTTAGTTTAGCCGCATTTAGCTGCTAAACTTGCTAACTAGCACATTATTAGGAAAGGCAATCGCAAAGATTCATAAAAAAACCCTTATACTTACTTCTGCTGTAAGTGAAGCTGGATCATGAATGATTTGGGCAAACATAGACGCATTTATGTAGATCGGGAGGCGCATTCTCTTCATAAACAAACGTAATCTACTGCATCTTCAGCGGCTCAGATGTCGGGAGTAAATGACGACCACTATGTTCATTATTACATCCAGCAACACAACACCTCAGTCGCTCAATCTGAGATATTCTTGTCTAATTTACATCCCTGCTCTGGCATCAAACAATGGAGGTCAGACTGTTACAGCTGATCTGAGGTAAAACGCTCATGTCAATCAACTATGGTGGGAGCGGCCTCTGTGGGTGTGACAGCACACCGACAGGCATCTGAGAATGGCTCGATTTGAAAAGGGGGATATTATTTTTACAAATCAATTAAAAACCACTGCATGGATTTTTATCATTATAGGGTAGATTTGTACGTACACTGCCAACACACATTAATGTTCAAACAACATGTAAAAGTGAACTTTGCATCCGATGACCCTTTAAGGCGAGACACTGCAGGTGAATAGGGTAAAAAATTAACTAATAGTTATCACCTTACTTACCCAGTTTATTGATTACATTCATAATTGCAAAATGTTAGGTTTAAATATGCAAATGAGGCATTATTTAATGAAATATGCATTAATCTGCATAAATGTCTAGTACAAAAATCTAAACACTGGATGAAGTCAGTTTCAAAATTCTTGTTTAATTTTTTTTGACATATTAGAGTCAAATGTTTTTACAGAGGGAAATTTGGGTATCTCATTTTGTCAGTCCATAATTCAGAAAAAACTGAACAGACAGAAAACAATATTTTTTTAAATTTTGGGGGAAATAAAATGTATAAAATCATTGAAATTATATATGAACAAATCCCTCTGTAAACCTTCAGGATATAGACAGGACTAAAAATGTATAGTCTGGTGTGTAAGTGCTACTGAAGTAGAGATTTATGGCTCAGTGTAGGAGAAAAAAAAAAATAATTTTGAGAAAACAGCCTTTAAATATATGGATTGTAATTGAAATCTATTGACACAAATAGATAAAGTGCTATAAAAGAAACACTTAACAGTGTCTTGGATGTTTTCTTTCCACTAGTCTGAAAAAAACACTTTATGAAAAACCAAAAATCCCAAAATCTAAAACTTAACAGGTGCATCAAAAAACTTTTTGTTAAAAGATTAGATTTTACTTTTTTATTTCAGGTTTAGTAATTTTGTTGCGCATTTTGTCATTTTTATTAAGTTTTGCTTGTTTTAGTAAAACCTAGATAAGTAAAAACAAAAATTAGAAATGTTGCATTGGCAGCTGCAATAAAATAAGGTTACTTTTTTTTATACATTTAGATAACAATAATTACTTTTTACAGCTTTCAGTTTTCCAAAAAGCATTAATATTAGAAATTAAAAATAATAATATGTTGATTTAATGAACAGAAACTAAGATTAGAAAAGTCACAAACAAGTTTCAGAGAATTTGTGGGGTCATAAAGACTAGTTAAGACATTGATCAACTTTTGTATTGTATTAAATTGTCTAGACTTAGGCCATGTTTATGTTGTCTAGAGATATGTTAGCTCTCTAGCTCTGGTAACAATGTTTCCATGCTTCCTGACTAATGAACCTCTATGAGATTACCATGACTTTTCCAGTCATTTTTGATTACTTGACAATGGTTTTTAGAAATGGAAGTTTGAAAACTGGCTTTAGACATTTTATGACAGCTTTTATAGGCTTGGAAATCATGTTTAACATCTCTAATATTTCCAAGATTTCCATAACCATGCAAACCCAGTGGTAAAGACATGCTGTGAGCATTTCTGCTGCACTTTGCAGAATAAAAGCATCTGTTATTTGAATAAATATAATTGCAAATGTGTTCCTTCTACTTCATTTCAGGCCTTTCCTTCCGAATATGAAACAAGTTGTAGATTTATACAAAACATAAAATATAGGTTGGGCAGTGCAAATTTGTTGCTTTCTCAAAAACACATACTTACGTGCAAATCTGGCCAGCGGCCTACTGTTGGTCTCACCATCCTCATTAGCCACTATGGAGAAAAACAGAGAAGGACTAGTTATATGCTGGCATTTCTGTGTGTACGTGTGTGTGTGTCTAAAAAACATCTTTAGAAAGCTTTTTTTCAGAGGCTTAGTGAAATGCATCATTAAAAAGCTTTTTTTTTGCTCCTTTTTTAATGTGTCTTTTTGCATAATGTGAGTATAATGAACCGAGCTGCTGGAAAAGCGTGGAAGGCTGTTTTAATACGACTTCAGCCGCTGTTATATGAGCATTTCATTAGGATTTGAAATGGGTCTTGGTCAGTAGGGGACTGGCAGGGTGTTGTTAGTGTACTGTGAGTCACTTTTAGTAAAAAAATAACACAAGAAGAAGAACAAAAAGGGCAGAGAAATCAGCATGCTCACCAAGAAAGTCTTTTGTGATGCTTTTGTACTGAGAAGGGCAAACAGATTTCATTTCTATTTACATATTTATCATTTCTAATAACAGACTACATTTTCTGACGGCACCATGATGGGCCGTTGTGGGTGTTTTTCCACACCGTTACGCGGTTGCTGGGGTGTTCTGGGAGGTATGGGGTGATTTCGAGTCACAGGAGTCTCTCTCTGATCTTTTTTGGACTCTAGATGTGATGCTGATCTCTTCTTCTATGTCAGCCTAAGAGAATTTTTCCCAGTTGTTTTATCGTCCAAAAGATCAAAATCATAAACCCAACCAAAACATTGTTTTCATGCAATGTGATATGTATCATTCACAGGCTGAACTGTGTGGGATGAGCTGCAAGGCAAAGTTGAATACTTGGAGCAGTGTTGCAATCGTTATATAAACCTTAAACTATTAAAAATACCACGTTATACAAACAAATTAATATCATAAATTAAATAATAATAATAATAATAATAATAATAATGTTGTAAAAAATATTTAATGAACAGAAAATGAGAAATTAACTTGTTTCTGTAACATTTAGATTTCAGTAGATTTATATTTGTTTTAGAATTTCAGGTATATATTTGTCTGTCTATTTTATTTAATAAAATACTAAGATTACTAAAAAAAAACTATAAATTATTTTTGTTAATATAGTCTATATAGTTTTTATTGAGTTGTAGTTTTTAGCTTTAGTTATTTTAGCACTTCAACTTAATAAAGAGAAAATATGTTTAAGTTATTTAATACATTTTATTTTACTTCAGAAAATGCATATTTCATGCAAGTTTATGGATTTAGCTTCAGTTAAATCTAATAACCCTTGTTTCACCTCAATTTACCATGTTATCCAAAAAGCAATTATATAACAAAAAAAATAGTTATAAAAAAAATATTTAATGAACAGAAAGCAATAAATAAATTTGTTTCCATAATATTCAGATTTCAATGGATTTATATTTTTTAGAATTTTAGGTTAATCTTTTTCCGTGTCTATTTTATTGTTAAAATACTAAGATTACTAAAAAAATAGAAATACATTTTTGTCAATATAGATTTCATTGAGTTTTAGCATTTCAAGTTAAAAAAAAAAATGTTTTTAAGTTTTTTTTAAATATAGTTTATTTATTTCAGAAAATGTTTATTTATTTCAAGTAATATTTTTATGAATTTCGTTTCACTTAAATATAATAACCCTGGTTTTCACCTCATTTTTACCACGTTATCAAAAAAGCATTAATATTGTAAATAAAAAAAACAATACGTATGTTGTAAAAAAAATATTTAATGAACAGAAAATGAGAAATAAACTTGTTTCAGTTAGTATAGTTAATCATCTGATATCTATATTTGAATATATTTAGATTTTTTTATTTTAAGTTGATACTTTTCTATGTATATTTTAAAGTACTAAAGTACTAAGTACTTATAAATAAGTATAAATATATAAATAGAAAATAGAAATAAAATGAATATTAAAAAACGAATTAAAATGACAAATCACATAAAATCACTACAACTTAAATTCAAAACAAAAAAATTCTAAAACATAAGACTAAAATATAAAAATATAAGCGAAATTAATATATGAACATAAAATTAGAAATAAACTTGTTTTTGTAATATCTACATTTTTAATACATTTATATTTTGTATATGTATATCTTATTGTTAAAATACCAATATTACTAAAAAAAGAAATAAAAACCTAATATATAAAAGTATAATATAAAAAAAAAATACAAAAAAAAAAAAATGACAAAGGCAGACAAAATTACTAAAACTAAAAAAAAATTAAAGCATGAAAATATGAAAAAAAAAAACTAATTCAAGATGAAAATAAATGTTATGATAATACAGTAACTTGGTGTTTGTGATTAAATAAAAAGTCTAACCACAAGTATAAGCAATAGTACTAGTATGCATGCATTTGCATTTTATTACACAAGAGTTCAGTCGATGCATTACTATGCCGGTGTAAATCTAGTGCACAGGCAAGTTGAAAGTTCAACAGACTCTTTAGCTGGTTTGTGAGAGCTGCCTTTGTGCTTTAAATGTAAACTGCATTAGCAGTCAGAGTCAGCAAAACAAAACCAGTCGATGAGATCTAAGTGCAAACATTGTTCGAGCCGGGGAAAATCATAGCATGCATTAGTGAAGTAAAACACCATACAACCCCCATTAAGAGTCATGACATTTTGTATCGTGACCAAAACATACACAAGCACGTTATGTTTCCCAGCACGCAACCCATTAAAAGCCCCCGGAGTGACACCGAGGGCGGAGAGGAAGTGGTCACGCTGCTTTAGCCAATCATCATTAAGTTAACAGCGGCTCGTTGGCACGCTCCACTGGACCTGATTGACAACACGTCACACGTAATGAGCTCAAAGCACACTGAGCAATTGATTGCTGGGCTGCGTAACCATGACGACAGGCAGATGCTTGAGAAAGCCATAAAGTGGCATGATGAAATGTGGATATGAGATTCCCTGCTGCGACCTTGTACGATGAGCAACTAGTTTATCTACAGTATTCAAAGTGCACTAGTTAAATAAACAGTTTTGCAAGGAGCCGTCTATAAATGCATCAGGACTGACAGGAAAAAGCATCTCACACCTCTGATGTTTCCATCATAACACCTATCTTGACCGCTGTCCTCCCACGTGGGTGTGTGTTTCTCAGAAAAAAAGGGCTGATAAACAGTGTCTAAGTATGGAAAATGTACAGTCAGACGTTCATTATCTCAAAATAAACCCCGACAAGGTGATCAGGATCCAGCTCGAAGCGTTTATTTTAAGATAATGTGCTGATGAGCAGCTCATGGACATGAAATATAGATTATGTAAAAAAAAGACTGGAAACTAGCGCAACTGTGATGGAAACTAGTTGCCTGGGTCAACGGCAGCAGCGGTTATATGGTTTAGTGATTATTCCTATACAGAAATATCGGACTATGAGTGACTAATCAGAATCGAGTATTCTAAAAAGTTATCAAATTAGATTTTTGTTATTTATTATGGGTCAAACTGTGCAGGATGAGTTCCAAGGCAAAGTTAAATACTAGGTGTTATTGTTGACTAAAACTATTAAAAATTATTTTGTGTAATTGAAAAAAAATCTGAAATAAAATAAAATAAATAAAATAATTATTTAAAATAAAAAAACTGGCAACTAACTAAATTGAAGCACTAAATCAGAGGTTCTCAACCTTTTGGAACTAAGCCCCCCCAGACCTCCCCTATCATGTGGCACGCCCCCCCCTCTAAAGTCTGTAAGATTGTACATTTTACATGCTAGTCTACATTTTAATATTAAGACAATTTTAAGAGTATAGTTGTTAGTTAATTATTTTATTTAATTTTATAAATTAGTCCATTTTAAATGCTATAAATAAGTCCGGGCTTCGGGACAATTTACAAGTTACAGTTCAGACTCAGGCCGGGCCTCGGGTCTGTTTTAGGCTTCTCCTTATTTTAATATTTTATACATACACCAATTATGGTGATGAAAACAAATTTCCGCGCTGGTGGAAACACCACGAGACTTCACTTTTGCTTTCACTTTCGAGACCGACTCGGAAAGCGTTTAGTGTCTCCGCCAGCAGCAGCAAATCAGCACAGGTGGAAGATCCGCGTTCAAGCGCACGCAATAGGCTGAAAATGCCACAAAGCACCTGCAAACGTAATTACAATGAATGTTTCGGGGGAAATAAGGGGATATTTGAATTATTTATTAATAAACCAGCGTTTTCAGTGTAGCAAGGATGAAGTTGCCGATCCTGACTGGGACGCGCCTTTAGAAATGCATCTTTACAGATGACATATAGAAAGAGTTTTTGTGACAGAGCATTTGTTTTATTTCGTTAATTAATCATTTCAAGCGTTCTATAGATATATGTATCATGTCTGTGAGGTATGCATTTGCTGAGTTTCGGTTCATTTTTGTGAAGCGCTCCTGTTGAGGCATTAGAAAGCGCATCATGTTTGTTTTCTTTATTTAATAAAAGCACCTTTTGCAACGTTTTGTTGATGCTGTGAATGCACACAAATAAAAGTTGACCCTTAACAGTTGCGAAAGATGTATTATGAGCAAAAATGACGGAATATTTTAAATTGTTTCCACTGAAAAAACAATGCAAGTCATCGCGCTGGCGCCTCAATGTCCTGCAATGCGCCTTTAGCTTCCGCTCTCCGCACAAATTTGGGTATGCGTCTAATAGCACATATTTCTCTAAGTTTAACATTGCAACTAACATTGTTTTATACTTGAACTCTTTTGGGCCTATATCTATAGATTTTATTTTAAACAAGTCGTGATGATTTGAGAAGGCAAAATTGATCAAACAGTCCTTACTTTAAAAAACAAAAACTTTAGGCTATATTTAATGAACAAAAATGCTCCAAACGTTTTTCTAAATTAACGTAACAAAATAATGAAACGAAATAAAATCACTTTACCATTACATACAAAACTGAACTTTCAATAGTTGAAAGAGTAGTATAAGCTGTTTTGGGAGAAGGGGGGAAAAGACGGGCTCGGGCCGATAATTCTGATAAGCTGTCGGACAAGGGCCGGGCTAGGAAATGTATATGAGGCCCGTGCAGGGCTCTAATTAACATTTATCCGAATACTTTAATTATTATTCAATGTTTGCAACACAGAAATGTAACATATACCGTGTATCCTGGTCGTGAAGCTTGTTCAAACAAAGCTTAACTTACATGAGCAGAGCTCTCTCTGAATCAGCGGTGGCGCGAAAGCAGGTTTAAATATTCCGATGTGATTGCGATTTCAAAGGTTTTATAGGCATGGCGAAATCATCATCATATAGCAGTAAGATTGTGTGTGTTTGAATCGAGATCGCGACCTTTCAATGAATAATCCATATGAGTCTATAGCCTATGTATTTTTGTACGTCAAAAGTTACTCGCGCCCAGGCCCGGGCGGCCCCCCGGTTCCGCGATCCATGATTTGCGCCCCCCTTCCGATCCCTCCGCGCCCCCCCAGTGGGCGCGCCTGTTAAGAACCACTGCACTAAATAATTAAATAATTAAATACAAAAAAAAAAAAATGAAAAAAGTTATCAATTGTGTAATTGAAATAAATCTGAATAAAACAAACATTAGAGGAGTTATTTAAAATAATAATTAACTTAAAATAAATTGCAATAGTGTAAATTGTAATATTTATTAGTTTTTGTTAATATAGTCTATATAGTTTTCATTAAGTCTTAGTTTTAGTTATTTTAGTATTTCAACTTTAACTAAATGGAAAAAGTAAATGGTACCTTGGTCAACAAGCTGAAATAATTTAATTCATTTCACTAAATAATTTAGTCATTTTTCCTTCTTTTGTTTCAGAACATGTTTATTTTAAGGTTTTTTTTTTTTTTTTTTTTTTAAAAATAACAACTCTAGTTTCCACCTTATGTTTTACTGCTTCAAGTTATCCAAAAGCATAAATATAACTTATATATATATAATATATATATATATATATATATATATATATATATATATTATTTAATGAACAGAAAATGAGAAATAAACTTGTTTCAGTTATTCATCTGATATTTAGATTCTATGTATATTTCGTTGTTTCTACACGTTTTATTGTTAAAATACTAAGATTTCTAAAATAAAATAAGTTTAGATTTAAGTTGATATTTTTCAGTATACTAAGATTTTTAAAACAATAAATATAAATAAAGTAGAAATATAAACAAAATAGAAATAAAACAATATTTAACAGATAAATATAAAAATTAATAAAAATTACAAAAGCACATTAAATTACTAAAACTAAAATAAAAAAAAAAAAACAGAAAATCTAAAATCTAAAAACAATAGACTGAAATAAAATAAAGCTAAATATTTTTACAAATATGTTTACATAATAAAAATAAATAAATTATATGGTTTAGTGAAAACATCTGTTTAGTAAAACATCTGTTAATAACTGACCAATCAGAATAGAGTATTCTAATAAGCTATGTAATAAAAGATGATGGACCCCTATTTCCTTGCATTCATTTTGTTTACATTATTCTTTAATATCTCAATTTTTTCTTAGACAGCAATGAGATTAAATGGAGAACAAATTGAGACTTGTTCAAGCCTGCTGCTTATTTACTTACATTAAATAAAATATAAATAAATACAGGAATAACTAAAACAAGGCAATAAAAATGCCTTTGTAAGTAATTGAAATAAGTTTAAGTTAAAGTGCTAAAATTACTGAAAAAATAAATGATACATTCATTAAATTTAAATTAGAAATAATGAGAAAGAATAAAAACTAATAAAAATGCACATAATTAGCAAATGTAAACTAAGTGAAATATACATTTATACATACATATATAAACTGATCATTTAACACTGACTTGGGGTTAGTTAATTGAATAAATGTCCAATTCCATTTAAAAGCAATTGTACTAGTAATGCATGTATTTGCATCTTTTTTTACATCAACAAAATAATGCACAGTTCAATGTTTTCACAACTGCAAAGTCTCAAGCTGTTCAAATGACATTTATACAGTTCACATTCAATTTACACTGTACTTACTGTACTCTTACTGTAAAACAACCGCAGAGAAAACACCAGAGATTATCTTCACACCTAAACGAGAACTCATTAAATCTTATATTCCATGCAAGAACAATACAGTTTCCTCTGAGTAGGTTTGTGCATGTGTTTGATTGTGTATTGCACACACACGTGTGTGTTTGTGTGCTCAGGTGCATTTTACTCTGGTTGCTATGGCACCACAGAGTTGTGCTCACCTGAAAGAGTCCTTTCAGAAATCAAACACTCACACATCACATCCTGAAATCAACACATAAGCAACAGCTATTCCTAATGCACAAAACACACTACTGTACTGCACGCCTGCAGCGGTCATGAATTCTGTCATCCATTAGTTTCTTACCAATGGTGAAGCTGAATCCGTCGATGCTGAAAGTGGCACTTCTGCCTTTGGTGAAGCCCTTTTTCCTAGAGTCCGTTTCTGACATGTTTTCTCGCTTTCCAGTTGTATTTTGTGAGTAAATCCCAAAGTTGCGCACGAGTCTTTTGTCTCTGGTTTGTCAGATCTCTCTATGCTCTCAGAGGGAAGACACTATTTCTCTTTTTCTGTCATTGTCGTTCTCTGTCGCTCTCACGGTCTCATTATTTTCTCCCCGGCTGAATGCGAGTCCCCTCTCAACAGAGCACTTAGTGTACCAATGCATAACATAACACACTCTGCCCCTCTCATCCGCACCAAAACTCTCTCCGTTCGATGTTCTGCGATGCACATTTGAAGAAAAAAAAGGGCAGCGTTTTTTCCTCCGCGTGTGAGGATGTGTGCATGCGATTCTATCGTTGAAATGCAATCAAACCTATTTCGACTTGCTGCAGATTTGTTGAACACATTCCCAGAAATGTGTCTAGCTGGGCCAAGGCCGTGAGGTTTATGTGTATTTTGGTTAAGCATGAATCATTCATTTCTATTCAAAGACTGTTGTTTTTAAAAAATCTATTGAGACGAATAGGCAGGTGGAGGCCGAGATGTTATTCAGCTATTGTGCTGAAATAAAAGCTGGAGTTTTAGAGCTTTGATCTTTTTGTCTATGTCTAAATACAGAGGGTTGGACGACCTCAAACCCCTGAGGATTCAGTGACGCTTTAATGCGTGACTGTCTCACGTCTGAAGGAATGATTAGAGAGAAGACGACAATCCGAAAGCTGCTTCGCCAGCTCTAAAACTAAAAAAAGAATTAAACAATCATACAGTACAAACTTCTTAATTGGTTAACTGTAAGTTATCGCACCATATACACTATGTTAAAATGGCAAATTATATCAAATTAAATAATATGATTAAAAACAGAATTATTGGCTTTAAAATGACACACTTTAAAATGACATTCTCTTTAAATATATAATAAAATATATATAAAAATGTCAAGGTATATAAAGCTAAATAATTAAAAACAGAATTATCAGCTTTAAAATAAAATTGAAATTACAAAAATAAAGTAAAAATATGTACAATTAATAAATTACACAAAATTAAACAACATAATTAGGTTTAAAATAACACTTTAAAATGGCACCGTTTTTAAATATATGTAAAAATGACAAATTACATTAACATAATTAAAAACAATTATCAGCTATAAAATGACACTTTAAATACAAAGTAAAAAATATTTATAAAAATGATTATACAATTAAAAACATAATTTTTTGGATTTAAAATGACACTTTAAAATGACATTGTCTTTAAATATATAATGAAATATGTAAAAATGACAAATTACATAAAATTAAATAATTTCATTAGAAACAATTATCAGCTTTAAAATGATGTTGTCTTTAAATATACAATAAAATAATAGATGTAAAAGTGAAAAGTTATATAAAATTAAATAATTAAAAACAATTATCGTCTTTAAAATGACATTGTCTTTAAATATATATATATATATATATATATATATTATTTAACTTTATATAATTTGTTGTTTGTGTGTGTGTGTGTGTGTGTGTGTGTATATATATATATATATATATATATATATATATATATATATATACACACACACACACACACAAACAACAAATTATATAAAGTTAAATAATCTCATTAAAAACATAATTATCGGCTTTAAAAAGACACTTTAAAATTACATTGTCTTTAAATATATAATATATATATAAAAATGGCTAATTTTATACAATTAAAAATGGAAATAAAAACAATTATCAGCTTTAAAATGACACTTTAAATTGCCTTTAATTATATAGTAAAATAATATATATAAAAATGCCAAATTATATACAATTAAAAAATATAAATAAAAACATAATTATCAACTTTAAAATGACATTTTAAATTGTCTTTAATTATATAATAAAATAATATATATAAATGACAAATAATATAAAATTAAACAACACAACTAAACACAATTATTGGCCTTAAAATGACACTAAAATGACGTTGTCTTTAAATATATAAAATAATATATGTAAAAATGACAAAGTATATAAAATTAAATAATAAAATTAAAAACAGAGCAGAAATTTTGCAATACACTTTTAAAATGAAAGGTTCTTCTGTGTTTTTAGCTTAGATGCTCAGTTTTCCTTCAAGATTTTGCCAATTTCAATATTCTTCAATACTGTAATATATTAGATTACAATATATTAGAATACATAAATATTAATTAGAAGATAATGCATGCCCTTGTAAAAATTATATATATGTACAAATGTATGTATGCATGTATATACTTGCATGTGTGAAAAATGTAAAACAGTAATATTGTGAAATATTACTATTTAAAAGGACTATTTTGAATTTTAATATTGTATTTGTATTAATTAAAATGTATTTATTTCTATAAAAGCACAAGCCAACAGAAATTTTACTATCCAAACATGATGTTTACAGTTAAAGAATAGAATAGAATAGAATAGAATAGAATAGAATTTGTGGTTACTATTACACCCTGCAAGCATTAACCACTATGCCACCAAGCCCAAAAATCAGTGGAGCGTGTGAATTCAGGTCCCTATAATATTGCATACATTACAGAGTCACATGTTTGAAAAACTGTCCTTCTTCTCCAGACAAAATAAGACATTATTCATAGCTTTGATGAATGCATATGAAGATGCTTGTTGACTCTGTGTGGTGTTTAGTCACTGAGATGCTTGTAGTGGCAAGCAAATCTCGTCTGGTCTTTCTTCAAAGAGCTTTAATGAGCTTCCAGTCATTACTGAAGTTGTGTGCTTGTTTGTGTGTTTGTGCATGAGGTCAGCTCATGTATATGATGTCTCTATTGTGAATGCTGGTCACTAGGCAACCAGCCAAGGCTTTTTCCCACAGCATTGAAGAGATCCTGAGGTTAATGTAATGCAACGCACTGGACAAAAAGCTGGAGCTCATGTTCACTGTCACACTGTGAATGTATAGAATCTACACTTCACTGTTTATTTCTAGTGTTTATCTAAATCAAACATTAAATATATACTATTTTTATACAAAAAAAGACTACATTTATAATATGCATTCTGAAAGGTGAACTGTAAAAAAAAATAATTGTTTGATATTGTAAATAAATAATAATTTAATTTAAGAGGAAACCGTTTCAACATCAGTTTTAGTTAATAAAATATTTATTATTTAAAATATTTATTTCTGAAATCTGCTATAGAAAAAGGGTAACACTTTACATTTGTTAACATTAGTTAATGTATTAACTAACATGAACGAACAATGAACAATACATTTATTACAGTATTTATCCATCTTTGTTAATGTTAGTTAATAAAAATATAGTCGTTCATTGTCTGTTCACAGTGCATTAACTAATTTTAACAAACACAGCTTGTTTTTTTTAATAATGCATTAGCAGTAAATGTTGAAATTAACATTAAGATTAATAAATGCTGCAGTATATGCAATATTGTTCATTCTTAGTTCATGTTAACTAAATAAAATTAACTAATGAACCTTAAAAAAAGGATACTGTTTAAATTAGAAAAACAAATAAGTGCAAATAAGTAAATAAATTTTGCACTACACTTTTAAAATGAAAGGTTCTTCTTTCAGCTTAGGTGCTTTGTTTTACTCCAGAATTTTGCTCATTTCTACCACGTGACATTGATTTCAGTCCAAAAAAACTCAACTTGATACTGTTTTTGATGTCAGCACGACGCATTTCTTCGTTTTTCAGTATAATCATATAGTTAGATGCACTTAATTTCGTTTAACATTGAATTTTTGGTTCTAACTTGAACAATTATGCTGAAGAGCGTCTGCCCTCATTGTATTAAAATATAATTAGGCTACTTGTGCATTTCCCTTTTCTAACCACAAGAGGGCGGCAACGCTCTTAATTATAGATGATTGAGACGCGTCAGCGTCTGCACATATTGACACATCTCTGCCTCTTTCTGCTTATGATACATAATCACTATATGTACATTAGCGCGTAAGTGAGTTAATTAGAGTGAACATCAGTTTGAACAGAGAGATCATCATCAGAGATGGTGCGAACAAGCTGTTCCCGCGCCTGTTCCCATGGCGACGCACAGCGCGTGCTCTCAGATGCCTCTGAGGTCGGTGATGTCACCGACAGAGCGGAAATGCTCTGAAATCACATGAATGTTAATTAAAATGATCAAATTATCATTTGCAGATGGATACTAACATGAAATTGCTAACCGGATTTGGTTCTGATTGTGAAAAGCGAGAGAAAATGAGCTTACAGCAGCCTACAGTAAGGGTTATTTGATAATATTACACTCGTACATTTGTATTATGACTAAAACTGACTGTCAATAACACAAATATTCATAAACGCGTAAGTAAGCCTATGGTTGAGTTGAAAAAATGTGTGGAAGCTGCTAAATCATATAGAGAAGGACTTAGTGAGCAGGAAAGGGCACAATATTGAGACAAACTAAAGTTAACAGGTGGTAAAGATACGTACGAGCAGTACGATATTTAAGATATTAACCTAATATTTTACCTACCTGACTGGAAATGATAAGAACAAACATGAATGTTGTCAAGATTCTTGCCCTGGAAATCTCACTTCAGTTTGGCCAACCACAAACACATTTTGTCCCTCAGACAGTTTTTTCGCACTCTTCTCCTTGATTTGACTCCTTTTGGCAGTCTGTAGTGCTCGACCAATTAGTACAGCTCAAAACATTACAATAATTGACCATTTACAGCAGCAATAATCAGCAAAATTTGCAAGTTTCGTTCGGTTTCATTGGCATTGTTTACACACACTGACGCCAATATGGCCGATTGATGGCGCGTCTTGAAAACACGCTTGATAAATCTATTGATATCCAGTATGGGTTCAGCTGAACACATTCCTGGGGTACTTGAGATCTACGGACAGGTCTGTTGGAGTACAAACTAAGGACTGAAAGTGAGAAATATAGATCTAAGACAGCTGTTTTTAACCAGATAGCCTGAGCATGTCCAAGGAGGCCACAAGATGACTTACAATTGCTTAAGATAAGACAAAACTAGCTTTAGTATATGCCAAAAGCAGCTAAAAATCAAAACATACAGTGCTGCATCTCTTATTTTAATAGAGTGTTTTCACGACACATCATAAATCGGCCATATTTTTGACACTGAATACAAACAATGCCACTGAACTGAACAAAACTTGCATATTTTGCCAATTATTGCTGCTGAAAATGATCAGTTATTGTCATGTTTTGGGCTGTACTAATCGGTCAGACCAGGAAAAACATTTGGAGTACTATAGACTGCCTAAAAGGAGTCAAATCAAATAGAAAAGTGCAAAAAAACTGTCTGAAGAACAAAATGTGTTTGTGGTTGGCCAAACTGAACCAGGATTTCCAGGGCAAGAATCTTGACAACATTCATGTTTGTTCTTATCATTTCCAGTCAGGTAGGTAAAACATTAGGCTAATATCTTAATTAATACTGCTCATATGTATCTTTACCGCCTATTAACTTTTAGTTTGTCTAAATATTGCGCCCTTTCCTGCTTTCTAAGTCCTTCTCTATATGATTTGGCAGCTTCTACATGTTTTTTCAGTGGTTTAGAGAGCATAAATTAACAGAACAATGTATTCAGTAGTACATTAACCGTGCAATCCATGCTGTTGTTTACATCCGAGTATCGCCAATATTGCCACGCATCTGGGTAACTGACCAAATCATGATGTAAGTACAAAAACTCATACTCTCAACAGCCATTATTGTTATTTTTGAACAAGACAATTTTGGAAAACATGGCTATATAGAGGAATTTTAAAAGCGTGATACCAAAATGCCTGAAAATTAATAAAATCTTAATAGTCATGGACATATTCTTAATAAGTATACATTTTTCTAGCTATGTCAAGCTATAAAACATTTTATTGGGTCGAAAAAGCTATTTGTGAGTTGAAAATTAAGGTAACACTTGTAAGTTTACAGTATTTATTAATATTTACTACTTTTAGTTAATAAAATAATTCATTTTTAGTTCTAGTTAATCTCAAGATTAACAAATATTTTTCAGATTTTTCATTGTTCAGGGTAACTAAAGCAGTTAACTACTAACAACAGGAATGTTATTGTAGTGTCACCAAATTCAATTTTTAAAAATGATCATGAAACATGATAAGGTCATTGGCAATAAAAAGTGTGAACCCTAAAGAGCATTCATAAATATGGAATTTAATTATTTTATTTATGATTATTTGATATAATTTTAATGTAATGCCACTCTCTGTTTCTGTAATTAAACAAAGTTTGAAAATGCAACTCACAATCTGTGTGGTTCTACCCCGCCTGTTCACATGCATCACTAATTATTTAAATAACAAAGCCCTAATTATTCATAGCAGGTGTCTGTCGCATCATCAGACATGCAGGAACGACACAGTCTGCTTGAGTTAGAACGTGACAGGCTATGTAATGCTTCTAAAATCCATAGAAGAATTATATTTGGTTCCCCAAAGAAGCTTTTGGTGAACAGTTCTTAAAAGAATTATTGATGTGAAGAGCATACTGATAAACTAAAGAATCTTTTTTTCTATTTTTACTATAAAGTTAAAAAAGAATGAAAAGGTTCCAAGGATGTTAAAGCTTCTTCATGGAACTATTTATTGTTAAAATTTGCACTCAGGACACCTTACAATACTCCTTACACCTCTAACTGAACAATGTAATGCAGAGTTGATGGTGTTTTGTTTTGATCTAAACGTAACATTCAGTCACTGTGTTGGTTGGTGTCTCCCCACCTGTGACCCTCTGGAGATGCAACGCTGTAGAGAGAGAAAAACCTGAACAACTCAGCGCCGGGCCCATGGGGACCTCAGCGGGAGACTTTCTGTCTTACTTACTGTCGCTGCTTCATGGTAACCATGAAACATAGAGCTACAGGTGATATTTTAGTCACCCTCGAGGGTCGCTTCTTCCTTTAACAGTCAGGTGAAAAGGGGACAAAGACATGGGATATTAAAAAAGGACTTGGAACTTGGAACTTGGAACAAGCCAATTAAAATGATGTTAAAGACATTATTTTTCTTATGCATCATATCCGTTTTCATATATTGTTATGGTGAGGTCTTCACTTTTGCATATACACGATCATTCAAAAGTTTGGGGGCAGTAAAATTATCATTTGAAAGAAATCAATTACTTTTATTCAGCAAGATGCATTAAAGTAATGATAATGTTGCAAAAGATATCAAATAAATGCACAAAAAAAACACAAAAATATTAAGCAACACAGCTGGTTTCAACATAAATAAAAAGCAACAAATCAGCATATTAGAATGATTTCTGAAGGATCATGTGACACTGAAAACTGGAGTAATGATGCTGAAAATTCAGAAATATATTACAGTTATTTTTAATTGTAATAATATTTCACAATTTTTGTTTTTAATGCACTTTAATCAAATAAATGCAACCTATGGTGAGCGTACCAGACTTCTTTCAAAAAAATTTTAAATATCTTACCAACCCCAAATTTTTGAATGGCAAATAATAAATGTACTAAATGAAAGTTCATCTGGCATTTTCAATAGCAGACAGCAATTAGAAAAAGAAAGCTTGGGTGGTTATGTCCATTTTAGATTTGTGCAAAAATCCATCTCTGAAAAACACTTGTGCTATATAAAGCATCATGAGGCGCTGTTATTCTAACATCAAAGAGTTCAAACATAAAAACACGGATCTGGACTCTTCAAAAGAATCGCGGCGGTACATCATTGATCATCCCATTATGAGGCGTTTTTCTCATCTGTTCCGCAGAAGTGGCTGAACTCTCTAATGTGCAGATAAATGGCCACTATCACCCCCGTTTTTGACCCAAAATGAGCAGACACCTGTTTCCCACCCATCTGATGAAGGCATGCACTGAAATTCCACAATCACCTAATAGAGTCAAATGAATACAGTGAACCCCTAGAGAGCATTTAGACACTTCAGATCACTTAAAATATATTTGAACGTGGTAAAAAAATAAATAACTTAAATATTATTTTAAAACAAAATGAAAATATATTTTTTACAAACATGCGTCATGAATATTGATATTGGCAGCACAGAACGTAAACAGTGCCACTGAACTGAACCTAACTTGCATGTTTTGCTGATTATTGCTGCTGAAAATAATCAGTTATTGTCATGTTTTGGGCTGTAATAATTGGTAAAATATTTGGAGTACTATAGACTGCCAAAAGTTTACAAATACAAATACAAGTACAAATAAATGAGAAGAGTGCAAAAAACTGTCTGAGGAACAAAAAGCTTCCTGCTTACTAAGTCCTTCTCTATATGATGTAGCAGCTTCCACATGTTTTTTTTTTTTTTTTTCGTGGTTTAGACAGCATAAATTAGCAGAACAACATACTCAGTAGTACATTAACCATGCAATCCATGCATTTAGTATCTCCAATATGGCCGTGCATCTGAATAACTGACCAAACCATGACGCAAGTGCAAACCCTCTATACATTACATACAAAACATGTCTTGAGTCTCATGTCTCAAGTTTCCAAAAATGTGTCAAAGTATGCGGTGGATGAAGAACTTCTTGACCATTAATAAAGTACATTCTGAAAGTATTATTAATATTTTTAAAAATTCACTACGTAATATTTAATATATATTAAAATATTTAATATTGTAATATTTTTATATATTACATTTTTTTTATCTATCTATCTATCTATCTATCTAAGCGCGTAATTTAGGTACAAATTGCTTTCTGAATATTCTAAATATTTTAAAAGAAAACATTTTCACTACTTCACCTAGAAAAAAAAAAACTTAATTTTAAACATCTTTAAAAGGCATGTTTTAACACTTTTTTTGTAATTCATAAATTGAATTACCCTTAAAATAATTGCAAAATCTGAGGAAACAAACTTCTGGAAGGATGCCTTTTTGTTTTTGTTTAGTATTTTGGTGTTTATTATGTGACCTTGGACCACCAAAGTCATAAGTAGCATGGGTATATTTGTAGCAATAACCAACAATGCAATGTAGGGTCAAAGTTATCGATTTTTCTTTTATACCAAAAATTATTAGGATATTAAGTAAAGAACATGTTCCATGAAGATATTTTGTCAATTTTATACCGTTAATATAACAAAACTTAATTTTTGATTAGTAATATGCATTGCCAAGAACTTCATTTGGACGACTTTAAAGGGAATTTTCTCAATATGTTGCTTTTTTTTTTTTTTGGCACCCTCAGATTCCAGATTTTCAAATAGTTGTATCTCGACCAAACATTGTCCTATCCTAACAAACCATACATCAATTATTCAGCTTTCAGGTGATGTATAAATCCTAATTTCAGAAAAAAAAAAAACACTTATGACTGGTTTTGTGGTCCAGGGTCATTCACTGTCAAGAGCGTCATAAGAGCGACTTAAAATACTACTACTTTTGGGGCTACAGTACATAAAACAAATTACCAAACATAAAGTAAGCCGTTTCAGCTTTATATGCTTTAATCCACCTTCATAACAAAGATAAATTCAACAGAAGATGACAGAAACTCACCTGTTGCAGATGCAGGAGCTTGTGGCGTGTTTGCTCTGGTGGCGCCGGTTGTTTTCCGCGCCAGCGGTTGTTTGCTAGTTTGCTTAGCGATCACACCAGACCCGCTCCGCGTTTTCCCGTCCGGCTCTTTCTGCGGCTCCGAACCCACTTTGACCAACGTGTTGCGAGACCTGGTGAAAGCTGAGGTCACTGAGCCCATCTCTGCCGAACAACCTTCAGCTGACTAAACGTCTGCTTTGAAAACCCACTTACACGCTCCATGACTTGGATTCAGCCTCTGTCATCGCTGTCGCGTCCTCAAAAACTACGATACTACGCAAACCGTGTCCTCAGAGCGGTAAAATATGCTCATTCGCCTTCCTCGCATTCGGTTCGGTCTGTGTGAGAGTCATTGTCAACTAGAAACGATGAAAACCAGCGGAAATCTCCTGTGCGCTTTCCCAAGAGAAGAGCGCGGTCGTCACACGAATAAAGTTAGTTTGGCAAACACGAGTCTCTGGGGTCGAGAGCGTTGAAAACAAGCATCTGTAATTAGTCTGTCAAGTGTATCACATTAATGAAATCCGACACTGGCGAGCTACAAATATATACAATTACATTCACAATTGTGACAAAACCAGTGCTAAGTAGCACAGGTATGTAGCAATAGCCAAAAATACAAGTGTCAAAATTATCGTTTTTTTTCATGCCAAAAATCATTAGGATACTAAGTAAAGATTATGTTCCGAGAAATCTACCCATATCAAAAGTTATTTTTTGATTAGTAATATGCATTGCTAAAAACTTCATTTGGACAACTTTAAAGGCGATTTTCTCAATATATATATTTTTGCACCCTCAGATTACAAATATTCAGATAGTTTTATCTCGGCCAAATATTGTCCTATCCTAACAAACCATGCATCAATGGAAAGCTTATAATGTATAAATCTCAATTTCAAAAAATTGACCCTTATGACTGGTTTTGTGGTCCAGGGTCACAATTTAAACAGTGTTTGTAATGGGGGAATATATATATTGGGAAACAACATTCTCCATTAGTTCAGTATATTCCCTGTGTTTACTTAAGTTATGTTAGACCTTAATTTACTCAGAAAGTGAAAACTGCCAGTCTAAAATAAACAGGGCGTTCCCAAATTAATGAACAGAACTTCTTGGTTGGCCTAAAAATCGACTTCTAACTGAACTGTTTTATTCAAGTTTGCCTTAATTGCCCCCAAAAAAATGCCTAGAAATACACTTTCTGTCTGAAATAACTCACACTGAACCTGATGTGTGAATATGGGTATATGGGTGAAAATGACTGTAAGCTGAAGTGTAAATGAGATATGATCACTGACAAATGTGACCCTGGACCACAAAACGTCTTAAGTAGCACAGGTATATTTGTAGCAATAGCCAACAATACAATTTAGGGTCAAAATTATCGATTTTTTACCAAAATTCATTAGGATACTAAGTGAAGATCATGTTCCATGAAGATATTTTGTAAATTTCCTACCATATATATATCAAAACGTAATGTTTGATTAGTAATACGCATTGCTAAGAACTTCGTTTGGACAACTTTAAAGGTGGTTTTCTCAATATTTAGATTTTTTTGAGATTCCAGATTTTCAAATAGTTTTATCTTGTCCTATCCAAACACACCATACATCAATGGAAAGCTTATTTATTCAGATTTCAGATGATTTATGGCTGATTTTGTGGTCACAAATGGGAAGATTGTATAGAAGATTGCATAAAATTCAGTTTGTCTATCACACAAAGCAGTCGTATAGCTCAGATGTGTTGTATGGACTACTAGAGCTTGACAGCCCTTTAATCGCTGTCGTGAGTTAATAAGTAGGATGGACATCTTCAGAAATTCTCCTTTTGTATTACACAGAAGAATAGCTCAGAATAGGTGAGCTATTCCTTTAAAATTGCCATTGAGTTCTGACACCAAACTCATGTGCCCTCGGTGTGCTTCCTTGGGAGCGAACAGGAACTCGAACACTCACGTCCAGGGAATACAAATCTCCATCACTGGAACAAACAGACAGGAACACATTCTATCCCACATGAATTGCTAATCGAGGACACGGATGCTCTTCACTCAGAGAAACACTGTGTTTTGAAAAGATCCAGCTGTTAAACTTGAAGATGCACGCAGCTCTTTGATTTGATTTTGTGGTCCACAAGGTGGCAGTGATGGCCTTCAATTCAAGACCAGTTCAGGAACTATATCTCAAAACACTTCTCAAGAGTAATTATAAGAGACTTTTGTGTAATTCCTGGACTAATGTTAAAAATACTTTATATTTATTATGCTTTGATATTTATACAAGACTAATCAAGATTCCTGTAGGAATCATGGAAACAGAATATATAAGAACATTAAAGCAAATAATGAGGTGCTTTTAAAATACAAACTCTTTTTTGATTGTTTTTATTGAAGCATTCTGGTTAAACAAAATCACGTTGGCTCAAAAATCCTATTTGGAAGATAAATGCAGGTTCAGACAATTAAAAGATTGACAGTACGCTATAGGTCTCGCTGGTTCTCTGCTTGTGTGTTATTACTACACTTCCTCTACAGGCTCAGGTATTTTTTGGCAGATATAAAGGCACTCTGAAGCTGGTTATTGCAGGTTGTTCACATTAGGTTTAGTTGATAGTTGGGATATAGAAAGGTGCTGCATTTGGTTGGCTGCAGTGGATGATAACAGTAGGTGATTTCCTTCATCACTCCAGGTCATCGTGGTTCTGAGTGGACTCATTGATCACCTTAATGGAAGAGAAGAGTGGAAGCATTTTATGAGAGACCCAAAGGAAATCACTGACTTGAAATTAGATTAGATTTATTTCAGGTTCATCGTAGAAACTTACGTAATATTGTAAATTGGAGCGATTCCCAGATGAATGTCAATTACAAAATAAATAATAAATAAATTAATTAAATTTTGGGGGGAATTTTGGAAGTACTTAATTGTCAATAAAATAATGTCACAATTTATTTTATTTTATTTTATTTTATTTTATTGTGGGGTTGTGACCTGGTAATTTATTTTTTTTTTCAAAACTTTTTACTTCTTAACATGCACAAAATAATTAAATTTTAAGGAAAATATGCTTAACTGTCAATAAAATAATGTCACACAAAAAATTAATCCTGTCATATGCTTCATTTTTATATGATATGATTAAAAATATTTTTTTTTTATTATTTTATTTTATTTATTTATTGGTAAGTAATTTATTTTTTCAAACCTTTGTACTTCTTAATGCACATAACAAAATTATATTTAGGGGAAATGTGCTTAACTGTCAATCAAATAATGTCACAATGCAAAAAAAAATATTTTATTTTATTTTATTATTTCATTTCATTTTAGTGTTATGACCCGGGGGTGATGGGAAATGTGCTTAATTGTCAATAAAATAATGTCGCAGTGCAAAAAATAAATTCTATTATATGTTTCATTTTCATATAATGGGTTTATAAATAATAATGCAAAGACTATTATTTTTATTTTATTTTATTTTATTTTATTTTATTTTATTTTATTTTATTTTGGGGTTGTAACCTGGTAAGTATTTTTTTGTTTCGAACCTTTTTACTCTTTAACACACATAAAATGATTAGATTTTGAGGAAAATATGCTTAATTGTCAATAAAATAATGTCACAATGCAAAACAATTCATCCTATCTTATGCTTTATTTTTACATGATAGGATTACAAATTAAAATATTTTATTTTATTATTTCATTTCATTTTGGGGTTGTGGCCTGGTAAGTAATTTGTTTTTGTTTTTTTAAAAACCTTTGTACTTATAATTTATACATAAAAGAATTATATTTTGGGGGAAATGTGCTTAATTGTCAATCAAATAATGTTACAAAGCAAAAACTTGTTCCTATCACATGCTTCATTTTCTGAACAATTAAAATAAAAATAGAAAAAAAAATTAAATTGGAAAATTAGCATTCATGTATGGATGTATGTATGTTGTGACCTGTACATGTTTTTGTGAGATGCACAGTAAGTGATACACTTTACTTCTCAATAATCATAAGACTGTGTGAAAATGCTGTTATAAGTTGAACACATACCTGTCCATCTCTGGTCTCAATGGTCTTAATAAGAACTTTCTTAGTAAATGTATTTTCAACAACAGGCTTCAGCTCGAGCATCGAATCTGTGAAAATGCAAGAGCATCTTCGTTAAACTGCGCAAAAACATTTTAATGTGTTTTATATGATATTTATTGGTCACTTAATATCTTACCTCTCAGGTTGAAGGAGGAGAAGTTTGGAAGAGGAGTTGAAATCCTACATCCAACAGAATAAAGTGTAAAATTACTGTTGTTTCAGCCCAAAATAAACCATGCACTAATGCATGACAATAATGCACTAAAAGAAGTTGCAATGCCTACCTGCTCTCCTCCCCCTCCAGAAGTTTCCTGTAGGTGGCGATCTCGATGTCCAGGGCCATCTTGACATTAAGCAGATCCTGATACTCACGCAGATGTTTTGCCATCTCGTCCTTCATGCTGTGTATGTCCTCCTCCAGCCGAGCGATATTCTCCTGGGAATTAGACGACTCCGTTGCGTAGTTCTCCTCCATCTCTCTCATCTGACGCTCCAGAGACTCATTCTGCATTATTTATATTAAGATTTAGAAGAAATGAAATATAACTTGCATGCAAAAATAAAATGATTACAAATGAAACCAAATAAAAACGAAACCAAATTATGACCAAAGAATAAGTGTAACAGATAAATGTAAGATGCTTACGGTTCCCTTGAGCGAGTCCACCTCACAGGTAAGCGCCTGCACCTGACGCCGGTACTCATTGGCCTCCTGCTTGGCCAATCGCAGAGCTTCATTACTCTTGTTAGCCGCTTCCGTCATGTCAGCAAACTGACAGTGAAGGAGCACACATATTAGCAAAGCTAGGAAAAGGTTATAAACAAAGTAAAACTTGCAATGCAAGAAGAAAAATTAGACGAAAAGGCTAAAAATATCAGTGATTTAAGTGAACAAGGGCTAGCAAAGAAGCTCATCTGGAAATTATGACTTACAGAAGAAAGACAGAGATAGCAAAGAACCCGAAGAGGAGGAATGATGTTGATAAATAGAAGAAAGCCCTGGTGAAAGGCTCATGTTAAATACCTTGGATTTGTACCAGTCCTCTGACTCCTGGATGTTTTTGGTTGCCAGGTTCTCGTACTGCAGTCGGACGTCTCTCAGAGCAGCTGTCAGATCAGGTTTGGCCATGTCCATATCCACCTGCACCTGCTGGCCCTGGATCTGTGCCTGCAGCTCTGCCAGCTCCTACAGACAGACACATGTAGTGCTTTCTGAATAGCATCTGTCATACCTTCTTTTCTTGTGTTGTGATCATAAAAACAGAGCTAAATATTGGCATTTTAAATAGCTGTTGCTGTAATGCTAGGGTGTTGTGTATGGCATTTCTATGCAGTTTAAGCAGCACATAAATGGTTTTGTCATTTGGTACCTTTTACTTTTATAACTGCTCTTTCAAACATAGTCAGTTTATTAATTATTATTTACCCTTCACCCTTTAACCCTTCAAATTAAAATATGTAAACAGTTACTTTAAGATCTCCAAGAAAAAAAGTCCTCCATCCTGTGGTTTGTATGTGACGTTTTGGTTTTCTTAACCCTTGGACTAACATAATAAATTAATCATTTATTCATTTAATTATTATTCATAACAATTAAATGAATAATAATTATTGTGCATTTTATTGTAATTAATAATAAATATTGTAAATTATTATGAATACAGAATATAGTTTAATGGCTGCAAAATTTGTGAATATTTAATAGTTTTTTATTTACTATTTTACTATTCTACCAGTTCTTACACTTAAATAAATTAATTACAATAATATAATTTATTAATTTATTTTGAATTAATTAATTTAATGTATACATAATACAGTTTTATGGTTATACATTAGACAAATAAAATTGTAATTATTTTACACAATTCTACACATTAAATTATTGAAATTATTTATAATTAAATGATTTAAAATTATAAAAATGAATTGAATTAATTTTATATACATAATACAGTTTTACTGTTATTAAAATTACATTTATAATGACAATTAATCATTTTTATAATAATAATTTAATTTAATACTTTTTATATACATAATACCATTTTGTCATAATAAATTTGACAGAATATTTTACAGTTTTACACATACAATTATTACATTAATAAAATATTACTAATAATTTATTCTAATAATTGTAATTAATTCATTTATACATAATTCAGTTATATAATTGCAAATTAGACACAGTTTTACACTTACACTTACAATAATTAAATTTTAATATCAATTATTAAGTTGTTCTAATATATATATATATATATATAATATTTTATATATATACCCAGTTTATGGTTACAAATTAGACAAAGAAAACAATTTTATACTTTAATTCATTAATTAAATTATTTATTTAACATGATAAGAAACAATTTAATTAATTTTATATGCATAATACAGTTTTATAATTGCAAATCAGATTACAATTTGTGAATATTTTACATGAATTTACACTTACACTTACAATTAAATTAATAATGAATCATTTTTATTATATTAATTTTAATTAAATAATTTGTATATACATTATACAGTTTTAAGGCTAAAAAATAGACATGAAAAATTCTGAATGTTTTACATAGTTTACACTAATTATTACATTAATAAAAAATATGATTATTAATTTACTGTAATATTTTAATTTATTTATACATAATACAGTTATATAACTGCAGATTAGACAACAAAAATTGTGAATATTTAACAATTTTACATTTACATTTACAATAATTAAATTAATAATATTTTAATAGTTTATTAAAATACTTTTACATATATACAATTTTTACTAAATATTTTTGAAACATAAAAATGTAATTCAATTTAATGGCTATGTTTTCTTCTTTTTCTTCTTTTTTTTTTACAATGCAAAAAAATTTGCTAATGCTGTCAGTTGAGTTTGTAACTAACACTTTTGTTTACTGACCATGCAGATACTTAATGACCTCAAAACGGCCAAATATTGGTTGATTAATCAGTCTATCACTTGAAAGTGTGATGCATTTATCCGTCATTAAATGCCTTTTCAAGCAGAATTTCGTTACAGGAAATGGAAGCTGTTGCAGTGTATCTCACCTCATCATGGAGCGTTTTGAGGAAGGCGAGTTCGTCCTGAAGAGAATCCACCTTCCTCTCCAGATCCACTCGAGCAAGAGCAGCATTATCCACATCCTGCACAATATTAACAACACTAAATGACACAGCACTACTGTATTGAGCACACATGCACAGCAAGTACAGCGTGAAGAGGTCTTTGTGTTTTTAATGAGTATCTGGGCCGGGCACAATGCCCTGCAGTCTGCGTGGCACCATTCGGATGTCTGCTGACGGGACTACCACAGCCCGTATTAGAGCCATGAATAAACAGAGGCTTTAACACTCAGACTGTTTTTATGCCTGACACATGCTCTCTCTCACACACACATATATACAGACATTCCTGCCCTTGGCAGCCGCTTCAGACACAACAGTTTGCTTTGTCAGGGTCTGCTGGTCTGCTGGAAGAGCAATCAGCAGCGATGGAGATTTCCCAGAGCTAATGCCAGAGACAAAGACATTCAGCTCATGTCACACACTGAGCCGTTTCTCAAACACAGACCCAAACCAGAACCTCCAGCAGTTCTCAAATTAAATAGATTGAATAGAGAAATATAGCTGCAAGCAGCAAGTAGTTTGGTCATAGCGCCCCCTGTGGTGATTTCTGGAAATTTATTTATAACTTCAGAAGATTTTGTTTACCATTTGAAAGTTGGTAAGAATTTTTATATTTTTGAAGGCAGTCTCTTATGCTCACAGAGGCTGCATTTATTTGATTATTAATGCAGTAAAAACAGTAATGTGAAATTGTGAAATATTATTTACAATTCAAAAGACCTGATTTCTGTTTGAATGTACAACTAAGGTCAAAAGTTTGCATACACCTTTTAGAATCTGCAAAATGTTATTTTACCAAAATAAGAGGGATCATACAAAATGCATGTTATTTTTTATTTAGTACTGACCTGAATACAATATTTCACATAAGAGACATTATATAGTCCACAAGAGAAAATAATAGTTGAATCTTCAAACGTTAATAAACTTGATTCTTAATACTGTCTTGTTACCTGAATGATCCACAGCTGTGTTTTTTGTTTAGTGATAGTTGTTCATGAGTCCCTTGTTTGTCTTGTTCTCTTCTTCAGAAAAATCCTTTAGCTCCCACAAATTCTTAGGTTTTTCAGCATTTCTGTGTATTTGAACCCTTTCCAACAATGACTGTATGATCCATCTTTTCACACTGAGGACAAACTGACGGACTCATGTGCAACTATTACAGAAGGTTCAAACGCTCACTGATGCTTCAGAAGGAAACACGATGCATTAAGAGCCGGGGGTGAAAACTTTTTGAATTTGAAGTTTAGGGTAAATTTTACTTATTTTGTCTTCTGGGGAACATGTAAGTATTTTCTGTAGCTTCTGAAGGGCAGTACTAAATAAAAAAAAATATATGATATTTAGGCAAAATAAGAAAAATGTACACATCTTTATTCTGTTCAAAAGTTTTCACCCTCTGGCTCCTAATGCATTGTGTTTCCTTCTGACGCATCAGTGAGCATTTGAACCTTCTGTAATAGTTGCATATGAGTCCCTCAGTTGTTCTCAGTGTGAAAAGATGGATCTCAAAAAAAAACTAAAAATTTGTGAGACCTGAAGGATTTTTCTGAAGAACAGCAAACATTTTAACTGTTCAGGGCAAACAAGGGACTCATGAGCAACTATCACTAAACAAAAAAACAGCTGTGAATCATTCAGGTAACAACACAGTATTAACAATCAAGTGTATGTTAACTTTTGAACGGGGTCATTTTTATAAATTCAATTATTATTTTCTCTTGTGGACTATATGTAAATGTCTTTTATGTGAAATATCTTATTCATCTCAGTACTAAATAAAAAAAATAACATGCATTTTGAATGATCCCTCTTATTTTGGTAAAATAATTAACATTGTGCAGATTCTGCAAGGTGTATGTAAAATTACACTGTATTTTAAAATATAATGTATTCCTGTGATGCAAAGCTGAATTTTTAGCATCATTACTCCAGTCTTCAGGGTCACATGATCCTTCAGAAATCATTCTAATATGCTAATTTGCTGCTCAAGAAACATTTTACTGACCACAAAATTTTGAATGATCGTGTAGACGATCACTATTCTAAAAATGCAAGTTCACGTCTCTTGCATATCTCTGTGAGCCCAATCATGCACCCAGACACAGAAATTACACAATGTTATCAATTCATCTCACACTACGTTGCTCAAATTTGTACATCTACATCCTGAAATCTCCTTCCAAGGGCTAAGTGTTGCAACAAGTTTTACCATACCTCTGAAACTGTTAACAGCAATTGCGATACCATCTACCACTAATTGCATCACCAAAGGCATCATGAAATAATTTCCTGGAAACAGTTGCTGTTTTTTATGTCTGGTCCATGTAACAAAATTATTTACTCTATACACGTTTGAAATATATGTTATATGTTTCTCAAAACCATTAGTTTTAAAGACTACCATGTTTTACCTGTCTGTAACTCCTCATGTTGTTCTCTGCATCTTCTCGCTGAAGAATCTCATCCTGGAGTCTGGAAATGACAGATATCAATACAAAATGTTTATTTTCAACTGTTTTCCAATGCAGAATAGTTTCACTCAGCACAGTTTATTAATGATTACGCTACGCTGATCCCAAGACATTTTTAGACCCTTAAAAAGGATTTCATTGCATTAGATCACAAATCTTAAAAAATGGCATGTGCAAACAAACAATGCTAGGGCTGATGTCTTCATCCACAAAGTTTGCAAATATGTTTGTCTTCATTCTACACAGGGTAAATCAAGGCTAAAGGCCCCTAAGGTAAAAGGGACTATTGATTTAGTATTTTCCAAAACACTAAAAAGCAAACACCACCACAACACTTTCCAAAACACTAGTCTGTCACTTTGCATTGCACAGTTATCCTGACACATGAGGTCACCCTGTGCAGTTACAAAAATAAACTGAGGTGAATTAATTGATTAAATGTTGATTTATCACAATGTATTGGAAGTTTACTAAAATAAGAAAAATTAGAAGTTTCTTTTACTACATAAATTATTTTTTATATTATTTTGAATGAGAATTTCTTTTATTTTTTACAAAAAAATTGCTACCTCAAATATATTTGCATATGTAATGAGAAATTTTGCAAGATCACTGTTGCACCTAGAATTTCTAAAAGAAAAAAAAAAAGATTTTTAATCAAAGCAGTTTCCTGTTATTATTTTACCTTTAACATTATTCAATAAAAGGGAAGTTTTTCACAATCTCTTTATACAACTTGCCCAAAAACAAGTATACCTTTTGCTTAGTTTTTTTTTTAAATCTATTGCTTATTTGTGAAATGTTTTGCTTAAAATGTTTATATTCAACATACTGCAGATAATATTTGGTTTGACATTCGAGATGATCTAATATTTGAATACTTTTTGGGAGCCACCCCAGCTAATAGAGAATGTTCTTAAAACGTTTTGGTAAGGTTCTCTCAAAGTTATGAACAAATGTTCTTCCAGTGACCGTAATAAAACATTCATTCAATATTATCTGGTCTTTAAAAATGTTCTCAAAATGTTAACAGATATAAAACTTTATACATAGGCTACATAGTTAATTCTTCACAGTTTCTAAAACTTTTTAAATGTTGCTTATCTAACTTTTTTTTTAATGTAACCTGTTTCAGAACGTTCAGAGAACATTCAAAAAGTAACATTCCAATAATGTTTGAAAAATAGAATGTGTTGTTAATGAAATGTTTCCTTTGGATAAACAAGAAAAATGGCTTTTTCATAAGGTAACGTTAGAAAACAATCTTAGAACATATTTCTGTTACTTCTCTTTGAGTCGCTCTAAATCTTCCGCCAGGTTGTCTCGCGTCACTTCCACGCGTGCTTTCTCTGTGGTGAGCTGGTCCACCTGTCGCCTCAGCTCTTGCATCTCCTCCTCATACAGATCCGTGATGCGGGACGATCTCTGGCCCCGCAGCTGCTCCAGCTCCGCAGAGAGGATCTTGTTCTGCTGCTCCAGGAAACGCACCTTCTCGATGTAACTGGCGAAGCGGTCGTTCAGCGACTGCATCTGCGCCTTTTCATTCAGCCGGTTTGTCTTGAATTCCGTGTTTAAGGCGTCCGAAAGGTTAAAGTCCAGAATCTCAGAGGTCAGTCGTGGCATGGCCACGCTGCTTCGGACTCTGGAGCTCTTGGACGCGTAAATGGCCGGAGTCGAGGAGACGCCGAAAGACACCCGAGGGCGCACGGAGCTGGAGCTCTGACGGCCGGAGAACGAGGTGCTCCGGCTCACATCTCCAAAGCGCTTTCGGTAGGAGGAGGTAGACATCGTAAACTTTAGAAGTTGTTGCTCTGCGCACCTTTTCAGGAACTGTCACAAACAGTGAGCGATAGTCTGAGAGGAAGCATCATTTATAGTCAACTTGTTATGCAAGTCACATTTGAGTGACACTAGCAGAACCCTATTGAGACTGAGAGAGTTTAGAGTTATTTTAATATTCTCCGCCTACTGAGGAAATAAACTAATGGAATTAAGGGTAAAAAGAAATAATGTCCTTTTTCATATAATTTCATGTTTGTTGCTTGACTGTTTTTAATTGTTAATATGTTTTGTGGGTTTTTTTTTTTAATTAATATTTTATTATATTATTATTTATTTTTCTATTGTTATTAATACTATAAATATTGATTCATTGTTTTATTTATTAATTTTTCTATTTTTTATTCATTTATATTACTGAATTAACTGGATGGTTTTGATCTTTAAAAAATGGTTTTGGTTTAGTTAGCCTGTTTTACAAAATATTCAGAACCAAGCACATTTTTTCTTATTACCTTGAATGTTATCGGGATCACTGTTGAACTTCATGTTATTGTTATTCAGTAGACGATTTATTATCTTTAAAAATATGTTTTGTTTTATCATGCCTAAACTATCTAAGCTCCAGTTGAAGGTCTTTGCACTAAACATTATTCATTTGTTTTTATGTACTACTTGTGACCCTGCAGAATCTGCAAAATGCAAATTATTTTACTAAAATAAGAGGGATCATACAAAATGCATGGTATTTTTTTTATTTAGTAGTGACTTGAATAAGATAATTCACATAAAAGACGTTTACATATAGTCCACAAAAGAAACCCATATGCAACTATTACAGATGGTTTAAACGCTCACTGATGCTTCAGAAGGAAAAACGATGCATTAAGAGCCGGGGGGTGAAAACTTTCGAACGGAATGAGGATGTGTACGTTTTTCTTATTTTGCCTCAATATCATATTTTTTTTTTATTTAGTACTGCCCTTCAGAAGCTACAAAAGATACTTACATGTTTCCCAGAAGACAAAATACCCTGATCTTCAAATTCAAAAAGTTTTCACCCCCGGCTCTTAATGCATCGTTTTTCCTTATGGAGCATCAGTGAGCATTTAAACCTTTTGTGATAGTTGCATATGAGTCCCTCAGTTGTCCTCAGTGTGAAAACATGGATCTCAAAATCATACAGTCATTGTTGGAAAGGGTATAACAATCAAGTGTATGTAAACTTTTGAATGGGGTAATTTTTTATAAATTCAACAATTATTTTCTCTTATGGACTATATGTAAGTATTTGTGTGAAATGTCTTATTCAGGTCTGTACTAAATAAAAAATAACATGCATTTTGTATGATCCCTCTTATTTTGGTAAAATAATTAACATTGTGCAGATTCTGCAAGGGGTATGTAAACCTTTGACTTCATCTGTAGCTTAGAAAGTTGCTTTCACACATTACACACACATCTGTAAAACACATCCTGTAAATACTAATGTTGTGTCAGTAGTCAGTAGTAAGTGTCAGTTTGTTTCAACCAAACACTTACAATAATTATGTTAAGCTGACCTAGATAAGCAACAGAAATCTGTTGCGCAAACCACCGACCTGCTAAATTTCACAGGTCATTCACCACAGGCCTTTCATATTTTGGCGAGTCTTAACGTTTTTGTTCCTGCTATTTCAAGAACTATTTTAACCTGTAAAGTAAGGCCACAGTAGAAGACAAGAGAGATCACAGCGGTTGTTTACAGCCACTTCATCCAAAATGAATCATCTAGTTAAGAAAGAATCAGACACTTGAGCTGCACAAACGTCATTAGAGGTCATTCTTGAGCTTTTTTGGCAGCTGACACACCTACATTTGGAGAGCTAATTCAATATTGCTGATCAGGGAACATGTTTGTCTGTTATCATGGTCTTTCTCAAGCCTTGCCTTGCAATTAAACTTCTACATTAAACTACATATTTTTTGTACACTAGATACTAGTAGTTGCTAGCTGATTACTGTAGTTAGATATTTATCCTGTAGCCAGACTAACAGACAGATGCTTTACGGCAAATGCTGTTATTTTTTATGAGACTGAAAAGCTCTTTTGTTTTACCTCCCGTGATTTTGAGCCACTGATCATCATGTCCAATTTCTCTGGAAGCTCAAGCCCTTGTCCCTAGAAAATAAGGAAGGAACAGGTTCAGTTTTTCTTGTCACAGCTAACATACATATAAAATATACTATTAGATTAAATAGCATTGTTTGCTATTTCAAAACGTATTTTTTCATAGCCAGTAAGTCAGTTGTCCCCAACAACTAAAAGCTTTGATTGTAACAGTATAGATTATAACATGGTATGCATTCACAATTAAAAAACATGAACCACCTTATTTTTCAACGCGTATGTGTGAATGTGCGAGACTTCCGGTTCATTAGCCACTTTAGGGAAAATAAAAGAATAACAAAGTGCAGTAAAAACCAGTGTGTTCATAATTAAGATAGTACATTAAAATGATATGGTTAGACACACCAGTTTGCAATATCAAGCAGCAAAACGACAGATCTTTATCTTTTGTACAGATTAAAAAAACTTGGTAAAATAAAATCTGAAGGTTCCATATTCAGATCAGTTACTTTGCGCCAGTTTACGTTAGTTATTTAGAATAATGTGAGGGGATGACCGTGTACCTCAAAGCAATGGTAAGAAAACTAGTTTTTCCTTTTTGTTTACCCCGCGCGATGCACGCAAAAACAAACACAAACAAATTCGGTGCGTCAGGCAGTTCAATTTTACGAACAAATGACTCTTACGAGCCGAGTCTTTGTAGCGAATCTCTCCCTGCGTCCCAATGTGCATACTATCCACCCGATCTGCCCCAAATAGTATTAAAAATAACTACTATCACATATAATTTAGGATGGATAGTATGTATATTGGGATGCAGGCAATATCTTGCAGTGCAACCAGCGTATTTCGATTAAAGAACTAATGACTCTTATGAGCCGAGTCTTTGTAGCGAATCAATATCTTGCAGCGCAACCAGCGCATTTCGATTAAAGAACAAATGACTCATATGAGCCGAGTCTTTGCAGCGAATCAATATTTTGCAGCGCAACCAGCGTATTTCGATTAAAGAACTGACTCTTATGAGCCGAGTCTTTGCAGTGAATCAATAACTTACAGAGCAACCAGCGTATCTAAAATAAACTTCGTTTATGTTTGATTGATTGTGTTTAAAAATGTATTAACATTTAAAAAAAAAAAACTTTTTTACCTGCATTTATTTTAAATTTTATTTTTGTAGTTTTTGTTTTTATGTATTTATTTTAGGTTTATCCTAATGTATTGCGAATGTATTTTTAAGTCTTACAAAATGCACTTATTGCTATCATAATGTGTTCTAGTATTGAATGCAAATCATTTTTGTAATATGCTAATGATTATTAGGAAGGGAATGTGATTGATTGGACTGACAGGCCTACTGCATTTTCCTGAGAGCAAATAGGTTGGGGAAAAAACATCTCTTTGATATATAGTTGTTTCACGATTTTGTTAGGGAACTGAGAAAGGTGTTACTTACAGTAAAACCTTCTTACAGTGTTCTCATAAAGATTTCATGCAGAGAATGAGTTTGGCACACTTTGCTCTCAACAGCACCACTAAGGAATAATGAGGCTGAGAGGTCTTTGTTCAGGTCGTCATGGCGACTCAGGAGGGCGATGGAAGGGTTCCAGGATAGCAGAGGGCTAAAGAGGGCTTGACTAGTCTATAAAAGAGCAACAGATTTGTGTCTGCATGTGTGTGTACATGTTTACTGTAAAAAAGAAACCTTGAACTTACAACGCCAGAAATCACTCCTTTCTGTCCGCCTCAATCCTTCACGTTTTTGATCACATTTGCAGCTTTTGTCTAGTCGCCCGTAGTCCTTTTGTTTGGCACTGTGTTTGTGTAAATCTGTTGCCAAGCGGAGGGGTGGATATTTTAAAGCTCAGGCTACAGTTGAAGAAAAGGTCTAAACATTGCAAGGTGAGAACTGAATTCTAGTCTAATGAAAAGTAACAGTTTTTTCATATTTAACATTATAAAACAAAGGTATACTTTGAAGCATCTTGGAGTAGGTTACATAAATGTCTTGTCAAATGCAAATATGCATAGTTGTTACATGATGGCTTACACATTTCAACAGGTACAGTTTCTGACAAATGGACAAAATATCAACAGAAAAAAGAAAGAAAGAAAGTTTGGCATGTAATGTATTCAAATTCTAGAATGCCAATTTTTAGTACTATTCCAGATTATTTATTTGTTTGTTTGTTTGTTTGTTTGTTTATTCCCAATTTCAATTTAATTTTAGTTTAGTAATTACATTTTTGGTAATTTTCTGTTTTATACATAATTTTTTAGTTTATGGTAATGTTTATTTCAGTTTTAATTATTTAAGTACATCAAGTGAAACTAAATTAAAATGAGACATTTTGCACTGGGAACTAGGTGAAATAATAAAAAAATATTAAATAAATATTTTTTAATTTTATTTCAGGTTATTTTTTAAAGTATTATTTATTTATTTGTTTATTTTAAGTTAATTTTAATTAAATATAATAACGCTGTCAATTTTAAGCTGCATATTTTTTGAAATAGTTGTTTACCTTGATTTACATGACAATTGAATATCTGTCAGTGACAGCTGTGTTTTTTGCTTTCAGAATGCCAGGAGCAGATGGTTAATCATACATCTAACCTAAACTGCTCAGAGATGAACTACTCTGTTTTGACTCTACAATGGGTTTGCAATAGTGATTGTATATATATATATATATATATATATATAAAACATGGATTTTAAAAACATTTTCTAATAGAATGTGATTTTTATTATTTATTTTTAATGAGAACACTGTTCAACACTATTCAAAACAATGGAATTCCCAGAATTTAGCTGAGCCAGCCCTTGATAATCACCCTAATAATTTAGTTAGCCCTTCACTGGAGATTGCAATGGTCATGGGTATTGCAGGACATGGAAAGTCAGGTACATTGCATTATGGGATACAGTGATGCATCCAATGTGCTCTTTTGAATTCTACATGTCAAATTAGTTATTCATCAATACAGAAAGTGTATTTAAGCATAGAAAACATACTGTGTATATATGAAGAGTTCAGATGCAAAACCAGCTAAAAGCCATCTCGGTCAAAAATGAGATAATGATACTGAGTGAATGCTCCTGACACATACTATGCATCCATCGAATACTTTTACTTCAAACTCACTAAATCCCAGCCTCAGCCCAATCAGAAGTACCAGTACATACATAGAAACCTATACATAGTAGCCAGAAAGAAATGCTAATTTTAAAGAAATACGTCTGATGGATTTAGAGGCTTTTGCATCTGAACTCTTCATATATATATATATATATATATATACATACATATATATATATATATATATATATATATACAGTCATGCGAAAAAGTTAGGACACCCTATTGAATTCCATGGTTTTCCGTATCAGGACATCATTAAAACAAAACTGGTCCTTGGCCGCTCTTAAAATTTCGAAAATAAAACCTCAGATGAACAACAACACATGACAAATCGCACCGTGTCATTATTTACTGATCAAAAATAAAGCCAAAATGGAAAAGCCATGTGTGACAAAGTTAGGACATTCTTACAGTTAATATTGGAATTAAGAGGGTAAATAACAGTCAAGCGCTGCTAATCAAATACCTTTGATTAACTGAACATCAGCAAGTCTGAGCGCCTCTATAAAAGCATAAGCTTTGGCAGTTTGCCGATCTAGAGCCTTCAGGTGTGTGTTAACACAATGCCAAGGAGGTAAGACATCAGCAATCATCTTAGAGAAGCAAATGCTGCTGCTATCAATGTGAGAAGAGTAATACGGCCATTTCCAAACTATTTGAAGGTTATTCAAGTGGAAGACATTTAAAACAGACACCTCTCCTTCCAGGAATGGACGTCCCAGAAAATTCACAAGATCAGACTGTGTAAAGCTCAGAGGAATGGCAGACAACCCAAGAACTACACCTCAGACTCTACAGGCCTCAGTTAACATGTTAAATGATAAAGTTCATGACAATATCATTAGAAAAATATGGGACAAAAATGGCATGTTTGGAAGGCTTGGCAGAAGAAAGCATCTTCTATATAACAAAAAACAATGCAGCACAGTTTAGGTCTGCAAAGTTGCATCTGAACAAAACACAAGTCTTCTAGAATAATGTCCTTTAAACAGACGAGATCGACGTGGAGATGTTTGGCCATAATGCACAGCGCCAAGTTTGGTGAAAACCTAAAGAGCATATCAGCACAAACACCTCATGCCAAAAGACAAACATGCTGGAGGAGGACTGATCATTTTGGGCTTGTTTTGTAGCCACAGGACCTGGGCACCTCACAGTCATTGAGTTGGCCATTAACTCTGTATGTATATCAAAGTATTCTAGAGTCAAATGTGAAGGCATTTGTCTGACATCTAATATTGGGCCAAAATTGGGTCATGCAACAGGACAATGATCCCAGGCACACTATCAAATCTACAACAGAATGGCTGAAAAGAAAAGAATCAAGGTGTTGCAATAGCCCAGTCCAAGTCCAGAGCTCATCCTGACTCAAATGCTGTGGTGAGAGCTGTGCATAAGCAAACCTCAATAAACTGGAGCAACATTGAAAAGAAGAGTGGTCTAAATTCCTCCAGAATGATGTGAGAGACTGATAAAGTCACACAGAAAAGAAATGCTTTAAGTTATTGCTGCTACAGGCAATTGACTCATAAGATGTCCTAACTTTTTCACACATGGCCTTTCCCTCTTGACTGTATTTTTCTTAAATAAATAATGACACAGTGTGATATGTCATGTGATGATGTTTATCTGAGGATTTATTTTCCAAATTTTAAGACCTGCCAAGGACCAGATAATTTTTTTATTATGTCCTGACACAGAAAACCATGAAATTTAATAGGGTGTCTGAACTTTTTCACACGACTGTATATATATATATATGCAGGCTTGAAATGAGAGAAAAGTGCATGAATCCTTTCTGCTTGAATTTTAAAAAGAGCAAGGCAAGAAATGTTAAACCACTTTTTAGAAAACAAGACAACACAGATGAACACTATTTCTTTATACTGAACAAAGTTTGTATTGTTTTTATAGAAGTTTTGCAGATAAAGTGTCTGACATCATCTGCTTAACCCCAGGCTGTTCTGGGGTCAGTAGATCGCTTCCTTTAAACTGCTTTCTGCAGAGAGTCACAGCATGAGCGCTTGAGCCTGTGCACACCGGCTGGAAGTGTCTTCAGCTGTGCTTGTGAAATGCTGACATACACTGCAGGGCTGAATGGGGTTATCCAAGCAGAAGAGAGCTAGAATTCACTGGCTTTATGAGCTGCAAGAGAGACGGACACGGCGCATGCACAAATACACACCCATGCCAACACACGGATCACCTATAGCTTCCTGTTTTGGATTGTGGTCTAACATCTTAAAAGTGCATGCCTTCACTGTATATCAGTGTAAATTACATTAGCTTGAACTGTTTTCCGTTCATTTACAGCTCAAATGACAGAGTGGAAAACTTTATAGCTTTTTAGATCCCGGAAGGCTTTATGTCTGTTGTTGTGTTGTGATCATGTTTTATGGAATCTGTGCAGCCTTACAGCCTTGTTTTTCATTAAAAAGCAATGGCTGTGATCTTTATGCACTTTAGACAGTGATAAAAAAAAAGTACGTTTGTACTAAATGATGTTTTGTCGCCCCTTAGTGGCTACTCATATTTCTCTTGATTGAAGGGTGTCAGTGCAAATGTTAACGCGATTTCTCATTACGCAATCAGGTATTTAATAACTTTTTAATCATTGCAGAATGTCCCAATCGGTGTCAAATCAAGCCTTTTATCGACAGGTGCTTAATCAAATTCCCTTTTTTGGTAGCAGCTGCTTTCTGAAGACAGTTTAAAAGGACATGCTAAACCACAGCATGTCACTAGACACCATTTGTTTCAGTATTAGTTACTTAGAAACAGTTTTGTCCTTAATTACCAAAGGCCTCCACTAATTGCCCCGGGGGATAATTATTCTTCAACAAAATTATGTAGATTTCACATTTATATTCAAAATGTTTTATAAAAAGGAATACTATTTTGTATATCATATTCTAATAAAGCATTTTCTTATTTTTATTCCTGTTTGATTTTTTTAAATCAGTTTTATTTGATAAAACGCATTTTTAACAAACTGTATGGCGGAGTTCATAGCGTGAACATTCTTCAAAACCTCTCCTTTTGTGTTCCATTTAAAAATAAAACATATAAGTTTGGAAACACATCAGGGTAAATACCTCACGTGTGAGGTAATGCTAACAGGAATTGTATTTTTTTTCCTGTACTAGCCCTTTAAGAACCGTCCACCCCTCTTTCATATATGTTTCAGCGCCCCGCGGCGCCTAGCTGAGCCGCTGGACTGTACCATTTTTCACCCGCAGAGGGGGGAACGCGAGATCTCATTAACTTCAGCACCTGGACAGCGACCGTCCCGGAAACCCTATTTTCTGGTGAAACAATGCGAGCATTCAGTGGAACGATATTCCTCCAAGACACGCTTTGACAAACAATGCGAATTCCGAGACCTTTTCTTGCTGGCTAATATAGAAAGGTGGCTGTATTGCGCACCTATATCTCGCAGAAACAGCGCCAGTCCCGAGGCTTCCCTTCCGTGCAGGGAGGGTGCGAGTGAAGGAAGGACAAAACGCCGCGGTTCTCTTTGTTTACATCGTAATAAAAGTGAGAATGCGACGGATTGTTGGACCGGAGCTGCCGCTGATATTGTGGATATGGAGTGTTTATATGAAGCTCAGCGCAGGAGCCCGTGAGTACATGAATGTGTGTGTATATGGATGTATGTGTGTGTTCAATGAGCTTATTATGCGTCAGCATGTGACTCTTCATCTATTCAATATAAACACTTTATTAGGATACATTTTTAAAAGGCTAGTTGAAATAGAATAAAATAGCGTGATTTAATAGATCACGCACATAGGTTTATTAAAAAAAGACCTCAGAAGTTGATTTATGCATGCCATATGGTCGTATGAGATTTCATGCTTTAATGCTCTTCTGGTTTCATGGGAGCACCATGGGAATATCAGGGTTTTGCTGTTCGGTTGTCTGTCTGTGTGGGTGTTTCATAAGCTTTGCTTATAATTATGAAATATTATGCTCAGTTGGTGTAGTAGGTGCTTGTTTTGGCTCTCAAAAAGTTAGAGCATATCTGTCTTTTCAAAGGCATCATGATTATATCTTTGTAAAAATGCAAAGTTGTTACCTTAAGGAATTAATTCAAACTAATTTAACTCTTTAAATTACTTTCTTTATGTGCACGTATATTTAGTTTTTACACTGTGGTAGTGACATGATCAGCTTCTTTCTTTCTTTTTGACTCAAAGTCCTGCTGTGGTCAAGTATTGATGCTGTAGTCAGTTTTCCTCTGGCTATTATAGATCAGTGGCGTATACACTGATGTAGAATACAGGTCAAAGCTGTCTGAAAAAAAAATGTTCTGCAGCAATAACATGTAGCCTCATTTTCCGCTTGGGGTAACACATTAATAAATAAAACCTAAAGAGATATGTGGTCATGTTGGCACTTTTTTAATATAGTATAAACTGTAAAAAAAATAAATAAAAAAAAATAAAAAAAGTGTTATAAATAGAGAAGCACTAGAACCCAAAACTGCATCACAGAAACCTGAGATGCACCAGAAGACAACACGAGTCGAGTGCCACCCAAGGTGGATTAGTTTGCTGCCAGTTCATTCATCTCAGGCTATTATGTAAAACTGAAATAGAATCTAAATTTTAAGATTTCTATACAGACCTTGAAGTAAATAAAATGTAATGCAATAACCTAAGCTCCAGTTTTTACACTGAGGCATTTTACAATCAAATTATTGTCTCAGTTGGTCACAAAATCTTATATAAGCACCATGGCAACACTTTCATGAAAAATAAGAGCAATCAAACACTTATAGACTAAATACAGCAGCCAACAGCAAAACTTTTGACCATGAGTGATTAGTGCTGCAGGTTGCACATTTTATACTGTAGAAAAAGTTCATTAAACTATGAGCATTTTAGATGTCAGATGGTGTATTTCAAGAGGATTTTTCAAGGCAAAAATTAGTATTTTGACTTTTAGGTTAATCCTTTCCTCATTGTGGCTCTAATATGGTGAGTTTTGGATGCTATTGGGAAAATTCAGCTAAAAATGTATTCGCTCACCATCATGTTGCTCAAATCTGCATGACTTTCTTTCACCTTCAGAACACAAAATCCAATATTTTGAACAACACTGTGGTCCAAACAACATTGGACCCCATTGACTTTCATTATATGCACAAAAATCACACCATATTTTAAAACAGTTCCACAGAAGAAAAAAGTCATACATGTTTGGAACACCTATTTGCAATTAAAACGTGGCTGTTTTTGAAATAACTCATCTTTATTCTAACTGTGGCAATAAAACATTTATGAAATGATTGTGCTCTGTAATACAGACAGAGACTAATACAATGCCATCGAGCTCTCCTATTGGCTGTTACGGTGCCTCTAGATCCACGCCGCTGTGTTTTGTGATGCTAATGATGAAGCTCATTTAGATTCGGGCACCTGCCATCTTGATTTGTCAAAGCGCGTGCCGCCCCCTGTCATCTTACCCCTCCCCCAGTCACCAGGCACCTCCCTTTGTCCACCGAAGATGGACACGAGTGAACAAAAGCCTGCGCGTGTTCCAAGCAATGAGGATGAAAAGCACACACCCCCTAAGCACTTCACGCTCTGTATATATAATGCCACACCTTCAGGGGTTGGTAATGTTGGCGGTTATTTTGGTTAGTTGGTTGTTCATAAATAAGGTGGGTGTTTAGTCAGTGGTTCATCATGGGTAAGGTAGAGCAGTGTTTATGACAACAGAAACATTAGATGAGTTGTCTTTTTTGTTAAGAATTTTTTTAAAGGTGTCATAAATGATTGATTAAATTGAATTATATCATAAATGTCAGTTTGCGTAAAGAAAAATTATTATTTTTAGGACCCTTAAACATTTATTTATTTATTTATTTATTGTTTGTTTGTGACATTATTTTCATGATATTTAAGCATGCCAGTTCTCATTCCTGCAGTAATACAGTAAATAGAAACTGAATTGCAGTAATGAGAATTTAGTGAAACTATTTAAAAATATTGACAAAAAATTTAAATAATTAATCACTGTATTGTAAATAATGGTGTTTAATATATATGCTGTCTATCATTTAAATTAATAATTATTAATCATTATACTTTAATACAAAGTGGTGGTATTTTTTACTGTATTAATGCTGATGTAAATAAAATAATTGTATAACAATGTATTTTACAGTACTAATACAGTACATAGAAATTAAATTACAGTAATGATCTAGTGAAATAAATAATTGAAAAATAATTAATTAATGTACTGTCCATAATATATATATATATATATATATACAGTGAAAAAATAAAAATTGTATTTTATTTAAATCAGTGTAGAATTGTATTTCTATGTGTATTTATACAATATGGTACTATTTTTACTGTTTTTTGGGTAGTGTTTTTTACTTATTTACATTTTAAAAACATTGTATTACAGCAATTTTTCTACTAAGGAATACGAAAAATTACAGTAATGAGAATCTAGTGATACATTTTAAAATATCTGAAGTTCAGATTCTGAACTGATTACAGAGCTGAGAATTTGGAGCAAAATGTGCTTAATTGCAGTAAAAAAAAAACCTAAATTAATAATTAATCGTATTGTAAATAATGGTGTTTAATATTTATGCTGTCATTTAAATTAATATTTATGCTGTCATTTAAATTAATAATTATTAATCATTATACAGTAATACAAAATGTATTTTTTACTGCCTTAATGCTGATGTAAATAAAATAATTGTATAACAATGTTTTTTTTACAGTAACACAGTAATACAGTACATAAAAATTAAATTACAGTAATGATCTTGTGAAACAATTGAAAAATAATGACAAAAGAATTAATTAATGTATCATAAATAAAATATATATATAATTTTAGAAATATTATAATTGTAGAAATATATTGTGCACTCTATTTTATTTAAATCAGCATAGAAATATAAAGGTGTGTGTGTGTATTTATACAATATGGTAATATTTTTGCAGATTTTTGGGTAGCGTTTTTTTTTTCCTTATTTACATTTTTAAAATATTATATTATAGCCATTTTTCTACTAAGGAATACAAAAAATTACAGTAATAACAATCTAGCGATACATTGAAGTTCAGATTCTGAACTGATTACAGAGCTGAGAATTTGGAGCAAAATGTGCTTAATTGTGATAAAAACAACAACAAAAAAACAAATGGTCCTAAAATAGAGTTAATATTCTAGAAAATCTTATTTCATTTGTTTTTTCTTTGTATTTATGGCTGAGAAGTGTGACCTGGGTTTGTTCTTATGAGATTCGCCCCCTTATGCCTCTGGGTATAAAGCCTTCATTTACTTCCCCCGTCTGATTATCAACATGCTCCGTGAATCTGAATCACAGTTTCACGCCGGGACGTGTGAACGACACAAAGCCTTCCGGCAGGACCTCCTCCCCATCCAGGCTTTGAGAGCTCATGTTTTCAATCAAATCCCAATTTATGAACAATCCCCCATGAACCCGTGAGCAGATGTGGTTTGGAGAGCTAGAGGAGGCAAACAAAGGCCATTTGCGATGACCCGTCAACACATTAATTCAAGATGGGGCTGTTGATTGCAGCTTCATAATTGACATCTTACGCCACAAAAGGTAATTAAACATGTTGACTTAGAGCAGATGCCAGGCTCAAATGAACAGAATTCAGCCATGAGTAAAACAGCTTTTTGTGTCTTAATACTCACTTTATGGAGTTTCAGTGGGATGATAATTTTAGGAAAATTGTTTGTGCTTCAGTGGGAAAAAATGCTCTTTAATTAGTATCTTTGTCTTGCTTTTCAGTGGAGATATCTAATTATGACCATAAATTCTAAAAGTTATTTTAAAGACTTATAAGAACTTTGTTAAAAATTGAAATTGCATGCTATTAAACCTTGGATATAGCTTGTATTGAACATACTCAAACAACTTCGTTTTAAGCTCATTCACAAGCTACTGCAGTGTCCCAGCACACCCACAGATTTCCTACAAACTGTCTGATGCATCCTGCTCACAAAAATGGTAAGAGCTTTCCAAAATCACAAGCTTTTTATCTGTCCTCTGAGACGGAAAGTTGAGTTTGCAAGGTAACAGGCTGCAACAGAGCGCTTCGGAGGAGCAGCTACTGTAGTTTGGCAAAGTCTGCAAAAGTCTCTGCAAGACTACGGCAGAGCTAAGCATGAAATATTAAGAATATTTTCTCTGGAAGGGAGGACGATCTGCATTCTTCCGTTGGTTCTGTCTTACTCTCATGCGTGTTTAGTCACTGAAAACTTGTGTTTTATAAATCAACAGGAATTATACATTGTACTATGTGCTGATAAAGTGCACTTTCCTGCAGATGTTGAGCAGTTAGTGTCAGGTTATAATGGAGTGTATTGTTACAAACCTGTATGCTGTTATTTTTCTCTGTGAAACAGAAATGAGTAATATAACGTTCCTCAAGCATCTTTTAACCAGACATCATGACGTCAAACCTGCTCCATATTTGTTTAGAGAGCATGATTACTTAAAATAACAGTAGCGTTCATATGCATGACAAACATCTCTCTTATGTTACAATTTCCATGTTTTCACCTTTCATAAAATTGTTAACTCTGATGGCTTTTCATTCAGTGCTAAAGTGCAAATGGAAACCTCTATGTTTTCCTGTTTCAGCTGGACTAATAATGGCCGTAGGGGCTAATGCTTGAATAAATATGTCAGTATTCATTAAATCATACAGCGTTTGTCTCCTAAATTTTATCTCCTTTTGACATTGATCGGTTCCTCCAGATAATTTCATAATTAAATTTTCCTGGTTTCTGTTAATGCAAGAATCGGCAAGCAGAGGAAATCACTGAAATAAGATATTGTTATTAAGATCATCGCTATGTAATTGTATGAATTATTATGTGTCTGGAGGTGTTTGCTAGCAGGTACTGTTTGTTCAGCATTGGTCAACTATATAAGCTATTGCTGTAGCTGTATTGTGATTCTCAAGTAGTTTGGCAGATAATTAGATTGATGAATGGGAATCTCACTAATGCATTCATCAATAGGAAAAGGACGCTTGGTTTCACTATGGTTGCTATGGTGTTCTTGGCGGTTGCTAGGTGCGCAAATTAAGGCGTCATTCATATAGTGCAAATGGTGCATTATTAGCAATGAATACTTAAGGTAACACAAGCAACAAGCAATGCAAGTGAACACTAAGTACTAATTATATGAATAAATGCTCAGCAGGAGTGTTTTGTGGACTGATAGAGTGATTTAAGCTCTACAGTCTGAACTACCGCATCTTGAAGCAGTTGTTTGAAGGCCACAGGGCAGAAACAGAAGCACTAAGAGAACAACAGAAGCTCTTTAAGAGACATACGCATCATGTCAGGACATTTACAGATGAGAACGGTGTTTTGTCTGAGCCACTCGCCACTAAACATTAGCAGTTTCTCCTTGAGCCTGCAGTTTAAATGAAGCTGCTGTAAGTCAGAGATTTAAAGTGTTTTATCTGCTGTGTTCAGTTCTCTATCATTCTATCTATCATTCTGACATTATGTCTGTCTATCTATCTATCTATCTATCTATCTATTTATCTATCTATCTATCGTTCTATCTATCGTTCTATCATTCTATTGTTCTATCTATCATTCTATCGTTCTACTGTTCGTTTGTTCTATCATTTGTTTTATATCTATCTATCTACACTGACTAAAATTATAAACACAACACTTTTGTTTTTGCCCCTAATTTTCATGAGCTGAACTCAAAGATCTAAGACTTTTTCTGTGTACACAAAAGGCCTATTTCCCTCAAATATTGTTCATAAATTTGTCTAAATCTGTGTTAGTGAGCACTTCTCCTTTGCCGAGATAATCCATCCACCTCACAGGTGTGGCATATCAAGATGTTGATTAGACAGCATGATTATTGCACAGGTGAGCCTTAGGCTGGCCACAATAAAAGGCCACTCTAAAATGTGCAGTTTTACTGTATTGGGAGGTTTCGAAAACCAGTCAGTATCTGGTGTGATCACCATTTGGCTCACACAGTGCAACACATCTCCTTCGCATAGAGTTGATCAGGTTGTTGATTGTGGCCTGTGGAATGTTGGTCCACTCCTCTTCAATGGCTGTGCGAAGTTGCTGGATATTGGCAGTAACTGGAACGTTGTTGTATGCGCCGATCCAGAGCATCCCAAACATGCTCAATGGGTGACATGTCTGGTGAGTATGCTGGCCATGCAAGAACTGGGATGTTTTCGGCCTCAGGCATTCAAAATGCCATCAATAAAATGCACCTGTGTTCGTTGTCCATAGCATACGCCTGCTCATACCATAACCCCACCACCACCATGGGCCACTCGATCCACAACAGTGACATCAGCAAACCGCTCACCCACATGGCGCCATACACGCTGTCTGCCATCTGCCCTGTACAGTGAAAACCGGGATTCATCCGTGAAGAGAACACCTCTCCAAAGTGCCAGACGCCATCGAATGTGAGCATTTGCCCACTCGAGTCGGTTACGACGATGAACTGCAGTCAGGTCAAGACCCTGATGAGGACGACGAGCATGCAGATGAGCTTCCCTAAGACGGTTTCTGACAGTTTGTGCAGAAATTCTTTGGTTATGCAAACCGATTGTTGCAGCAGCTGTCCGGGTGGCTGGTCTCAGACAATCTTGGAGGTGAAGATGCTGGATGTGGAGGTCCTGGGCTGGTGTGGTACTGCCAAATTCTCTTAAACACCTTTGGAGACGGCTTATGGTAGAGAAGTGAACATTCAATTCAGGGGCAACAGCTCTGGTGGACATTCCTGCAGTCAGCATGCCAACTGCACGCTCCCTCAAAACTTGCGACGTCTGTGGCATTGTGCTGTGTGATAAAACTGCACATTTTAGAGTGGCCTTTTATTGTGGCCAGCCTAAGGCACACCTGTGCAAAAATCATGCTGTCTAATCAGCATCTTGATATGCCACACCTGTGAGGTGCATGGATTATCTCGGCAAAGGAGAAGTGCTCACTAACACAGATTTAGACAGATTTGTGAAAAATATTTGAGAGAAATAGGCCTTTTGTGTACATAGAAAAAGTCTTAGATCTTTGATCTATCTATCATTCTGTCTATCGTTCTATCTGTTGTTCTATCTATTGTTGTATTGTTCTATTGTTCTATCGTTCTGTCTATCGTTCTATCATTTGTTCTATTAATTGCTCTATTGTTCTATCTGTCATTCTATCATTCTACTGTTTGTTTGTTCTATTGTTTGTTTTATATATTATTCTTTCGCTCTATCTATCTATCTATCTATTGTACTATCGTACTATCATTCTATCGTTCTATTTATTGTTCTATCTATTGTTGTATCGTTCTATTGTTCTATCATTTTATCTATTGTTTTTTCATTCTATCGTTTGTTCTGTTAATCGCTCTATTGTTCTATCTGTCATTCTATTGTTCTACTGTTCATTTGTTCTCTTGTTTGTTTTATATATTATTCTATCGCTCTATCTATCTATCTATCATCTATTTATCATCTATCTATCGTTCTATATATTGTTGTATCGTTCTATCTACTGTACAATCGTTCTGTCTATCCTTCGTTCTATTGTTTGTTCTGTCTATCATTTGTTCTATAAATCGTTCTATTGTTCTCTGTTGTTCTGTTGTTCTATTGTTCTATTGTTCGTTCTATCTGTCATTCTTTCTGTCATTCTATCTATATCTATCTACCTACATTCTATTGTTCTATCGGTCGTTATATCATTCTATCATTCTATCGTTCGTTTGTTCTGTCGTTTGTTCTATCTATAATTCTATCATTTTATCATTCTATCTATCATTTTGACATTCTGTCATTCTGTCTGTCATTCTATCTATCTATCTATCTATCTGTTGTTCTATCATTCTGTCTATTGTTTTATCTATCATTCGATTGTTGTATCTTTCTGTCTGTTTGTCAATCCAGCTATCATTTGTTCTGTTATCGTTTGTTCTATCCATTGTTCTATGTATTGTTTTATCTACTGTTCTATCCATTGTTGTATTATTGTTGGATCATTCTATCCATTGTTCTGTTATCTATCATTTTATCTGTCTCATCTATTGTTCTACAGTATCTATTGTTCTGTCCATCTAGCTATCATTCGATCATTCTGACTGAAAGCTCAGTATATCCTTCATAATAATGATGCTATCAGTCATTTAATTGTTTTTGAGTGAAATAACCCTTTAAAGCTTTTGCAACCATTTTGTCAAATTATCATCAAAGTTCATCTTGACAACTTGTTCCAGTTACTTACTACTTTTGGCTGCACAGAAGTTCAGACCGCACACATTTTCCAGTGACTTAGTGTTCTCTGAACAGCATGTTGATTGAGCTTGCGCTATGTTGCAGGCTGCTGTATTATTGTGGTATCATCGATTTCAGATTCACCCGCTCCTAAAGCATGTCATTCAGGTGGCCTCTTCCAGTCTAAGTGGGTGGTTCTTGGCCATATTTATGCCGATAGTCAAAAGTCTGGCTTTGTGAGACTCGTTCTCTGTACATTGCTGGCTCTGTGAAAGAGGTGTTTGTCTTGTAGACTGATGAACTGTTCCTTCACTACAGGCTGAGGGGAATCCATACAAATGCTGATAAAGAACCAAAATATTTGACGTCTGAAGTATCTGTCCCAATACAGTCTGTCGGTGAGACCTATATGTCTTTCAGTTTTTCTTTTCTTATTCACTCTCTCAATCTTTATATTATGTTAGGACCACTGCATAAGTAATGGAGGACACACATTAGCTCTGCTTCATAACCAGTGTTGGGGAGTAACTAGTTACATGTAACGGAATTACGTAATTTAATTACAAAATAAATGTAACTGTAATTAGTTACAGTTACTGAGAAAAAATGTGTAATTAAATTACAGTTACTTTTGAAAAATGCCAGTGATTACAAAGGGGATTACATATGAATTTTTTCACACCCCCACCCCCACTTACAGATTCAGTTGACTTCTTTCATAAATTGCATTGACTGCTCTAAAATGAGACACCAATGTTTCAGGAGTTTAGGACACAGAATAGGACACATGCTTATTCGATAACTGTTTTATTTCCTATCTGGGTTTATGCATAAACTTTATTTTTTAAGATTGTTTTTTCCAAGGCATTGTTAGATGCTAGTGTTTTCTGTCATAACTATTCAAACATTTGATTTCAAACCCAGTATCTGAATCACAAATCTGAATTTGTGGCGTCGGTGCCAATAGCCTCGTGGTTAACGCGCCGACATACAGTGCAACTGTGCTCACGGTGACCTGAGTTCGATTCCCGTCTCAAGGCCCGTTTGCTGATCCCGCTCCCCTCTTTCCTGTCATTTCTCTACTGTCATATCACAATGAAAAGCATAAAAAGCCCCCAAAAAAAGTAAAAAAAAAAAAAAACTGAATTTGTGTGGCTGTGCTGGATAACAACTGGTAAAAGCTAATAACTCAGACTCATTCAGGGCAACTTAAGTCAGTGCTATATTCTTGATAGTTTTTCTTGGTGGAAGCTTTGCATTTGGTTAGATAATAAAATATTAAAGCTTAATTCAATATTATGTGGACAATTTCTTAATTCTGTCATCTTGGTATCGTGGAATCACTCTATGGTTTCATACAAACGCAGCTGCTGCCATTTTTTTATTTTCTTTGTACACTGTAATGGAAAATAAGATAACTGACAAACTAGTACTACTACTAAATTATTTATGTGGTGAAATGTTGTGTAAGAAAAGTGGTATAACTGCACTGTATCCCTAAAATATCTAGTCTAAATAATCTATCAAGCAGCTGTGTAATAAGTGAGATAATGTACATCCAGCCATTTGTTATTGCAAAATAAAGATGTATGTTATCCCTTACTTATAATCTTAATTCAAGTGTTTTGAAACGATTTTTAAAGTCGGACAGTAATCAGTGTTAAGTGCTACTGTAAGGTTGACTCTGCCTGGTTTAAATGTTTCAAAATGATGAACAGTTGAAAATATTAGAAATTTAGAAAAGTAATCAAAAAGTAATTAAAAGTAATAGGTTACATTACTTTAATAAAGTAATTGAAAAATTACACTACTTATTACATTTTAAATCAAGTAACTTGTAATCTGTAACCTATTACATTTCCAAAGTAACCTTCCCAACACTGTTCATAACCTAGTGAGCTGCCTTGTCTGTCTGTATTGAAACCTGTGCCATACTGGAACGGGAAAGTGAATATGTGGTATCAGTTTCAATCTCTCACGTTCGCTGTTGTTCAGTACCGCAACTCATAAAAGCAGGTCTCTCGTTGCACTGAAATATGCAATTACTTAGACTGCTGTTCAAAGTTGGTCAAATTTTAAGAAGTTCTTAAAAGAAGTCTTATATGCTCACCAAGCCTGCATTTATTTGATCAAAAACACAGTAATAATGTGAAATATTATTACAATTGAAAATAGCTGTTTTCTATTTAAATATATTTTTAAATAATTAAAGTAATTTATTCCTGTGATGCAAAGCAGAATTTTCAGCATCATTACTCCAGTCTTCAGTGTTGCATGATGTTTGTTGCATAATGTGATTGACACTCACACACACACAATTCTACTCATCTTTTTTTTTTTTTATAAAGGGAATTAATAATCAACATTACGATCATTAAAATGCTGTCTGAGTAGGCAGCTCACTAGGTTTCAGAACAGGGTCACTAACCCTAGAAAAGTCAATTTCATGGCTGTGAACAGCATGGACTGATTTTATTACTCAGCATTCTTAGCTTTATCACGTCTTCCCCAAACACACACACACTCATAAAAAAACATGTAGGAGTCACACTGCTCAGTGAGAAGACAAGTGAGTAGAACAGCAGCCCGAGAATATCATCCTCTTTTTTTAGAGGACACAAGGGTTATTTTTGACACAACCTCGACTCAGCAGACTCCGAGTCAATTTAAAGCTGTTCTTTTAGAACTGTGTGTAATGAGGTGAGAGGCAGAATAAGGACAGATCTCAGAGCAGTGGAACAGACTGCTGGCTAATGTTTTCCTGGGGTGGATCATAGAGTGGTGATGGAGAAGGAAAGCAGAGCAATTATTTCTGCAATTCTGTTTGGTGATTCTAGTGATGCAGAAATTAAATTTCCTGTGCAGTAGTTAATAGTTGACATACAGTATATGCATAGAGCTATAAAGTCACAGAAAAGAAGCAGCGCCAAATGTCCAAAATCTAAAATCCAAGTTGGTCATAGATCATAGAGTTGGCATAGATCCAAAAAGACATGGAGATCTGCACACGGTCATATACCAGGCTTATACTTCTTTAAAAAATCTTTATTAAAGGCTGCATCAGAGGTCATAAAAATATGTGCAAAAAGTGGAATAAATGTGCAAAGGTGCAAAAAGTTTTCGAGACAAAGCTCTTCCTCAGTGCCACGTGAATTGGCACACACCTGCACCATATTAAATCCATATTACCATGGACATCATAATATGCGTGCATAATATGTATAGAGCTATAAAATAAACAAGGAGCACTTGATCAGGTTGGGTTTTGGAGGAATATGATAAGAAATGGTGAGTTCAAATTATCGGCCGAAAATGGATTTAAATGTAAATATATGAAAAATTATGCAGATATGTCTTGCCCATAAGAGGAATAACTCACATGTGCTCAGGGTGTGCTAGCGATTAGATTTCTGTGAATGATGATTAGAGGTCCTAAAGCCCATTAAGTAAGGAGTTTTAATTCCGTAGGGGGGCGCTGTTGGCCTACTTCTAATAAAACTAAAGTAAAATACACAAATAACATTTAGACTGTGTTTCTGATTAAATAAAGCAGTAGTTGATGTCATAAAATCATGAGTATGTTTTGATTTAAAGGTCAAAAGCTATAGCTTCCCTGCTGAAAAAAAAACCCCAGCTAAAACCAGCTTAAGCTGGTTGGCTGGTCTTAGCTGGTCATAGCTGGTCAGCAGGCTGGTTTTAGAGAGGCTTTGGCAACTTCCAGGCTGATCGTAGCTGGTCAGGCTGGGAGACCAGCTGGAACAACCAGCTAAAACCAGCTACTTCCAGCTTAAACCAGCTAAAACCAGCCAACCAGTCTAGGTTGGTTTTAACTGTTTTTTTCAGCTGGGTTACATGAATAAAAAAATCACAAACATAACACATGTAAAATAATTTTATATATACTGATTTATTCATTAATGTGTAACATGTTACTTTTTTAAACAAATTATGAGCTCTAAAGGATTTTCAGAATTTAACTCATTTGTTTTAGACCATCTACAAATGTTAAATCTTAAAATAAAATGTTAAGGTTATCACTGCATTTTTCTGAAAAAAAAAAATAATAATAATGCAGTGATTGATATATAGTTTACTATTTATAGTTATTTTCAATACTTCAGTGTACTGTCATTATTAAAGACCTTCATTTTTGTTTATTTAATTCTAACAATTTAATTCTATTTAATTCTAACAAATAAGTTCTTACCAAACTAACCAAAATTAAAAAGAATTTGCTTATAATTTCCACAGAGGAGAGACCACAAAAGGAAATGCTATCGGTATTGGTTATCGGCCAAAATGAGTTGAAAAATATCGGCATATCGGATATTGGCAGAAATTTAATGTTGTGCATCCCTACTTTTGATTGTAGACTCTAGTATCATGAGAAATATGAGTGCAATATGGGATCTTGTTGAGATTACAAGGATATTTTAAGGTCCCATGAAAACTGTTTAGTTTTTTCCCATTGATTTTTTTTTTTAAACAAAGAGGATGTCTAATCAATTAAATTCAGAAAATGTTACAATTTAATGATTTATTAAAATTTTACCAGTAGTAGTCCCCTATTAAATATTTTATTTTTAAATTCATTTAAACACTTAAACAGTTTACTTAATTTTCAAAAATGTTATCAAATTAAATGTGAACACTTTCTTTAATTTTTGGGCCAACAAAGTGTTTCACAACAGAGGTTTACAGTTAAAAATTAAAACACTGTATGAAAAAAGTATGATATTGTGTGATATTCCTTAAAAATGTTTTGATAAATGGTATTATTATTGTTAGTATTCATTTTGTGCATTACTAATGCTATATTTGTCATAATTTCTTCTTCTTCTGTCGTAATATTTTCTTCTTTAATTTGGCAGTTTGTTGTGAATACCTTTTTATTTTCTGTGTGTATATGATATGATTACAGTTTTCTCAATGAAATGATGCAATTCACTTTTCACGACTCTCAGAGCAGCTCTGGAGGTGAAGTTTACGTGTTCATGTCCTTATATAGTGAGGCGGCAGACTTTTTCTTTTTCTCAGGAGAAACCTTGAGAAGTAGGTCTTTCTCAAAAGTTTCCATTTGCTCATCATTAAACCCCATTTTGCTCTTTAAAAGAGCTCATTTGTAATATTTCTTTCATATGCATGATATTTCATTCTAGTTAGGGCCAGATCCATGTTATTTTAAAGCAACTCAGTTCAACAGGTAATGTACAGTAAATGTAAAAAAACATTGAGAAAAATAGAGACGTGTCAGTGTGTTGTTTATTCATCAGATGTCACTTCTTCAAACCATCAGCTTCATGTTAGTCAATTCTCTAACAGTCTTAATAAGAGATGAGGACCTCAAAGCACTTGACCATAACAGTATTGATTGTAAAGCTTTTTTTTTTTGTCCCTCAGCACTTGGGATCTGATTGCACATTATACCATTTCAGTGAAAGCATTCAGTCATTTTTCTGAACAAAAAACATTTGAAAAAGACACATGCAAGACAGTGTTGATGCACAAAAGACATGCTGTTTTTCTTTTGAGTCAGAGTAAAGTGAACATTGCTGAATCATGAATGTAAAACACTCAAATGCTCAGTTGAGGAGCCTCACTTTGTTTTTTGCTTGATCTTATAAATATATTACTTTAAGCACGGTTTCATGGTCAATAAGGTATTTTATATATTTTACATAATTAATATAATTTTTGATTTGTATACAGATGCTCCTCTGGTGAAAATGAGCAAAACTTTGCTTAAAAATGTTCTTGTTGCCTGCAATTTTGTTTCTTTATGTGATGTTTTAATGCTGGAAAGTTGCCATGTCACACTTGATCTACTACCATGGCACTACAGTAAAAATGTTTCAATCGAGAATGCATTGATATTGCAGTTTTAGCCATTTCTTGTTAGGACTGTCCTAAATGAAGCGATCAGGTGGTTTTGTTTTTCTCATATTACCACCATTTCTTGTCTACGTGCTGTAGAGCTCATATCAGTGATATCAGTTATCTGAGTCATATGAAACAGCACCTGAGGCTAGAGAGAGAGATCAGCATTGAATCCAAGAGAATCTGAGGCTCTCCGGGTAAATGAAAGGTTAATCCCAGGAGAAGATCCTGATCAATATATGAGCACTCCAGTGTTTGATCAAAGAATATCCTCAGAGCAATTGCCCTCTCGCTCTAATTATAGAGTTCAGAGGAATTCACTATCGCTGCACTAGTGTTCAGGGATTAATGGAAGGGGTTTTCTTATGGGCAGATTTTTTTTTTTTTAAAAAAACCTATTTTTTCCCCAATTTGCAGCATTTTATATACATGCATCACATGAGAAATCATGTTTACATTTTTCTGAGCACAATTAAATAATATTTTTACATAAATTGAATATATTGTGGCTTGCTTTGAAATTATGCACAGTAAAAAAAATTCAAAATATCACTTTTCATATCCTATTGATTCTACCTTGTCGCACACATCATTAGGGATGTAATGATGCACTCCGATCCGAGTCGATAAAAAATATAATCCGAGGCAATAAAATATGTGACGATTCAAGCTGGTTGTGATGTTAAATGAATCACAATACAGTTGAGTTTGGGGGTTTGTTTGAATGTTCGATACCAGTCAAAAGGTTTTTTTTTTCTGTTTTTTTTTTTTTTTTTGTAATTCAATTTTTTTTTTTTGTTCTACAGTCAAAGCTTTGTGCATCATCACAGTATTCAATATTCCCCTTTCCAATCAATTTCATGTTCAGCCACTAGTTACCATCAACAAAACAAAACAAAACAAAAGTAAAAGTACGTGGAAATTAAACAGTGCGAGTCCTGATCATCACACCATTTTTATATGCTGCCAAAAATGATTTCATGTTTTCTTCCTCACTCTTTCAATCATCCTATCAATCCAATCTTTCAAATCAGGGGTTTTGGGGCATTTCCAATTGTGTAAAATCATCATGGCAGCTGTGATAAAGCTTAATAAGGGTATATGCATTTTTAGCTACATTAGGTACAACTGATTTATCTCCAATAAGGCATAATTGTGGTTCTACAGGTAAATTAAAGCCCAACCACTCTTCAAGTATTCTCAGAATTTTATGCCAGAATGGCTGGACTAAAGAGCATTCCCAAGTCTATATATATGTACTATTTTGTAATGAATGAATTTCCCCCTAACTTCCTTTATCTTCTTACCCACATTAGATAGGATATTTAGCTAGTCATTATCATGAATATTAATCCCCAAATCCTTCTGCCATATTGTTTTCAGGTTATTACAACCAGTCAAAAGTTTTTGAGATTTTAAGATTTGTAATGTTTTTTAAATAAGTCTTTTGTTTAAGCCTCACCAAGCCTGCATTTATTTGATCCAAACTACAGCAAAAATGGTAACATTTTGAAATATTTTTACTATTTAAAAAACTGCTTTCTACTTGAATATATTTTAAAATGTTATTTATTCCCGTGATTTTAAAGCTGAATTTTTAGCATGACTTCAGAAATCATAATAGTCTGTAGTCTAATAATCTGATTTGCTGCTAAAAAACATTTATAATTATTATTATTATGTTGAAAACAGATGAATAGAAAGTTCAGAAGAACAGCATTAAATAGAAATAGTTTGTAACATTATAAATCTCTTTATTGTCACTTTTGATCAATTTAAAGCATCCTTGCTAAATAAAAGTAAAAAAAAAAAAAATAATATTGACTCCAAACTTTTGAATGGTATAATGTATAACGTTATAAAAGCTTTTTTTAAAAAAATTGATAATAATAATAACAACAAATATTTCCTGAGCAACACTGGAATAATGATGCAGAAAATTCAGCTTTGCATCACAGGAATAAATAATATTTTTAAATATATTAAAATAGGAAAAAGTTATTTTAAATTGCAATAATATTTCATAATTTTACAGTTTTTACTGTATTTTTGATCAAATAAATGCAGCCTTGGTGTGACTTCCAAACACATTAAAACTGTTTTTTGCTTTGATCACAGGAATAACTTACATTTTAAAATATATTCAAATAGAAAAGTTATTTTAAATAGTAAAAATATTTCAATATTTTATTGGTTATGCTGTACTTTGAATCAAATAAATGTAGGCTTGGTGAGCAGACGAGACTTCTTTAAAAAACATTTAAAATCTTACTGTTCAAAAACTTTTGACTGGTAATGTATCTCTGAGGAGAACTGACTGTAGTTAGAAAAGTTTAGATGGTGTTTGCTTTTCATCTTGCCTCTGTATAATGCATATTAAAGTAGTGCTTTGTTTACAGCATTAACCAAAAAAAAAACCCGATATTGCTGCTGTTCCATAAGTGCCACCTGCTGTCAGGGAGTGAATTTGCGTTCTCATTCAGCCCATCTGTTTTTGTTTTGTGTTGTATAATTTCACAAAGGTGAAGTCAGTATTGTGAATCATATCATATCCACTGCTGAAAAAGCCAGCCTGCTGGTTTTAGAGTGGTTTTGGCCACTTCCTTAGCTGGTCAGACTGGGAGACCAGCTGGAACAACCAGGTACTTCCTAGCTTAGGCTGGTTTTAGCTGTTTTTTTTGTTTGTTTGTTTGTTTTTCAGCAGGGTCGTAAGTGAACTGTTACATTCCTACACATCATGTCTCCTAACTGACCCTGTTGTCTTCTTTGTAAACAAGTACATTCAAATGTTTATTAGTGGCAAAATTGTGTTTTTGAGATGGAAATTGCCATGTGCATGATGGTCAGTGTGTCTCATGCTGATTAAAATAGGCAGTGCATTTCTGTATATTGGGAAAAGCCTTCTCTGAGGACTCGACCTCATCACATCTGGCTGAAGGTCAACACTGCAAATGTGCTTGTTGACATTTACGTGATCTCTGAAGGCTTCAGTAGATGTAGGACATGTAACCATGTCATAACAGCATCTGCACATCCTCTCACAGCAGGAAATAATCGCTTACTTCTGTATGTAAACCCCATCTGCTGCATGATGACTCATTGAAATTTTTTGCACTGCTTTTGTTCATGCAGCATTTTACATGCATGCAGTAATTTAAAGTAATTAAATTAAGTCATTTTAGTACTTCAAATTAAACATACTTTTTCATCATTTATTTAGTTGCCAAGTCAAAAAACATTTTTTTTCAAGTTTTAAGATTTTATTTTATTTTATCATTTTATTTTTTACTTATTGTTTGCTTGTTTGTTTTTGGTATTCAGCCTTATTTTAACTATTAATTTAATAGTTTTGGTTAACAAACTGCATGAGACCTGGTATGGATGAAATCCAGTAATCAGTAGTATTTCTTGGTATTCACAGCCATTACTTTTCCCCACTGATGGTCATAAATAAGATTGTGTGGTCATAAACATGAAAAATTCATTTAACTAAAACAGATGAGTGCATTTGTTACATTTTAGCATTTCTTTTTTTAATGCACCGTGTTAAAACGATTTGCATTAACAGTAGATCTTGAACCACATAAACACATATTGTTGAGAGAGGAGTACTCAGACTCTGGCCTTGAATTTCGCCTCCTCTGGTCTGATAAATTGGGTTACGAGGAGCCTATTTAAACTCTGCAGACTGACCGCACCCTCAGCGACCAGAAACACGAAGGACCTTTCAGAGAGAAATGTGCTCTACTTCTGAAGGCTTTCTGCATCTCAAACCTTGATTTTCCAACAAACCTTGAATTTGCTAAGCTGAGGGAGGCTGAGTTCGTTTCGGATGGTGTTTTCATGTATAATGCACAAGGACAGAAATCATTTCAAGTAGATTAATTCTGACTGTTCTAAATGTGGTAAAAAAACACGAGTAACAGAACAGAACAGCAAATACAAAACTGCATGCAATGTCAGACTGTAGTAAAGAGGAAACTTACAACATAATGTTGAACTGATTTTACAGAGACTCGGTGATATTAAAGGAATGTTCCATCTGGAACATCTTTGGCAAACGTATGAATGACTATATTGTTCTATAATTGTAATGCACAGTCTGTTTAGAAATATTTCAGACATATGTTTTTCTGTTTCCTTCCAGAGAGGTGTGATGAGGTGTTGGCTTCACCCCTTCCCTACAGCGCCTTCACCAGCTCCTCCGTCTTGGCAGCGGATTTTGGCGCTGGCTATGCAAAACTCAACAGGAGAGTAGGTGAGGATGAGCTCTGCGGCTGTGTTTAGAATGGAATACTAGTTTACTGCATAGTACATACTGAATACTAACAACAGTTCATAAGTTTGGGATCGATAAGGTGTTTTAATGTGTTTGAAAGAAGTCACACCAAGGCTGCATTTCTTTGATTCAAGATTTTTAATGTCATTTAAAGAAGTCTTTTCTGCTCACCAAGCCTGCATTTATTTGATTCAAAGTACCTCATAAACACTAAAAATGTGAAATATTTTTACTATTTAAAATAACTGTTTTCTATTTGAATATATTTTAAAATCAATTTATTCCTGTGGTTGAAGGCAGAATTTTTAGCATCATTACTCCAGTTCTCAGTGTCACTTTGAAAAACATTCTAATATTTTTTTGATTTATTTTTTGATGAATCGAAAGGTCAAAAAAACATAATTTCTTTGACATAGAAATCTTTTGTAAAATTATAAATGTCTTTACTATCCCTTTTGATCGATTTAATGTGTCCATGCTGAATAAAAGTATAAATTTCTTTAAAAAACAGACAAACAAACATCTGACGTATTCTATGTTGTTGTCACATGACCTTTTTTTTGGTTGGCAGTGCTGTCTATTTATAATTTAAATTAAATAATAGTTAAATTGGATGCAAACAGTTATCATATATTTCCATTTTAGTCCATTTTTTAAAAAAATATCCTACTTTATTGCAGCATGATCAAATATATATTCTCAATGTTAAAAACAATGCCTGCAATTCCTCACGCTGGAAGTGTAACATCTAGTCAAGTGCACTGCATTGTGGGATATGCATTTTGTGCAATTTTCACTGCTGTGCAATAACAGGTCTGTAAATGCATTAAGAAATTGTGCAGAAAGTGTAATACCTTGGCTGTTCTGAACATTCTGTATGTCCGTCGTGTCTCTCTCCTCACTGGCTGACATTTAGACTGAAATGTGAGGTGCGATTAACTGCAGATAAAGTATAAAGGATGCATTAGGATTTGCTTAGATTGCAAAATGGAGAAAAACATCTCTATAGACCATTATGAATTTTAATGCACATTCTGGCTACCTTTAAGGAAGTATAGTGCTAATGGAGCATTATGGAGCTGCGGTGTGGACTAAAGCATTGTAATTTAGGCTTTGCAGCGTGTGTTGTTTTTTCACATCGGATTTGACTTGTGCTTTGTCTTTCGAAGGGAATGGAGGATGGTCGCCGTTAGACTCCGACAGGTACCAGTGGCTACAGGTGGACCTCAGGGCCAGGAAACAGATCACTGCCATAGCAACACAGGGCAGATACAGCAGCTCTGATTGGACGAAACACTACAGGCTTCTTTACAGTGACACAGGAAGTAACTGGAAGTCGTATCGGCAAGATAGCAACATATGGGTGAGTTTACAGGGACGACTGTGATTTATAGCTCAGGGAGTAAATATTGTTTTTGGGTTACCAAATCTGGCAGTAACAGCTGCTGCTGTGTCATACAAACTGACCCACTTTGGACAGTAAAACTTTAATAATCTGTGCAAGTGCACGTCTTTGGACCATGGACCACAAAACCAGTCATAAGGGTACATGTTTTGAAACTGAGATATATATATCATCTGAAAGCTGAATAAATAAGCTTTCCATTATCTATTAGGATAGGACAGTATTTGGTTGAGATACGACTATTTGAAAATAAATCTGGAATCTGAGGGTGCAAAAAAATCAAAATATTGAGATGATCACCTTTGTTCAAATGAAGCACTTAGCAATGCATATTACTAATCAAAAATTAAGTTTTGATATATTTACGGTAGGAAATTTACAAAAAATCTTCATGGAACATGATCTTTACTCCATATCCTAATGATTTTGGCATAAAAGAAAAATCGATAATTTTGACACATACAATGTATTTTTGGCTATTGCTACAAATATATTGTGCTACTTAAGACTGGTTTTGTGGTCCAGGATCACATATGAGACATTAAGAGTATAGAGCGACCTACTGTAAAACTGCTGAAATTGTAATGGGAAAAAAGCTGAAATAAAATAAAATTTAATATTAGATGTAATTTATTAAAATAAATTAAAATGAATATATTTTTTTTAAATCCTGAAATATGTTTAAGTACAAAAATTATTAAAAATAAAAATAATAAGTAAAATTATTAAAAATAAAAAAATAATAATAAAAATAAATTGTAGAAGCACATAAAAAATTGATTAAACTTTAACTAAAATTAAAACAAAAACTGAAAATATAAAAATAAAGTTACTTCAAAATATACATTTATATAGACATACACTAAAAAACAATTTGTTGAGTCAACTTAAAATTTTAAGTTCAGTCAACTCAGTCCAAAAGTTAAGTATAAAAAAATGACAAAACCACATAGTTTTTATAATATTTTGAATCAGTTATTATTTTAATATTTTCTGTTTTCATTTTAATTTTAGTTCATATTTTAGTCATTTTGTTGTGTTTTTTATATACACATATATTGATTTTAATAATTATTTCCATTTATTTACTTATTCATTTTATTTTAGTAAATAATGTATAACTATGCAATGTCTAATTTTGGGGTAAACTATCCCTTTAAGATCACAGAAAAGACATTAACACATTTACATGTTTACAAATTATGTAATAATTTATATATATATATATATATATATATATATATGTTCTCTAGGACAAGCATTTGAGAAATTAAGCAGATTTCATGTATGACTTTCTTTAGCACTTATAGATTTTCTCTGTTGCATTACAGAGTTCATAAACTGCCTCATAAATGGATTTTATTTCACATTTTCAAAGGCTAACAGTGCATACTTTGGCTTAAGATTATAAATGCAATTATACACGTTCCCCACAACACATTTCTGCACACATAATTCCCTCCTTGCATAATACTTCCGAATTTCTCAATAACAGTGCTTATGACAATAAATTAAAATGCAAAGCCACTTCTCCTGAAACTACACTTTGAGAGCCTGTCGTATTGATCTGTGTACGCAGAACCAGCAGTAATGGAGTGCCTCGCTCACAGGAGGAGGTTTTCTCAATGCCTTTATGAAGTGTGCTTCCTTTCTTTCTGCCTCAGACATTTTCAGGTAACTGGAACTCAGAGCGGGCGGTGCGCCATGAACTCCAGCACCCTTTCGTGGCCCGATACGTGCGCTTCATCCCCGTGGACTGGAGTGAAGAGGGGAGAATTGGGCTGAGAGTGGAGCTCTATGGCTGTGCTTACTGTGAGTATTGAGGAAATGATCCTTGATGTATGTTTCACAGATTTTCAACATTACCTAACCTCTTTGTGCATTGCCTACTTTGTTGTTCAGTCCAATACAGTTGCATCATGCTTCAATAACAGGCTCTTTTGCATACTGCATTTGGTCTTCTTGGGCTTGAAATGAAGAACTGAATTCTGAAAGTCAGAGTATATATATATGAAATGCGTATTTCAAGATCAAGGACAATTCTGCATAATAATTCATGATATGGCCCCCTTAAAAGCAAATATGTGTAGTTTCACCATTGTTGCATCATAAGCTTGGCTTGATTGGAGAAGCCAAGAAGGAGAAGTGTAGAGCTGAGGAAGACTTCATATGTTTGTTTGTTTGCATTCAGGGGCGGATGTGATCAGCTTTGACGGCCAGGGAGTGATTTCCTATCGATTTAGACAGAAAAAGATGAAGATCTTGAAGGACGTGATATCACTGAAGTTTAAGACCACTAAAGGAGATGGCGTTCTGCTGCACGGAGAGGGACAGCAGGGCGATTACATCACTCTAGAGCTGCGGCGAGCCAAACTACTGCTGCAGATCAACCTGGGTAATGTATTTAACTCAAAGAGTGACAGCGGCACACTGCCATTCAGAAGTTTGGGGATTCAGCAAGGACACGTTAAATTAATTAAAAGAGACAGTAAAGACATTTATAGAGATACAGTAGATTTCCATTTCAAATAAACACTGTTCTTTACAACATACCATTAATCAAAATATCCTGAAAAATTGTATCAACATTTTCACAAAGATATTAAGCAGCACTACCTTTTTCAGAATTGTGAGACATAAACTCAGTTCTGAGAAATGAAGTCAAAATTGTGTGATATAAACTCGCAACTGTCAATCATAGCGTCAGAAATGTGAGATAAACTCGCAATTCTAAGGAATAAAGTTGCAATTTTTAATAATAAAGGTGCTATTCTGAGAAATAAGAAACTTTTTTTCTCAGTATTTTGTGATATAAACTTGCAGTTGCATTTTTAAGTTAGAATTGCGTGTTATTAAGAACAAATCAGTCTTTTTCCCCTCAAAATTGGACTTTAAAATGCACAATTACAAGCAAAACTCACAATTTCAAGAAAAAGGCAAGACTTTTTATCTCACAATTGTGACTTTTTTTTGTCAGAGTTGTGAGTTTATATCTTGCAATTCTATCTTTGTAACACTCAATTAAATAAAAACTTGCGATTCTGACTTTTTTCTTTTTTTATTTTTTTTACAGTTTCTCGCTATTGAGTTTATATCATGCAATTTTGAAAGAAAAAGTCAGAATTGTGCCTTTTTATCTCACAAAATTTGTCAGAATTGTGTGCTTATATCTCGTAATTCTGACTTTCTAACACGCAATTACGAGTTAAGAATATATCAGCCTTCCATTCCAAATTGGACTTTAGAACTTACAATTGCAAGAAAAACTCGGAATTGCAAGAAAAAAAAAAGTCAGAATTGCGACTTTGTATCTCACAATTGTAACTTTTTTCGGAATTGCGAGTTTATATCTTGCAACTGTGACTTTTTTTTTCAGAATTGTGAGTTTATTTCTAGCAATTCTGACTTTATAACACACAATTGCGATTTATTAAGAACGTCGCAAAACTCGCAATTGTGAGAAAAAAATTTTTTTCTTTTTTTTTTAAATGTTCTCATAATTTAGTTTATATCTCACAATTCTATCTTTTTCTCAGAAATGTGAGTTTATATCTCGCAATTCTGACTTTTTAACACACAATTGCGAGTTATTAAGAACATATCATTCTTTTGTCCAAAATTTTGCCTTTTGTCAAAATTGGACTTTATAACTCACAACTGCAAGAAAAACTCGCAATTGCACAAAAAAAGTCAGAATTGCAACCTTTTATCTCACAGTTGTGACACACAATTGCGAGTTATTAAAAACAGCCTTTTTTCTCCTCAAAACTGGATTTTTTAAAACACAATTGCAAGAAGAACTCGCAATTGAAGAAAAAAGGACAGAATTGCGAGATACAAACTCGCAACTGTGAGAAAAAAGTCAGAACTGCAAGATAAAAACATGCAGACTTTTTTCTCTTTTTTTACAATTTCTCGCAATTGAGTTTATATCACAATTTTGAGAGAAAAAGTAAGAATTAAGACTTTGTATCTCACAATTCTGACTTTTATTTGTCAGAATTGCGTTTATATATATCACACTTCTGACGTTATTACACAATTGCAAGTCATTAATATCAGTCTTTTTTACCCTCAGAATTGGACTGTACAACTCACAATTGCAAAAAAAATTCTCAGTTGCAAGAAAAAGTCAGAATTGCGAGATTCAGACTTGCAGATTGTGAGAAAAATGTCAGAATTGCAAGATAAAAAGTCGCAATTACCTTTTTTATTTTATATTCAGTGGCCGAAACAGGCTTCCCTAGAAAACAGCTATTCTGAATTGTAATTATATTTCTCAACTATACTGATTTTACTGTATTTTTGATCAAATAAATGCAGCCTTGGGGAGCATGAGGGACATTACAAAATCTTCCTGACCAAAAACTTTTTAATAATAGTGTAAATCTGTTTTGTTAATTGACTGACTGCATGACTGACTTGCTGGTATGAGTATTTTTAGCATTTTTTTTTAGTTTTTTTTGTCACCTTAGATGTTGTAGAACGGATCCTGGTTTGACCCGTCTGACCCATTTCACTAATGGCTTCTGATGTTTGTGTCTATTTCAGGCAGTAATCAGTACGGCTCCATTCAGGGTCACACATCGGTGTCTAGCGGCAGTCTGTTGGATGACGACCACTGGCACTCTGTTCTGATCGAACGCTACAGACGCAGCGTCAACTTCACGCTCGACCAGCACACACAGAGCTTCCGCACCAATGGAGAGTTTGACCATCTGGACCTGGACTATGAAGTAAATGACAGATTTCAAATATATCTGTATGTTTTGTTATTTATAGAATTATTGAACTTTAAATGCAGTTGGGATGTCAGACAACTATATATTCTTTACAAACAATTTACTCACCCCCTTATCATCCAAGATGTTAATGTCTTGCTGTCTTCAGTTGTAAAGAAATTATGGTTTTTGAGGAAAACATTTCAGGATTTTTTTCGTATAATGGACTTGATTGGTGCCCCGATTTTGAACTTCCAAAATGTAGTTTAAATGCGGCTTCAAAAGGCTCTAAACGATCCCAGCCGAGGAAGAAAGGTCTTATCTAGTGAAACGATCTGTCATTTTTTTTTTAAATAAAAAATTGTATACTTTTTAAGTACAAAAGATCGTGTAGCACAGGCTCTGGGATGCGCGTCCACGATGCTACGAATTAGTGATGGGTCATTCTTGAACGATTCGTTCATTTTGAATGAATCTTTAATGTGACTCAGGAAGAACGAGTCGTCTCGGGGAGTGATTCGTTCAGTCGTGCATGTGCAACATCCTATTAGGTTCTGTATGGGAATTAGTTCACCTGTTTCGAGTCTTCAGGTTTTTCAAGTCGTTCATTCATCTGATGGGGCTGTCACGTGATGAACGAACGACTCGAACCCGAAGACTCGAGAGATGAACTAATCAATTGTTTTTCCCGCTCACACTGCATTGGTTAAGCTTATGGGGCTGTCACGTGATGAACAAACGACTCAAACCCGAAAACTTGTCAGATGTGAGGTGAGCTAATCATAGACTAAAGACCCAGGTAAACAATGAATTCATCTTTTCTGTTTCTTATAGCATTACAGTTTTGTCTTGTTTGTAGTGTGATCAATGTTTGTGTAAGCAGTAGATGTGTTAGGGAAGTAACACATAACATTTTAATTATATTTTGCTAAAATAAACGAAATTACTCGAAAAAAGATTCGTTCATTTTGCTGAACGAGACCGAGTCCGTAAAATGATCCGAACTTCCCATCACTACTACAAATCTGTCTGTGTACTCTGGCTAAAAAAAGGTAGAGTATATCGAAAAACTCCATCTTATTTTCTCCTACAACTTCAGAATCGTCCGACATCGTTGTACCTTTTTGTTTGTAAACAGCGTTTGACTTATTTGCACTGCTCTTTGTGCGGCGTGACCTTTCGATATGATTCAATAGTGCGTGGACGCGCATCCCAGAACGTGTGCTACATGAGCTTTTGTGCTTAAAAAGTATACAAATTTTTATTTTCTGAAAAAAATTACAGATAGTTTCGCTAGATAAGACCCTTATTCCTCAGCTGGGATCGTTTAGAGCCCTTTGAAGCTGCATTTAAACGACATTTTGGAAGTTCAAAATCGGGGCACCAGTCAAGACCATTATATGAAGAAAAATCCTGACATGCTTTCCTCAAAAACCATAATTTCTTTACGACTGAAGACAGAAAGACATGAACATCTTGGATGACAACAGGGTGAGTAAATTATTTGTGAATAGTTGTTCTGGAAGTGGACTTAAGAAATAATTTATCTGTTTTATTTTCTTTTCATTTACATTTTTCATTTTTATTTAGTTCTACTTAAAAGAAATAAAATAAACAAAAACTACAATAAAAAAAAGGATTTAAGTACAAATGAATAAAAACTGTATCACAGATCACAGAAGAGACATTAACACAATTACACATTTGCATATTATGTAATAAAGCCTCAGTCCTCTCTCATCTTCCCTCACACATTTCATTTACAGCTCTCCCCCGCTCTGTTTCATCATTTTACCCCCGTGCTGCTGCGATTTAGGTCTTTAGCACACAAATGATTGCGTTCACTGGGTGGCATTTATTCAGACAGATAGATGGTGAAGATAAGATTAGATAAGATTAATGTTCGCCACTCTCTATTATAGATGGTAAATGTTTCCATCACTTTCACTGTACCTCGGTGTCTATTCCCAGATTACATTTGGAGGGATGCCAGTGTCTACCAAGCCCAGCTCAGGGGGCAGAGAGAACTACGTCGGCTGCATGGAGGCCATTCATTACAACGGGGACAACATCACTAACCTCGCGCGCAGGAGAAAAGTAGACACCTCCAGCTTCGTACGTGCCAAATTTGCATGTCTATTTTTATCAAATGAACACTGCAGAGCTCTCCAATGCCTCGTGGAGATAATTCAGGAGCTTCACAGAGGAATTGCTGGTGCTGGGTGTTACGTTGCTCCAAGACAAAGATATTTCTGGTACTACTGCTGTAATAACAAAGCTGGTTGTTTTCAAACGTTTTTATTTACGGAAACTAGGATCAGTCTGTATATTAAAATAAAATAAATAAAAAATGTAAAACAAATAATTAAAACTGTTATATTCAAGTTATATTAAATTATATTAAAATTAAATTTTTTAATTTCAATAATGAATTTGTATGAGATATGGGATAAGGTAATAGGATAGGTATAACTCAATGGCAATTTCACAGCAATTTCCACTCAAAAAAATATTTTAGAGCTCGGCATAACTAGAAAAATGTGTATTCATTATAGAAATTGACATGTTTTTAAGATTTCAGTCATTTCCATGATATTTCCAGGTCTAGAAATCTTGTTTTTAAATATTCCTTTAAAAAATACATTTTCAATGTAATTATTAATAACAAAAAAATATTATATATTATAAATATATTATTTAATATTATAAATATTATAATCATATATATAATTATTAAATTCTGTAGTTTCAGAAAAATTGAGAACTGAATGTTCTTTAGAGTTCAATAATGAATTTATATAAGATATGTGATAAGGTTATAGGACAAGAATAACTCACAGATGGCAATTTCACAGCAATTTCTACTCAATAAAATATTTTAGAGCTTGGCATAACTAGAAAAATGTGTTTTCATTATAGAAATATCAATATATTTTTAAGACTTCAAAAATTTCCATGATTTATCCAGGTCTGGAAATCTTGTTTTCAAATATTCCTTTAAAAAAATAAAAAATAAAATCAGTCTAAATATAATGACATTTTCTGACTGTGAGAACCATGATTCTTAAAGAAAAATGCTAAAGGAAACAAATGATATAATTATAATAATAATTATTAATAATACATAGAAAAATGTGTATTTATTATAAAAATGTCCATGTGTTTTTAAGATTTCAATAATTTCCATGTTATTTCAAGGTCTAGAAATTTTGTTTTCAAATATTACTAAAATATTAATATTAATAATATTAATATTAATAAAAAAATAAATTTACAGTCCAATATGTTAAGGTTTTTTGACTGGGAGAACCATGATTCTAAAATAAAAATGATGAAGAAATCAAATTAAATAATTATAAGTAATAATAATTAATAGTAAAAAATTATATTACAAATAATAAATAAATTCTGCAATTTCAGAAAAATCAAGAACTGACTGTTCTTAAATAAAAATGACAAAGAGAACTAATTAAATAATTATAATTAGTAATAATTATTAGTAATAAAAATATTAAAAATAATAATTAATTTTGTAATTTAATTTCAGAAGATTCAAAAACTGAATTTTGTCATGGTTCAATAATGAATTTATATGACACGTTGTTTTGTTTTTTCATTATTTTAACCCACAAATGGCAATTTCTTAACAAATTCTTCTTAATAAAACATTTTATAGATTGACATAACTGGAAAAATGAAGAAATATAGAGTTTAGAATTATATTTATAATATATTTGTGTTTTTAAGATATTACTATTATTATTGACATTTCCGTGTCTAAATACCTCGCTGTTAAAAATGCCTTAATAAATCCTTTTTTAGTCCAAATATATTCTGATTTTCCAAGCCTGCGAGAATCCTTGACAGTTTTAAAAAAACAAATTATGAAACATTAATTTTATCTTGACTTTTAGATGTTTTATGTCTAAAAGCTTGTTTTGTCTTACAGTACATCATTTTAAGCCCCTGGCTGAGAAAATACTCCCCTAAAACATTTAATTACCTCTGATTTGAATTGGCAAGAAATCACAATTTCTGTTCATTTGCTTTCTCAATACACATTTTAGGCATTCTGTTGTTTTCAGTAATTGTACTAACTAAATTTTTTGTATTGTTTACAGTAATCTCAGCTCCCCAAGGTTTGCGGCTTTTATATTTCACATTAAATATTCAATAGATACAGTTCCACTCCCTGCGCCGACCTCAGTCATAAACAGAGGTTTCCCTCCCTTTCCCACAATGCTGTGTGTGTGAGGACAGACATGAAGTAAGAAGTGCTGTCACTGTGTGTGCTGTTCTGTGATTATTCACAATGACTACATAATGACTGGTGGTTATTGTCCACAGTCCCTTTCCATGCTGGAAAAACCAGTTTGTGCCAGTTTAAGATGATTGAAACATGGTATCTGCTTTTACTGGTCTAAGGTGATCTGCCAACCTTAACCGGCTTTAACCATAGGCTGAGATTCCAGACATCTTAGACCAGTTTGGACCAGCTAGGAACTAGACAAAACCAGCTACCACCTTTTTTAGCTGGATTTTCCAGCAGGGTCCTATCCAGGTTTCCTGATTAAAACTCCCTCATAAATCTGTTCTCTGAAATTCTGCTGTGAAGTTGTGATCATTCCTGTAGTGGTGTGTATTGAACTCCTTGATAAACAAAGTTTAATAAGTTTAATTTCATCCGCTGTTCCCATTCCAGCATAACCTGACGTTCTCCTGTGCGGAGTCCCACACGTTCCCTGCCTTCTTTAACTCCACCAGCTCCTTGCAGCTTCCGGGTCGGACTGATGCGGACACGGTGTCGGTCCGACTGCAGTTTCGGACGTGGAACCCCAGCGGTCTGCTGTTCTTCACCCCGCTCATGCCTGGAGGAGTGGAGGTCAGCCTGGTGGAGGGTAAAGTTACTGTCCACATCTACGTCAGTCTGGGGAAAAACACACGCGTGGACATATCCTCAGGTAACATTACACCTGAAGACGCACATCCAGAGCTATATGGGTTTCTAGACTTTCTTTACAGTTTTAGCTTAAAAAATCCTTGTAGCAGCACTCTAGCAGGAATTTAGATTGCTTCTCATATCAAATGTATGGAAGCCAGTTTTTTTATTTAACAGTTCTTTTTTTACTAGAATTGCGTGATACAAATGTGCAATTCTGACTTTTTTCTCAGAACTGTGAGATATAAACTCACAATTATGACTTTTTTTCTCAAAATTGCACAATATAAACTCATACTTATGAGTTATAAAGTCAGAATTGTGAAATATAAACTCAGTTTCGAGTTATAATGTCAAAATTGCAAGACATTAACACAATTATGACTTTTTGCAATTGCAAGTTATAAAGTCAGAATTGCAAGGTATAAACTCACAATTATGACTTTTTTTCTCAGAATTGCATGATATAAACTCACACTTGCAAGTTAGAAAGTCAGAATTGTGTAATATAAACACAATTGTGAGAAATAAAGTCAGAATTGCTAGATAAAAACTCACAGTTCTTTTTTTTTAGAATTGCATGATGTAAACTCACAATTGTGAGTTATAAAGTCAGAATAGCGAGGTACAATTATGACTTTTTTTCTCAGGAATTGCATGATGTAAACTCACAATTGCGAGTTATAAAGTCAGAATAGCGAGGTACAATTATGACTTTTTTTCTCAGAATTGCATGATGTAAACTCAATTTCAAGTTATAATGTCAAAATTGCAAGATATAAACACAATTTATTAACTTACAATTTGGCCTTTTTTTCTCAGAATTGCTCAATATAAACAAAATTGTGAGAAATAAAGTCAGAACTGGGAGATAAAAACTTGCAGTTCTGACTTTTTTCTTGCAGTTGTGACTTCTTTCTCAGAACTGTGCATTATAAAGTCACAATTTCGAGTTATAAAGTCCAATTTTAAAGGGGTCATCGGATGCCCATTTTTCACAAGTTGATATGATTCTTTAGGGTCTTAATGAAAAGTCTATATAATACTTTGGTTAAAAATTCTCAATGGTTGTGTAAAACAACACCCTTTTTACCTTGCCAAAATCAGCTCTGCAAACATCATCTCATTCTGGTCGAGGCTGCTTTAAATGCAAATAAGCTCTGCTCGCCCCGCCCCTCTCTTCTCTCTGTGGAGTGACGAGCTGTGCTTTGAGAGATTGTTTACTTTAGCCGCATTTAGCCGCTAAACTTGCTAACTAGCACATTATTAGGAAAGGCAATCGCAAAGATTCAGAAAAAAAACCCTTATACTCACTTCTGCTGTAAGAGAAGCTGGATCACGAATGATTCGCGTGAACATAGACGGATATATGTATATCGGGAGGCGCATTCCATTTACAAACATAATCCACTGCATCTTCAGCAGCTCAGATGTCGGGAGTAAATGACGACCACTGTGTTCATTATTACATCCAGCAGCACAACACCTCAATCGCTCAATCAGAGATATTCTTGTCTAACTTACATCCCTGCTCCGGCGTCGAAACATGGAGGCTGGACTGTTACAACTGATCTGAGGTAAAATGCTCATATCAATCAACTATTGTGGGAGCGGCCTCTTTCGTTGTGACACAACAACGACAGGCATCTGAGAATGGCTCGATTTAAAAAAGGGGATATTATTTTTACAGATTAATTAAAAACCAATGCATGGATTTTTATCATTATAGGGTAGATTTGTACATACACTGACAACACACATTAATGTTCAAACAGCATGTAAAAGTGAACTTAGCATCCGATGACCTCTCAAAATTGGACTTAATAACTAAAAAAAGTCAGCATTGCAAGATGTAAACTCGCAATTGCGAGAAAAGTCAAAATGAATGTGAGTAAAAAAGGCACAATTACTTTTTTTTCTTATATTCAGTGGCAGAAACAGGCTTCCATATATATCAACCCCTCTTGCCAAACCCTCTGTATATTAACCAGTTAGACTAAAAAAAAAATCATGAAAAAATGTCAAAAAATTGCTTATACTAAAGTGTTTCTCTGTAGGTTCTGGTCTTAATGATGGACAATGGCACAGTGTTCACTTTCTGGCACTGGAAAGTATTGCCATGCTGACCATCAATGGAGATGAGATGTCCACAGTGAGAGCTGCTCTCCCTATGCAGATCAGGACTGGAGGAGATTACTTTTTCGGAGGTGACCACCTATATGAAGTGTTTATTTATTTTTTTAATTGTTTATTATATATATATATTAATCATGATTAATTACATTTAAAATAAAAGTTTGTGTTTAGATAATATGTGTGTGTACTGTGCATATTTATATGTATATGTCAATTTAAGAAATATTTACATGTATATATACACTGCCGTTTTTTCTGCTCATCAAGGCTGCATTTATTTGATTAAAAATACAGAAAAAGCAGTAATATTGTTAAATATTATTGCAATTTAAAATAGCGGTTTTCTATTTTAATATACTTTAAAATATAATTTATTCCTGTGATGCAAAGCTGAATTTCAGCATCATTACTCCAGTCTTCAGTGTCACATGATCCTTCAGAAAACATTCTAACATGCTGATTTATTATTAGTGTTCGAAACTTTTTTCAGGTTTCTTTGATAAATAAAATGTTAAAAAGAACAGTATTTATTTAAAATATAGAATGCTTTTCTAACAATATACACTACTGTTCATACTGTTCATAGTTCAAATTAATACTTTTATTCAGTATGGATGTGTTAAATTGATAAAAGTGATAGTAAAGATTTATATTGTTAGATTTCTATTTTGAATACATGTTGTTCTTTTTAACTTTTTATTTATTAAAGAATTCTGTTTCCAACATTGATAATAAATCAGCATATTAGAATGATTTCTGAAGGATCATGTGACACTGAAGACTGGAGTAATGGCTGATGAAAATTCAGCTTTGCATCCCAGAAATAAATTATATTTTAAAGTATATTAAAATAGAAAACCACTATTTTAAATTGCAATAATATTTCACAATTTTACAGTTTTTTCTGTATTTTTAATCAAATAAACACAGCCTTGCCAAGCATAAAAAAGACTTCTTTAAAAAACATTAAAAATCCTACTGATCCCAAACTTTTTGAACTGATCCCACACGTTTTAAATAAACAATAAATTCAATAATGATAAATACTTGAATATATGCATCTTATCAGGCAAGCTTGTTCTGCTCTGTATGACTGCACAGAGAGTACAGGTTTTAATTTCCTTGTCGCCATGTGCAGGATACTTCCCGCGGACAGACCTTTCTCCGTCACAGCGTTCCTTTCAGGGCTGCATGCAGCTCATACACGTCGACGACCAGTTGGTCGACCTGCAGTCTGTGGAGCAAGGCATGCTGGGTAGCTTTGAGAACGTCAGTCTGGATATGTGTGCCATCATAGACAGGTAATGCATTCTCAGTATGGACTCACACTGATGCGGAGACCCGATGTGAATTTGCATACAGCCACAGATTTATGCATATTCTGCTTTGTAAAAGTCAACATGTGCTCCCCGTACAGCATTGCTTTCATATGATAATGTCACGTCTCTTCGCGATAAAGTCAAGCCTCCGTACCCATCCATATTCATTCATGAACCCGCTGCACTGCGCTCTCACGGATGACTCTGCAAACTAATGAAGAACAGATGTTTGCCTTTGATCGCAGTGTTCTGATCAAAGTCGCTGCTGTGTTTTGATTGTCATTTTTGCTCAGTCCTTCCAAAAAGCAATAAGACGTTCCTCGAGTCGTGCCACTGATTGCTTTATTAGAGTCATGATGAGTTTTAAAGCTGTGAAGCCATTTCGAAGAGCTTATGTAAGCCACATCTGACTCTCTTCAGCAGGAGTTCGTCAAAGCTCTGTCACGTGTCCTGCCCCCGTTTGATCAGGACGACTGTGTTAACATACAGGATCAGGGGAACCTTTCTGCTGATCTGATAGTTCTGCAGACAGGACTTAAGGTCTGCGGAAATGAGGTTTTATAGAGCTACAAAGAGAAGAGATTATCAAACAGGGCAATGACTCAGTGCAGCTTCTAAACTGGCAGTACTTCAGGAAGTAGCAACGTGAACTACTTCTTGAAACCTCTTGATTTTTTTTTCCGTGACCAACCGACTAATTAAAATTTGGTCGGCTACACCTCTTCATATCAACAATTTTATATATACATTACCAGTCAAATGATTTCTCTTCTGTTCACCAAGCCTGCATTTAAGTACAGCAAAAACAGTAAAATTCTGAAATATTTTTACTATTTAAAATAATGGTCTTCTATTTGAATATATTTTAAAATGTAATTTATTCCTGTGATCAAAGCTAAATTTTCAGCATCATTAATCCAGTCTTTAGTGTCTCGTGATCCTTCAGAAATCATTCTAATATGCTAATTTGTTGTTCAAGAAACATTTATTATTATTATTATTATTATTAATAATATTTAAAATACTTGAGTACATTTCTTTCAGGATTCTTTGATGAATAGACAGATCCAAATATCAGCATTTATCAGAATTAAAAAGCTTTTGTAACATTATACACTATACCGTTCAAAAGTGATGATAAAGACATTTATAATGTTACAAAAGATTTCTATTTGAGATAAATGCTGTTTTCTGAACTTTCTATTCATTAAAGAAACCTGAAAAAATTATACTCAGCTGTTTTCAACAAAATAATAATAATAATACATGTTTCTAAGCAGCAAATCAGAATAACGAACGAACAAATAAACGAACGAAAAAAGAAAGAAAAAAGAACGAAAGAAAGATAGAAGGAACGAATTAAAGAAGGAATTAAAGAAAGAATGAAAAGGAAAAAAGGGAAAGAAAGAACGAAAAAGAAAAATGAGGAAGAAAGAGAAAGAAAGAAAGAAAGAAAAAAAGAAAATTAACGAACGATAGAAAGTCACAAAAGGAAGACAAACAAAAGAAAGAATGAATGAACAAATGAAAGAATGAATGAAAGAAAGATAGAGAGAAAGAAGGAACGAATGAAAGAAAGAAAGAAAGGCAAAAAAGAAAAAGAATGAAAAAGAAAAAAGAAAGAAAGACAGTAAATGAACGAACAAAAGAAAGACACAAAAGAAAGAAAGATTGAATGAACAAATGAAAGAACGAACAAAAGAACAAAAACGAAGGAACGAAAGAAAGAAACAATGAAAAGGGAAAAAAGAGAAAGAATAAAAAGAAAAAGAGAGAAAGAAAGAAAGAATTCTATTGTAAATTCTATTGTATATTATAAAAGAAAAAAGAGAAAGAAAGAAAGAAAGAATGAATGAATGAATGATGGACGGACAGAAGGAAAAAAGAACAAACGGATGAACGAAAGAAAGAAAGGAAGAAAGAAAGAACAAACGAAAGAAAGAACGAACAAAAGAATGAAAGAAAGAAGGAACGAATGAAAGAATGAACAAAAAGAAAGAATGAAAAGGAAAAAAGAGAAAGAAAGAACGAACAAGAAAAAAAAGAAAGAAAGAAAGAAAATGAACGAACGAAAGAAAGTCACAAAAGAAAGAAAGAACGGATGAACAAATGAAAGAATGAACAAAAGAAAGAAAGAACGAAAAGGAAAAAAACTGAAAGAAAGACGAAAAAGAAAAAAGAGAAAGAAAGAACGAAAAAGAAAGAAAGAAAGGATTCTATTGTATATTTTTACATTGACAATGTAATCAGTATTCAGTTTATTAAAGTATGAATCTCATCGAGTTAGTGTTTTTTCATTTATTCCAAAACAGTAACTCAAGGCAGTAACAATTTAAACAATATATTTTATTTGTGAACTAATGTTCAGCTATTCTTTTTGAGGAGACACTGCCTCCCTTGCCTCCTTGGAGGAAATGCCCCTGAGACATATACATTTTTGCTCATCTCCTAACCATAGCTTCCTTGTTTAAATCTGTAAAAAACCTTCCAGCTGCTAGCCATTTCCAGTGTCTGTAATCTGTTTCTCTCTTTCTCCAGGTGTGTGCCAAACCAATGTGAACACGGAGGCAAGTGCTCTCAAACTGGAGACACGTTTAAATGTGCCTGTGAAGGCACTGGATACTCTGGTGCCACCTGCCACAACTGTAAGTCGTCTAAATTCATATCACCCACTTTTATTCGAGCATATTTTAAAACTTATTTCTCTGGAGCTGCTGCTATGTAGCAATAGCAAATAGACTCTTGCTGCATCTATCAACATTTTAAGCTTTACAAAGAATTTTGCATTCTCTAGTTCATCACATCACTGTATTGGTGTCCTAAGAACAGGGAAACCAATAAACTGATCTAAAGAACCTATAATAGAAAAAACAAGGATCTCCATAAAACCATATAGCAACTCATAGAGCTTATTGAACTTTACATGCAAGGAACCTTGTAGAAAAGACATTTTTAGTTTGGAATTGTCATATGCTAGGATATTTATTTATTTATTTATTTAGCTGACTGGCCCTCAGAAATGAAGCATTGTAGTTTTTTTTTTGCAGTTGCAGCTGTTTTGATGCTTATGCTATGTGTTTCCGCAGCTGTGTATGAGCAGTCCTGTGAGGAGTACAAACAATTGGGTCGAAATTCAGACACATATTGGATCGATCCAGACGGCAGTGGACCCCTCGAGCCATTCAGAGTCACCTGCAATATTATGGGTCAGAAACATATATAAAAGAATATATATATATATATATATATATATAAAATATTCAGAATATATATGAAATATTTAAAGCAAAACACAATATCAACAGGATAATGTGACGCATGCACATCTATATACATATATATATTTATAAATATATGTTTAAATAAAAATATATACTTTAAAATGTAAAATATATATAAAATAAAAATAAGAAATAAAATATAATAAGAAATACAAACCCGATTCCAAAAAAGTTGGGACACTGTACAAATTGTGAATAAAATCCGAATGCAATGTGGAAGTTCCAAATTTCAATATTTTATTCAGTATAGAACATAGATGACATGTCAAATGTTTAAACTGAGAAAATGTATCATTTTAAGGGAAAAATAAGTTGATTTTAAATTTCATGGCATCAACACATTTCAAAGAAGTTGGGACAAGGCCATATTTACCACTGTGAGGCATCCCCTCTTCTTTTTACAACATTCTGCAAACGCCTGGGGACTGAGGAGACAAGTTGCTCAAGTTTAGGAATAGGAATGTTGTCCCATTCTTGTCTAATACAGGCTTCTAGCTGCTCAACTGTCTATCTTCCTCTTTATGATGCGCCAAACGTTTTCTATGGGTGAAAGATCTGGACTGCAGACTGGCCATTTCAGTACCTGGATCCTTCTTCTACGCAGCCATGATGTTGTAATTGATGCAGTATGTGGTCTGGCACTGTCATGCTGGAAAATGCAAGGTCTTTCCTGAAAGCGACGACGTCTGGATGGGAGCATATGTTGTTCTAGAACTTGGATATACCTTTCAGCATTGATGGTGCCTTTCCAGATGTGTAAGCTGCCCATGCCACACGCACTCATGCAACCCCATACCATCAGAGATGCAGGCTTCTGAACTGAGCGCTGATAACAACTTGGGTTGTGCTTGTCCTCTTTAGTCCGGATGACATGGCGTCCCAGTTTTCCAAAAAGAACTTCAAATTTTGATTCGTCTGACCACAGAACAGTTTTCCACTTTGCCACAGTCCATTTTAAATGAACCTTGGCCCAGAGAAAACGCCTGCGCTTCTGGATCATGTTTAAATATGGCTTCTTTTTTGACCTATAGGCTTTTAGCCAGCAACGGCGAATGGCACGGTGGATTGTGTTCACCGACAATGTTCTGGAAGTATTCCCGAGCCCATATTGTGATTTCCATTATAGTAGCATTCCTGTTTGTGATGCAGTGCCATCTAAGGGCCCGAAGATCATGGGCATCCAGTATGGTTTTCCGGCCTTGACCCTTACGCACAGAGACTGTTCCAGATTCTCTGAATCTGTGGATGATATTATGCACTGTAGATGGTGATAACTTCAAACTCTTTGCAATTTTTCGCTGAGAAACTCCTTTCTGATATTGCTCCGCTATTTTTTGGCGCAGCATTGGGGAAATTGGTGATCCTCTGCCCATCTTGACCTCTAAGAGACACTGCCACTCTGAGAGGCTCTTTTTATACCCAATCATGTTGCCAATTGACCTAATAAGTGGAAAATTGGTCATCCAGCTGTTCCTTATATGTACATTTGACTTTTCCAGCCTCTTATTGCTACCTGTCCCAACTTTTTTGGAATGTGTAGCTGTCTTGAAATCCAAAATGAGCCAATATTTGGCCTGAAATTTCAAAATGTCTCACTTTCACCATTTGATATGTTATCTACAGTATATTCTATTGTAAATAAAATCTAAGTTTATGAGATTTGTAAATTATTGCATTCCTTTTTTATTCACAATTTGTACAGTGTCCCAACTTTTTTGGAATCGGGTTTGTAAAAAAATTTAATATATATAAATATATTTAAAACAAAACACAATATCAGCGGGTTCATGAGTAGCATGGACATCTGAAGTTGTTAATATATTCATATCATGTTAATATATTCATTGTCATAACAAGGAATACATTAACACATTATCTCCCACATTCACACATCAGTGACCCCTTGGTATCAAAGAAATTATTAAATTATATATGTTTGTGCTACAAGAAACCTTAACTAACATTGTAAAACTAGTATTACAAAAACGTACTAACATTATATGTTTTGTTTCACTGCGTACACACTGTTTATTGTGGAATATATGATTAAAATGAGTTTTTACTTCTTCAAGCAAAAAATCATATCATATTTTATGAACATTTAACACATTTTTTTTAATGTTTGCAACTATATCAATACCTGAATACTGACTGGTGCACTTGTATATGTGTGTATTTCAGAAGACAAAGTCTGGACAACCATTGTGAATGACCTTCCAGCTCAAAGCTCTGTGTCGGCGGGTTCCAGACCTGAAGACAAAACTGTGCTCACACTCAATTACAGCATGTCTGCTGAACAGGTGATGCTTAAAACAGTGTGAATTTAACAATGGAAACTGTTCCACCTAACCAGCAGATGCTGAATGTGGTGCTCACCTACAGAACTGCTCATGTTTTTGTGATTCAGGCGAACGCCGTCACCAGCAGCGCTGAGTTCTGCGAGCAGCATGTGGCGTACATGTGCTACAAATCACGCCTGCTTAACTCACCAGGTAAACAATGTGCTAAAAATTCACAGCTCCAATAAGCATAATTAGTTGCATTAAAGGAGTATTTCACCAAAAATGAAAATTAGCTGAAAATGTACCCTCAGGTCATTCAAGATTTAGATGAGATGTTTCTTCATCAGGACAGATTTGGAGAAATGTTGCATTACTTCACATGCTCACCAATGGATCCTCTGCAGTGAATGGGTGCCGTCAGAATGAGAGTCCAAACAACTGATAAAAAAATCACAAGTAATTCACACATCCTGTGAAGCAAAAAGCTGCAATTTGGCAAGAAACAAATCAATCATTAAGATGTTAAACTGTTGCTTCTGGTTAAAATAAAAGTCCTATATCCATAATATTGCTTTCTGCAGTGAAAAAGTTGTCTCATCTGAATCAGGAGAGAAATATGCACAGATCAAGCATCGGTTATAAGTGTAAACAGTCCAAAACTGTTATTAACAAATGGATTTTGATGTGAGAGGACAACAGGAGACTTTTTTCACTGGAGGAAGCGTTATTATGGATTATGGAGTCATATTTTGGCCAGAAGCAATGGTTTAAAGTTAAAAACCTTTAATGATGGATTTGTTTCTTACAAACACAAAGCTTTTGCTTTACAAGATGTTAACTGATGGACTGAAGTGGTGTGGATTACTTGTGGATTATTGTGATGTTTTTATCAGCTGTTTGGACTCTCATTCTGACGGCACCCATTCACTGCAGAGGATCCATTGGTGAGTAAGTGATGTAATGCTACTACTGTTTCAATTAAGTAGCAAACTCATCTACATCTTGGATGGCCTGAGAATGAGTAAAGTTTTATCAAACTTTCATTTTTGTATGAACTATACTTTGAATATCTTTTTTTTTAATCTTAGATGATTCTCCGTCCACATGGTGGGTCGGCAGGGGAAATGAGAAGCACTTCTACTGGGGCGGCTCAGGACCAGGTGTGCAGAAATGTGCCTGTGGCATTGAACGCAACTGCACAGATCCCAGATACTATTGCAACTGTGATGCAGATCTGAGACAATGGTGAGATCTCAGTCTCTTTTTGTTTTGCTGAAGGAAATTGGTGAACTTACACATTAGATGGCATTCTGCAAAAGAAGAAACAAAAGAAATCTTTGGAATCTCTGATGAATAGAAAGTTGAATTTATTTTTTTAATTTAAATCTTTTGTATTATTATAAATGTCTTCACTGTTACTTTTGATCAGTTTAATGTGTTCTCACAGAATAAAAGTATTAATTTCTTAACTAAAAAAAATCTTAATGACCCGAAACTTTTGAAAAGTAGCTTATATTGTGCATAACATGCTTATTTTCTATATGCATGGAAATGCAATGCACTCAGCTTAAGTGTTCAATAAACAACCACAATTTTTCATCTCCTCTTTGACTCGATGGACTAAAACTAAATTTGGATTTAAAAAAAAAATCCATGCTAACCATATTTTAGTTTTAACAGGATACATTTTGCTGAATTAATGTAATAAATTATTGCACATTTTTTGCATGCTAGACAGTGTGCAGTGTGTACTGTGCATTAAGCTGTACTCTAATATTCCAACGCTTTCTGCTGCATTGCACAATGCTATATTGCCCTCTTGTGGTCCATAACTCTTCCTCTGCATCGTGTTTGCTTCTCCAGGAAAGAAGATGCTGGCCTGTTGATGTATAAGGACCATCTGCCTGTCAATCAGGTGGTTGTTGGTGATATATACCGCTCTGGATCTGAAGCCAGACTAACTGTTGGGCCTCTCCGATGTCAGGGAGATCGTAAGTGCAGTCATGCTCTACTAAAATGTATCAACTTAAATGCAAACACAATCACAGGCCTATCCTCAAAACTAATTGTAACCTACACTTAAAATCAATGTGAAATGATAGGTAACCTCAAATTATGTTTAATGCCAGTAGCGGCATAGAAATTACATACTGCAGTTTAAAATTTTACCAAAACAGACTTCTGTCAATGTGTTTCTTTTATAGGTCACTTCTGGAACGCAGCGTCCTTCAACACTCCTGCATCTTATCTTCATTTTCCCACCTTTCAAGCCGAGACCAGCGCAGACGTCTCTTTCTATTTTAAGACTTCAGCCTCACATGGTGTCTTTCTGGAAAACCTGGGCAATCCAGATTTTATTCGCATAGAACTCAAATGTAAGTCCGCATGCTTTTATTACCTTATCTTGCTTAGGATTGCTGTAAAATCCTCAATTCATCATGTCTTATCTGTATATTCTTCAGAACTTCACTTTGAGTTTCTTTACTTATCAGTCAAAGGAAGAAAATTACAGTTATCTTTTCACCGCTGTTATATATATATATATATATATTTTTTTTTTTTTAATTAGCTTTTATTTTTATATTTTCAGTTGTTATTTTAGCCAGTGTTGCCAAGTCCATAGTTTTCCCCCGGAATTGGGCTACTTTAACACTGCTGCCACGGGTTGAAGCGACCCCAATAATGTGATAGTTAGCCCCTGAAATGCACATTTTACCAGGGGAACCCTGCCAAAAAAACGTGTATTTTACCCACCGGAACGTTTTTTACCAAGAGAACCTTCTCAAAATGCAACTGGACTAGTTTTGAGTAGCAATTGGGTGGGTTTTGTTGTAAAAACCTGGCAACCCTAATTTTAGAATTTTTATTATTTTCGAATTTTTAAAACCACTTTTAATAATTTTAGCAATAACAATGGTGCTTTCCACAGCTGCTACAGTGGTGTCGTTCTCATTTGATGTTGGCAACGGGCCGGTGGAATTAAACGTACGCTCATCCACACCCCTTAATGATGACCAGTGGCACAGGGTGGAGGCGGAACGAAATATTAAAGAGGCAGTTTTGCGATTGGACAAGGTGCATAGAGAGGCGCGGTCGGCCCCGCCTCAGGGCCACACCCGCCTGCAGCTCTTCAGCCAGCTGTTTGTAGGTAAGATCTCCAGCAAATGTTTAAGTCTTAATCTAAATTACCTTATTGTAAAGCATTAACATGTATCTCATTTTATCTGTGTTGCTGTAACACTCTAGGTGCCTCAGGTGGGCAGAGAGGATTTCTGGGTTGCATTCGTTCCCTAAAGGTCAACGGAGTGACGCTTGACCTTGAAGGGAGGGCAAAGGTCACACCGGGGGTGAAGCCTGGATGCTCGGGTCACTGCAGCAGCTATGGGATGCATTGCCAGAATGGAGGGAAATGTATTGAGAAGTACAACGGATACTCATGCGACTGCAGTCTGACCGCCTTTGATGGGCCTTTCTGCAATGATGGTACAGACACTTATCTTAGTACATAAATAATTCAGTTTGTCTTGTGCAATAAATATATTTCAATGCAAGAATCTTATCATTTAGGAGCACTTTAGCATATACAGATGACATCAAAGCTAACATGGACATACAAGCCAGTTTGGACCAGTTTTAGTTGTTATTCAAGGCTTGACAGTGTGAGCATTTCACTAACATTTGCAACTTAAAATAGTGCGAACTGTAAAATGTTTTTAGTAACATCCCTTACGAAAAAGACGTTTATTCAAGTGTGCTATTAGTATACTTCTTTTAAACAAAATAGGAAAGTATACTTTCAGTACACATTTCTCAGAAATGTGCTTTATATACTTCTCAGAAATATACTTAAAATTACATTTATATATACCTGACTTATACTTAGAAAACGTCTAAGTATATTTGAGTTATACTTGTGCTCTGAGAATCTGTGTTTTCATTGTTATACGCTAGGGGCGCTATTGCACATCTTCTGTACAGAATTTGTAAAACACAAGTGAAGAAGAAACCGAAACAATAGATGCTTCCCCATGTAATCTAACACAATCGTCAGACATAAAACAGCATCAAAACCATAGATATGTAAAACTGTATAATGTTCTGGAATAAAATGTCGACCCATGAAGAAGTAATAATGACAGTAAAGCTTTGGGGTGTTGATCAATTCCATCGATTTGATTATCATGAATAGTCTTGATAATTAAAATGTAGTTTAATTATTTATTTATTTGTTTTTTTATATAATGAAACTTACCCACATTCAAGTGTTTATAAAAAAGAATGCATTAAGCTAGTATACAGTGTTTTTGTTTACAAGTAGATACCCTGTTCTTTCTTTTGATGTTTTGTATATTCAGATATTCATATATCAAAATATATACAAATTAATATCTAAATAGGGACATAGTAGTATACTTAAAGTATAATGTAAAGTTCACTTAAAGAGAACTTACAAGTATACCTGCAGTATAAAACTACTGAACTAGTATTTTACTGAGACTATACTTCAAAGTGTACTAAAAATGCATAAAAATATTTAATCAGTAAACTATCAGTATACCTATAAGTGCACTTGCAGTACAAACTGAAAAATAGACGTAAACTAGTTCTCAAAGTTTACTACTGTTATACTTAAAGTATGCTTAAAAGTATACTTTTATATACTAAAAAGTGGACCAATTTAGTCCCAAGGAGTATTAAAATAGTACACTTAAAAGTATACTACTAGTACAGTGATATTTATATACTTATTACATGAAGCATACTTAAAAATCTACTTGAACTTTACTTAAGTATACTTAATAAAATAAACTTGAAGTATACTTCTTTTTGGTAAGGGATGTGCAAAAAATTCCTACAGGTCATTACGTTTTATGATCAGTAAGTTGTAAGTTCATAAAAGTCTTAAATATATTAATTTGTATAATATCTTAATTATCATTTAAGTGGTCTTAAATTTGGAGATGTAAAAACAGGATTTTTTTTGCTGCAATTTTTTTGAGTATATTTAAAAACCATAGACATTTCAAAATAAGAGACCCTGTGTATCTGGGTCTTGTTTCTAATTAAAAGTCCCACATTATGTATTTGGCATTTAATTCAACATAAATTCTTGTAATGTAGCTTCTGGTAAATACAAATTCTGTTGTTGTCATCTGACTTTATTTTAGATGTTGGAGGGTATTTTGAGAGCGGGACCCTGGTACGGTACGACCTCATGTCCGAGAGCAGTTCTTCTCCTCCAGCAAAGGAAGGCAACTCTGGAGTCCTGAGCGCGGTGGGTAATCTGACCCGTGAGGAGCTGAGCTTTAGTTTCAGTACGTCCCACACACCTGCAGTCCTCATCTACATCAGCTCCAAGACGCAGGACTACCTGGCCGTGGTGCTGCGACACAATGGTGAGATGTTCGCATCTTTAGAGCTCAGATTTCTGCTCTGTTTTGGATATGAGAAATGCAAAGTCTTTTTAAATGATTTTTTTTTTAGTTGAAATGAAAATGCATTTATGGTTTTCATTTTAGTTTATTTAACAGTAATAACCCTGCTTAGATGCACTGATTAAACATTGTGTTTTCTCTCAGGTACTTTACAGATCCGCTATAACCTGGGAGGATTGAGGGAGCCCTTCACAATCAGCCTGAATCATCGTAATATGGCTAATGGTCAGCCTCATAATGTCAACATCACCCGTCAGGACAGACTCATTCAGCTGCAGGTGCTATATCTGTCTCCTTAGAGACACTAGATAAACATGGTTTCACAGTTCAGATTAATCTTTTTATATCAGATAATGGATGTATGAGTCAGTGTTAGTCAATGTGTTTGGTTTTGCAGGTGGATCATTATCCCACAGTAGGCTACACTCTTCCTGAAGCCTCGGACACTGAGTTTAACCTTGTGAAAACCATTTTCCTAGGCAAAGTTTTTGGTAAGTAGGCTATTATGTACATATTTTTTAGTGTGCTGTCTATTAGCAAATTTTCCATCTCTATGCTACCACTCCTTTGCGTGACACTAATCTGCGGTGATTGGTGCGATGACCCAGTCTTTTGTGATTGGTTTAACGTTACTGCGTGCAGCAAATTTCAAACACGGAACGCCCATCATTGTTAGCCCGGCTCTAGCCCGGTGGTAAACAACAACACCCAAACAGCCATACGGCCATACAGTCATAGTATATGTGTCAACCCAATGCAGAAACGTATTGATAAAGCACTGCAGCTTGTATACCAACGTATGGTTCTATTCTTTGTCAAAACTTCAAGTAATAACAATGACAAACATTCACTATTCATCAACACATTTCTAGACAATAGCGAGTGAACAGATAAAGCTGTCAGCTGGTTAGCCAGAAACCTACGAGTTGCGTGGAGCAAACACAACACACACACAACTAAATACATATTTTGCATGATACAGAGTAACCTTACATGAGAGCAACAAGTTTTAAAGGAATCCTCCACTTTCAGAATAAAAATGTCCTGATAATTTGCTCCCAAGTCATCCAAGATGTTACACGACATTTTGAACGATCGCTAGAAGATACAACCATCAATTATTAATCACACTTACAGGTAGTGGTTCAGAGGAGCAAGCCGGTCAAAAATAAACTGAGCACTGATCCATCTTTTAAGAGCAAGCCTTTGGCGAATCCTGCATTGTACTTAGGATACAGCGTCTTCTCTACGTGACGTAAACCACATGGACATTTTACTGTGTTTGTGGGCGGGCAAGTTGTTTGTGTTACTTCGTGACGTACAGCCGTAACAGAAAAAGATTCAAATTCCTGACGACTCGTTTCAGGCGATTGTGAACCGATTCTTTTTTTTGATAGACAATAACTTTATGTATTGTGCACTGTCAGCTTCACAACTTTGCAGATAGTTTATATTCACATACAGCTACATGACACACTGCATGAAGGGTCATAATTTGAAAAGGCATAATAGGAGCACTTTAAAGCAAGCAGTGTTGAAAGGGCTCTCACCGCCACCCGGTGGCTTTAGGACAACAGTAAATGGTTGGCAATATGTCATTTATATGTGCCAAACCTCCTGTTGCCACCTGGTGGCGCTATGCCTGTAACTGAATATTGGCATGTAGATGTGTTCAGGCCAGTACTTTTATCAAGCATATGAAGTTTGGTGCAGATTGAATATGGTATGCTTGAGTTAGTGAAAAACATGACATATCCTGTTGACAACAGGTGGCGCTATGATTGAAATTTGTCAGGCCGCTACAGACACGCAAAGGCCTCTAGATTAGACTGACCAAATATAATGTTGATGTCATTAAATCTCTAGGTGTAGTTTGTTACAGCGTAAAACTTCCTGTTGCCAGCAGGTGGCGCTATGACTATAACTGAATTTGGGCAATGGGCATGTACATCTCTTAAGGTCCAGGGTCTTATCAAACATGTGAAGTTTGGGGCAGATCGGACATGGCATGCCTGAGTTAAATCAACTTCCTGTTTCATGGCGAAACATCGAAATTTGTCAGGCCGCCGTGAACACGCCCTTCAACGAAAACTTAAGATGTTAAGATGTAATTTAACGTCTCAAATGGCCTTAGATTACACTCACCAAATTTGGTCTTGATCTATTAAAATGTCTTGTTTAAACACAATGCCTGAAAATGGCAAAAAAAACTCAAGAAAACTCAAAATAACAGACTTCCTGTTGGGTTTCGGACTTCGTACCTTTTTTGTAGGTATTGGTGTGTTACATGTGTGTACCAAATTTTGTACATGCATGTAAAACATAGTTCGCGGGGCATTTCGCTTAAATTTTATAGGTGGTTCTGTCGAGCCATTTTGCCACACCCACTTCTGAACCCCATATCAGATGTACATTTTCACCACTTTTGGCATGTGTGCAAAGTTTCATGAGTTTTTGAGCATGTTTAGGCCCTCAACAATGCAATTCATTTTGGAAAAGAAGAAAAAGAAGAAACTACTCGGGCCCTATTAACTTGTCACATACCATAAAATGATATTGTAATTCATAGTGACCAAGAATTCACGTCTCAGTCTGCTGCTTTTCCCTTCACTGGACTCTGGATATCCTGACATCATTATGTAAAAACTCTGGGTTCTGCTCCTGATCTCAAATCCAGTCTCCAGGTTTTCCTGCAGACGTTTCTAGCAGAAATGAGCCGGAACGCCCTGAGCTGCATTACACACACACAAAGCTGCTGAACGTGTGATGGGTCTCTGCATCTACACTCAGATAAAGCTCAGTAATATTGCTTAAAAGCTATTTTGCTTCAAGTTTAGACAAAAGGAACTCTACAGTTTGTTAGTCAGGCTTACACATAGGCAGACTGAGAAAGAGACAGACAGAAAGGAGAAGTCGGGTGTTTTGCTTTGAGTTGCAAGACCTGCTACATGTTGGAAAGGCATACGCAGTTCCACATCTGTGATCGCAAACAGGTAACATGTTCATAAAATGCCTTATATTCAGAATATTAGTTTTGTTAATTTTTCAGGTGTCTTTTTTTGTAGCTGGGTGTTTTATATATTGGAATATGTTTAATATATTGGAAGAAAAGATGAGGATAATCAAGGACAGAGTGGGTTTTTTTTCTTCCTACATGTATAAAAATGCATTCGCTAATTAATGTATGTTGTAAAAAAAAGGCTTTTGGCTTCCAGTTTTTTGGTTGTTTGTTTTTTGGTTTCACTGTAGCTTTGCAGATGTGTTCTAAAGTGTAAATCCACTCTTTATTTTACATGGTAACTGTGGTATATTGCTTTTTTAAAACTACTGTTTAATAAGAAAGTTAATAATAATCACAAGATTTTTAAAAAATTAATTAATTAATACTTTTATTCAGTAAGGAAGCATTAAATCGATCAAAAGTGACAGTAAGGATATTTGAAACTGTTATGAATGATTTCTGTTTCAAATAGTTCTTTTGAACTTGCTATTGATCAAAGAATCCTGAAAAAAAAAAAATGTTTCATGGTTTCCACAAAAATATAAAGCAGCACAACGATTTTCAACACTGATAATAATCAGAAATTAATTAATAATTAGAATGATTTCTGAAGGATCATGTGACACTGAAGACTGGAGTAATGATGCTGAAAATTTAGCTTTGCATCACAGGATTTTAAAATATATTTAAATGGAAAACAGTTATTTTGAACTGCAATAATATTTCACAATATTGCTGTTTTTACTGTATTTTTGATCACATAAATGGAGACTTTTTAAAGAGATTTTTTTCAACAACTGACCCCAAACATTTCAATGGCATTGTAGATGATATTGTAGATTTTAAATCTCAAATCATATTTTAGACGCTCATCCAATAAGATTTAAGGTCATTCATTTTATAACATATATGTGAGCCTGGACCACAAAACCAGTCATAAGTACCACGGGTATATTTGTAGCAATAGCCAACAATACATTGTATCGGTCAAATTGATTGATTTTTCTTTTATGCCAAAATCATTAGGATATTAAGTAAAGATCATGTTCCATAAATATGTCAAAACTTAATTTTTGAATAGTAATACGCATTGCTAAGAACTCCATTTGGACAACTTTAAAGGTGATTTTCTCAGTATTTTGATTTTTTTGCACCCTCAGATTCCAGATTTTCAAATAGTTGTATCTCTGACAAATATTGTCCCATTCTAACAAACCATACATCCGTGGAAAGTTTATTTACTTATTTATTACATGATGTTTGAATCTCAATTAAAAAAAAAAAGATGCTTATGACTGGTTTTGTGGTCCAGTGTCACATATCTTTTATCATTATTTTTACACTCACACACAATTGTTTTCTCCATCTGATATTTTCTGCTTTTTTCTTTGTCTTTCAGAAACAGGTCAGATTGATCCGGTGTTGATAGAACGATATAACACCCCAGGATTCGTGGGTTGTCTCTCCAGAGTGCAGTTCAACCGTATCGCCCCGTTGAAGGCCGCCCTGAGGACCGGAGTGCCCTCCACAGCCTCCATACAGGGAGTCCTGGTGGAATCCAACTGCGGGGCGTCTCCACTCACAGTACCGCCAATGTCTGCAGTCTTTGACCCCTGGCACCCAGATTTAGGTAACCGAATGATGAATAATACTCTCTACCGTATTATTTTGCCTCTAAACAAAGGAATAGTTCACCCACAAGTGAAAATTTGCTGAAAATATTCTCACACTCAGGCTATGCATCTGCAGTAAATGGGTGCCGTCAGAATGAGAGTCCAAACAGCTGATAAAAACATTACAATATTCCACAAGTAATCCACACCACTCCAGTCCTGTTAACATCGTGTAAAACTATTTTGGGCTGTTTTTGCTTTTAAACCTGATTCTGATTCAGAGGAGACTTACTTTTCACAGGAGAAAGCAATATTGTAGACAGAGGACTGAATGTATTTTAAACAGAAGCAGTGGTTTGAACTTATGTTTGAATGATGAATTTGTTTGTTAGAAAACACACAGCTTTTCACTTTACAAGATCTTAATTGTTGGGCTGGAGTAGTGTGGATTACATGTGGATATTGTGATGATTTTATCAGCTGTTTGGACTCTCATTCTGACGGCACCCATTCACTGCCATTGGTCAGCAAGTGATGTAATGCTAGATTTCTCCAAATCTGTGGAGGTTGGTTTCTCCAGAAACTGATAATCTATAACACTGAGCCTCCAGTGGAGATAATGGGAGTATTTTCCCCCTAGTTTTTGTTTCCATTATTCAAGCAGTTGGATCAACATATTGTCATTTGTATAGGAATTTGGTTGAGAGCAAAATAGAGATAAAAGAAAGAAATTAATGTTCAGACCTGAATCAGCAGGACATTATAAAGATCTGCGTCAGACATAAGCTAGCAAACCCCTAAAGGGAAACTAGATGGAGATATTGAGGAAGAAATTTCCACTTTATCTTTTGCTCTTGCGCAGAAAAATTTATAGAATTCCGTTATACATCTTGATGCAGGTACGGAAATATTTCTCTCTCCTCTGAAGAGACTTTTTCTGGTTGCCTGGAAGAAATCAGATTTTTAGTAAAAGACATATGTGATTTCCTCCCTGTAGAGAGGATTACTACGGTACATTCCTGTTTGTTTTTGCGTGTGTGTGCCAAGCAGGTTTTGCCTGTGTTGTTGCCACAAGGATATTAAAACCTAAAAAAATCACTTACATTTGTCTACTCCAGTGAGGTTTGTGTGAGGGTTATTTTTATATGAGGAATGGAAAAAAACATTAACTCTGCACAGAAAGAATCAAGATAATTTTTAGTCATACTTTTAATCTTGAGTTCATAGTTCAGATATTCCTGCTTAATTAATGTCAAATCCCTAATGTATTTTTTTGATAACATTTATTATTATTTTCTTAGTTAGCAAGTTAATTCTTAGTTATCTTATAATAAAATAAATTATTTGAATAGTAAAATGTGTTATTAGTATTATTATTAATACGTTAAAATAATAGATGTATATTAAAATTAAATAATTTAATCAGTTCACAACTGCAATTGTACAATATATAACATTGATATTTATATATAATGTATTTCTAATTTATATTAGAATAATCCATGCAATAAATGTTATATATGTTGTATACAATTTGCATTATTTTACTTTATTTACTTAAATATCTCAGTATACACAGCTAAATTTCAAATGCATGGAAATATGAATTCACTGCTATTTTAATAACAATAAAACTAAATTTAGATTGAAATAAGACTGGGGGGATGAGTGATCTTGCAATAGATACATAAATAGATAGCAGTTGTGTGTGTGTGTGTGTGTGTGCGCTTACACCCATGACACTGAGTACCCTGAGCTTTCTTGGATATTTGTGGAGTATGTCGTTTGGAGCCTGTGGAGACGGCAGATGAAAAGAGCAGACGGTTGGTCTCAGATCTGCTCCCCTGCCAACAGCAGCCCACCAACTCCTCCTGAGAGAAACACTTGAGCGCGTGCAAAGATACACTCATCTGCCTACATGTTCCACTGACCTTCTGTACTTCATCTATGCCAAGAAATTTAATGAAAGGGACTGTCAAGTTTAGAGAAACTGTGTTCAGAAAACTGTTTTTTTCTCTTTCTTTCAAGCCGGTGCCCAGTTCCCATTCAATGAGGAGCGAATCAGCCGTGATGGCGTCAACAGAGACTCTGCAATAATTGGAGGTGATATACTGATCTAGTATAATACTGTTACACATTTATTTATTTTTTTTTAATCAAACCACAGTTAGGCTCGTAATATGCTTATATTAGGTATACATGACGAAACAGGACACTAGAAATGCATGTTATCAGTGCTAACATTTTCATAAAACCTATGTTTTGGGACTGCTTAATTTTTTATGTCATGAGAAAATTTTTATCAAAACAAACTTTGAAGGACTTATTTTGTAAGATGCATCTAGAAAACTATTACAGTTTTTATCCCAAATACATGTAAAGAATATTTTGGGATTTTAAAAAATGTTTAATGTCTATGTATTTTATTGTTTGTCGAATCCGTATCTACTAAGATATGGCAATAGCTTTAAATATAACCAACCAGCAATTATATTTCCTAGGCTTTGACATCTTGTCATTGCTGTAGAACTATTTCTATTTCTAATTTAATTTTAATGACATGATTTATCATTACAATCATGATTGTAATTTAATTTGATATATAATATAATCAAAATAATATTGTTAAAATAATTAGATTTTTTTATCATTGGTGTAGAATATTTCTACAATGATTTTAATTATATGACTTACCATTGCAATAATTATTTTACTATCATTGTCTAAATATATAATAATTTATGAAATATTAAAATATAATGTAATATTAAAATATCAGTATAATAATAATTTCTACACTGATTTTAATTACATGATTCATCATTGCAATCATTATTTTAATATTATTGTCTAAATATATAATATTAATATTTATAAAAATGTTAAAAAATAATGTAATATTAAAATATTAAAATAATAAGCATTACGCAAATAATTTGCATGTAGTCATTAAAATAATGTAATCTAATTTCATATTTGTGACCCAGGACCAAAAAACAGTCATAAGGGTCAATTTTTTGAAATTGAGATTTATACATCATATGAAAGGTGCATAAATAAGCTTTCCATTGATGTATGGCCAATATTTGGCCGAGATACAACTATATGAAAATCTGGAATCTAAGGGTGCCAAAAATATCAAAATACTGAGAAAATTACCTTTAAAGTTGTCCAAATTAAGTTCTTAGCAATAATATAAAATTAAGTTTTGAGATACTTAAGGTATGAAATTTACAAAATATCTTCATGGAACATGATCTTTACTTAATATCTTAATGATTTTTGGCATAAAAGAAAAATCCATAATTTTGACCCATACAATGTATTTTTGGCTATTGCTACAAATATACCTGTGCTACTTAAGACTGGTTTTTTGGGCCAGGGTCACATTTTATCATGGTGTAGAACTTTTCTAAACTGATTTTAATGATACAATTCATCATTGTAATCATTAATATTATTATTCAATAATATAACAATAATAAAATAGAGTAATAATGTTAAAATAATTAGAATTATGTTATCACTGCTGTAGGACATTTCTAAACTTATTTAATGACATGATTCATTATTACAATCATGATTTCAATATAATTTCTCACTCACGTAGGCATCATCGCAGTGGTGATTTTCACCATCCTCTGCACGCTGGTGTTCCTGGTGCGTCACATGTTCCATCACAAGGGCTCCTACCACACCAACGAGGCCAAAGGGGCGGAGTCTGCCGACTGCGCTGATGCAGCCATCATCGTGAATGACCCCGCCTTCACAGAGACCATTGATGAGAGCAAGAAGGAGTGGTTTATTTAGCCACACCCCCTGGGTGGGGCTTCATTCTCTGACATGGCATTGAGGAATACATTAAAAAGGTCATACTGAGCTTTTCGAGTAGCCGATGTGAAACGGACACTTGGCAAGACGTCTGTGCACTGACTGGCATGTCTGTTCTGTAATTATTTTGTATGTAAGTGAATACGGCACAAGGACTTCTGTGAGATCAAATTCATCCCATGCACACATGATAACAGGCATATTCCATATGGGACGACGACAGTAAAACAAAAACAACTGATGCATTTTTATCATTGCAATACTGCTGGTCTGTTAACAAGTGTGTGTTCAGCAATTATGAATGCACTCCAATAGCACAATACGGAATGTGTACAGAATGATGCATATTTATGTTTCTGATAATGACATCTGATTGTATTTAAACATTTTGTTGTCAGCATCTTCAGGACAATAATATATTGTAGCATGGTAATCAACGGCATTTTGAACCATTCATCAATGTTATTGCAGCACTTTTGTATCTCATGCTAAATGTTCTTTATAGTTATCAGAATTCAGTGTTATTTATCTGTTTCTCCATTAAGTGCTTGTTCGAACTCTACGGAAAACATGGCAGGCCATTTAGAGGGCTTTTATAACGAGATGCTCTTAAAAAACATGAAAGCCCTAGATTTTTAGTTCAGATGTGTTCAGTAGTAAATGATCATGAATCATTGCTCCAGTGTCTTTTAATGTGCCTCAAAGGTTTAAGGTTTCTTCTGGCCAAGCATGGATTTTGTGATAGATTTGATGACCCTTACATGTTAATATAGGAGAAAGATGACTTTTTTTGTGTGTTTTGCAGTTTAATGCACTGCTCATTCGAAATCAGCAGCACAAATTTATGTACAAACCATTTTTAATATCGTCTAAATTGTGCTTGGTTAAGTCATTTTTTATTTCTTAAGGGGATAGTTCACCCAAAGAATAAAATTCTGTCAATTACTCACCTTCGAGTTGTTCCAAACCTGTTTTGAAGAATGTGGGTATTTTCTTTCCATACTATAGAAGTCAATGGGGGCCAACAACTTGAGGGTGAGTTAATGATAACAGAATTTTCATTTTTGGATGATCTATCCCTTTAACCATGTCTGATTTACACTGTATTACTGGCAGTTTATTAACATGGTCTCATAAGAGTTTCTTCTACACTCATGTGAATTCACTAACAAGAGTATTATTCAACCATCAGATAGATTACAAAACCTGGTTTATAATAAAGCACTATGATAATGTTGCTTTCTGTACATTTTGGGTTGTTTCATTGATTATTAACATGTTTAACGTTTCTTTATGCATTACCAATATATCAATTGGTCTTTTAAATTAACATAATTGCTTATTTATTAAGGTTTGTCACATCAGAATCACTTTGTGATTTTATTATAACATAATGCAATCATTTGTTTTCGTGTTCTTTTTTTGAAAATGCTCATGTATATGATGAAATGTCATTTCATGTTGAGGGTTGTAAAGAAACTGGCTCTCCAATAATGAACACATGCAAATCCCAATAAACTACTGGATTGTTTTTGTAAAAAAAAATTTTTTTTAGGGAATGAGTGACAGTTGTGTTTAATATGGTCCTCTTATTATCATTATGATCATGTTAATCTTAAAGAAGCCATATCTTACGTTTTTTCTTCTTTTCAACTTATAATGTTAGTCAAGATTTCTTACACTAAATTGTTTAATTTTAGTAAACAGTCTGATTGGTTATTTCATTTCTAAAAATGTAAGTATGTCTACATCCAACTATTAATTTTGATTTTATTAGTCTAATGTATGGTGGTGGTACTATAGTAAAATTATGGTATCAGTAATACAAAAATGCTTATGCATATGCATTTTAATGAAAACAGTAAGAAACTTAAATAGCGTGTTTTCACAACGCATCATCAATCGGCCATATTGGTGGCACTGAATGTAAACAATGCCACTGAACTGAACGAAACTCGCATATTTTGCGCATTATTTCTGCTGAAAATTGTAAATTATTGTCATGTTTTGGGCTGTACTAATCGGTCAGACTGGGAAAAACATTTGGAGTACTATAGACTGCCAAAAGTTATAACAAATCTGGCAGAAGAGTGCAAAAAATAAGTTTGAGGAACAAAAGGTGTTTGTGGTTGGCCAAACTGAACCAGGATTTCCAGGGCAAGAATCTTGACAACATTCGTGTTTGTTCATATCATTTCCGGTCAGGCAGGTGAAATACTAGGCTAATATCTCAGTTAATACTGTCTGTACGTGCAATGCATCTTTACCACCTACTAACTTCGTTTGTCAAAATAGTGCGCCCTTTCTTGCTTATTATCCTCCTCCATATGATTTAGCAGCTTCCACACGTTTTTTACACATAAATTAGCAGAACAACGTATTCAGTAATACATTAACTGTGCAATCCATGCTGTTGTTTACATCCGAGTATCACCAATATGGCCGCACATCTGAGTAACTGACCAAATCGTGACGTAAGTGCAAACCTTCTATTGTCAGCTAGCGAAAATTAGATTTTACATTAAGTTGTGCTGGCTATAATCAATGGGTTTGTCGGCAAAGAATAATTTTGACAAATGTGTTTTAGTACGTTTATGTGTTAATAGTTGAGTTATTTGTCGTTGTGCACTGAATTCTGTCCGGTGAGATTTGACTCCGCGGTGAATAGAGAACATTTGTGCATATATAAAATCCGAAAGTCCATAATCAGTAATTCCTATAATTATTATCAAAATTATTCATTACTCACCTAATTCGTGTGACACGAAACCGAGGCGGAACCTTCGACCACAGTCGCTGTTTTCCGGCGACGCGCTTGCTGACGGAGTTTGTCTTTGTTTCCGGGGGGGACTGTGTTTCCGTGAGCACGCGCTGACGGAGTTTTTCTGTGTTCGTTGTTTCGGCGTCGCTCTTTTTTATTTTATTAGTCGAAAATAAAGATCGTCACACACGTGTGTGATATATAAAACGGAATATTTTCAATCAAGATCCGGAGCGTTGTTGGAGATTCATGTTTACGTGTGTCGTTCTTTCTGGATGATGGTAAGAGCGCGAGATTAGCGGTTAGCTTTAGCTTTAATCCTGAACACAAACACGCAGAGTTATTAGCGATAATTAATAAATTATTATCATATGTGCTACTGCATTATGTATTTGTTTTCTCCTGACTTGTATTAACGGATCTCTACGTGTTTTACAGAGTATCTGTGGTATGTTTTGAGGTGAGGCCTCATCAATCAGATTGTATTTACATGAAGCACATATAATTAGGCAACTTTTAATTCTATGTGCGGTTTTATTGGACTGTTCTACTGAAAACATAAACAGTCGTAATTCGTATCTAATGAATCGCCCTCACTGGCTCTGCTGATGCGGTTGTACACGATGAACTGCGAAAGATTCGACAAAACTACGTCGCTCACATTGTGAGAAATTAAGCTAGATGTCCAGTTTTGACATTTCGCCTACTCACATTGTAGACAGGCTCTCAGGAACATCATGAAGTAAGGGTCAGTCAAATGAGGAGAATGTTAGAGTTCAGCAGAGATCATTAGATATCTGGAGGGCAGAGATTAGAAATCAGATTGAGTTTAGCAGTGAACTTGAGAAAAAAACGGGTAATAATTGTAGCATTATTTTTAACTGGCCTTTATGTGCGCGTATATATATATATATATATACACTACCAGTCAAAAGTTTTTAAACACTAAGCTTTTTTATGTTTTTTTGATGTCTCTTCTACTCACTAAGCCCGCCTTTATTTGATCCAAAGTACAGCAAAAACAGTAAATATATTTTTACTATTTAGAATAACTGTTTTCTGTGTGAATATATTTTAAAATGTAATTTATTCCTGTGATCAAAGCTAATTCAGAAATGATATTTGATAATACTTTTATTTAGTAAGGATGCTTTAAAAAGTTATGATAAAGACATTTTACATGTTATAAAAGATTTCAGATAAGTGCTATACTTCTGAACATCAAAGAAACCTGAAAAAATCTACTCCGCTGTTTTCAACATATTAATAATAATAAATGTTTTTTAACCAGCAAATCAGAAAAGTAGAATGATTTCTGAAGGATCATGTGACTGGAGTAATGATGCTAAAAATTCAGCTTTGGAATTACAGGAATAATTTACATTTTAAAAATATATATAAATAGAAAACTTATTTTTAATAGTAAAAATATTTCAAAATGTTACTGTTTTTGCTGTTTTTTTGTGCTACAAAATCTCTAATTCATTAGAGTGGATGTATAATATAATTACCATGTTCAGCTGCTCTGGTCATGTTTTTACATTATAAACTAAGTGAAAATCATCAAATCTGTGTCCGGATGTTCTGCTGTCCCACAGGTGTGCTGTTCTGTCTGAGTAGATCACTCCATGTCATGATCTAATGGCAGAACGCTGTTAGTTTGCATGGATACAGCACCGGCTGCGGCTCACAGCTCCTAGCGGAATATTTTCTGTTCCTTAAGTTGTTGCCATGGATACAAGAAGGGAACCCCAGGATATAATGAACAGTACATTCCATACAAGGAATGTTTATCCCAGGAAAAACTACTGCTGCTTTTTTTTTTTTTTGAGATCTGAGCATCTGATAGCAGATTCATGTTAGATTTCTGTCATGAATGGACACAGACTACACTTACGAGACTCATTACCTTACATGTATTTAGTCCTAATTTGAGTCCAATAGCCTGTATAACTCCTTTTCTTGTTCATCACAGGTTTCTTTCTTGTCTGTTGCTGTTCCCTGAGGGTCACCCCTCCTCGTCCTCTCTAACCGCTTGACCCTATGGAGGAGTAGCTCTTGAGTGACAGGCACAAGAACCAATCAAACGTCAGGAGGAGCGTCAGACGCATAGCGGCAGTGCCGAGAGGATGTCGTCTAACCGGACCCAGACCCCCCATGGTCTGAAGCAGATCGGGCTGGACCAGATCTGGGATGATCTGCGGGCGGGGATCCAGCAGGTGTATACCCGCCAGAGCATGGCCAAGTCACGCTACATGGAGCTCTACACGTATCCTTAATTGCAGTTTCATTGCTATTTCATTTTTAAAAACTTGTCTAGTGTCTGTTGTGTCCTTAACTTCCTGATTTTCAGTCATGTGTATAATTATTGCACTAGTGTGCATCAGTCGAATCAGGCCCGCGGTGCTGGTGCCCCCCCGTCCAAACCTTCGAAGAAAACCCCCACACCTGGAGGAGCTCAGTTTGTGGGGCTGGAACTCTACAAGAGATTGAAGGAATTTCTGAAGAATTACCTTACAAACTTACTAAAGGTACTTTATAAAATTAAGTGTATTTTGACACTACCATTCAAAGGTTTATGGTTGATACTAGGGCTGTGCAAAAAAAAAAAAATTTCTCGATTTTAATCGATTCTCATTTTTACGAAACAATATTGATTCTTAAATCCCACGAATCGATTAGTCTAGCCTGTTTTCTGTTCCGAGAATAATGTCGGAATGTTCCCAGAATAACGTTGGAATATTCAGAGAATAAAGTCGTGAACTTATGAGAATGAAGTTGGAATGTTCAGAGAATGAAGTCGGAATGTTCCGAGATTAAAGTTGAGAACTTACGAGAATGAAGTCGGAATGTTCCGAGATTAAAGTTGAGAACTTACGAGAGTGAAGTCGGAATGTTCCCGCGAGTGAAGTCAAGAACTTCCACGAGTGAAGTCGGAGTGTTCCGAGAATAACATGGAGAACGTACGAGAATAAAGTCGAGAATTTACGAGAAAAAAGTCGGAATGTTCCGAGAATGAATTCGGAATGTTCCGAGAATAAAGTGGAGAATTTACAAGAATGCGGTCGGAATGTTCCTAGAATAAAGTCGAGAACTTATGAGAAGTTGAAATGTTTAGAGAATAACGTCTTCTATGTCTACATTTCATCTTTATTCTCGTAATATTTTGACTTTATTCTTGTAATTTAAATAAATGTGGCCCTAAAATGCCATTGTATGAACAATATAGGGCTGCACCCAACTAAAGATTTTTATAGTCGACTAGTAGTCAGCTAACTAAATTAATTAAATGTATAGTATGGGGTGGGGACAAAACCATAATGAGCCTTTAATATATAGCCAACTTTGCACTCAAGTGCAAGCATTAAGTTTGCCGCAGAGCACCGCAAAAAAATAATGACCATGTGCTGGGAAACAATAGCAAGGAGATATTTTAATTATTTATTAATAAACTAACATTTTCTGAGTCAGTGTCGGCTGCAAAGATGAAGTGGATGCTGACTTGCCATCTCCACAGTACAGTGGGCGTGCCTTTTGAGAGAAATGCACTTTTCATACAGATTACATAATCAGAGAGTATATGTTTCTGATGTGAATTGGCCCATTTTAAAGTAGACATTTTAAGCTTTCTATAGATATATTTCTTATATACGCCACGCTTGAGTTTTGTGCTGTGCTCCAGTTCACGAAGACGGCAAAAAGCACACCCTCTTGTTTTCTCTATTTTACAAAAGCACAAGGTTTTGTTAATATTGTGAGTTTACATAAATAAAAGTAGACGCTCGACAGTTTCGAATGATGTATTACTCTTATCTGTATGACGGCGTGTTTTGTTTCCACTGTTCTCAGGAAAAAATGCCAGTGATGGCGCCGACGCCTCCATGTCATGCAGTAAGCGTGCTAACAGCTTCCACACTAAGCACAAACACTTGAATATGTGCCTGATAGCGCACATTTATCTAGGTTCACGTTAGAGTGAGCGGCCGTGTAAAGTTGCTACTGCTTTTCAATGTTTCAGTGATTTATATTTGAGGTCGATGTATGGAGGCGAGCGTTTGGATTTCCTGCCCAGTATACTGTAATTACCTCTAAGACCAGCCGTTAATGATCTGTGTGTCACGGACAAAGACAGACTTTTCTGTGACTAATCGAGTAAAAATGTTTAGTCAACTAAGCCTCTTCTAGTCGACTAATTTTTGGTCGACTATTAGGGGGCAGCCCTAGAACAAGCTGTAGACCAGTTACAACAGCTTCAACATTCAAGATCACTGGATAAACTTAAACTCATTGAACAGATTTATTTGACTGTTGTCCTCAGGATGGAGAGGATCTGATGGACGAGAGCGTTCTGAAGTTCTATACACAGCAGTGGGAGGATTACAGGTTCTCTAGTAAAGTGCTCAACGGGATCTGTGCTTACCTCAACCGCCACTGGGTGCGCCGGGAGTGTGACGAGGGCCGGAAAGGAATCTATGAAATCTACTCTGTAAGCATTTCTTGCTTTTTTTCACTTCATTGAGTTTCACTTCATTAACAGTTGGTTTAATTGAACTTTATTGGTTGCGTTTGTTTTTTTTCAGCTTGCTCTGGTGACGTGGAGGGAATGTTTGTTTCGACCTCTGAATAAGCAGGTGAGATTGGAAACAGGGAATATGTCAAATTGGACATGTGCGAATAACTCAAATAAAAATGTCTTTTTTGGTACCTTTGTTCTTAGGTCACAAATGCAGTATTGAAGCTGATCGAGAAGGAGAGGAATGGAGAAACCATCAACACTAGACTCATCAGTGGAGTGGTCCAGTCCTATGGTGCATCATCATTTACGTCATGATTGCTTGTTTGTTTGCGTCTGTGATATATAACACTTTAGAAGTTCTGCAGTTGCTCAGAAATGTTTTTCTCCGTATCCCGCAGTTGAGTTGGGTCTCAATGAGGACGATGCCTTTGCTAAAGGTCCCACTCTGTCTGTCTACAAGGAATACTTTGAGACTCAGTTCCTGGCTGACACCGAACGGTTTTACACGAGGGAAAGCACAGAGTTCCTGCAACAGAATCCTGTTACTGAGTACATGAAGAAGGTGAGAAGGTTGTTAGATCAGGTCCCCACGCCAGACAATTAGGATCCAGCCCCGGACAACAGATCCCGTCAGAAAATATCAGTCTTTCCAGGAACAGAACAACTAGTCAGCAAGCTGAAGTTACCCCAACCCCACTAACAGCAGGTTTCTGTCAGTTAGGAAGTTGACCGATGGAAGCCAGAAAAGAGCAGAAGCAGGAGACGAAGTAATGATGATAAAAAGGAGCAGAGTTTATTGAACAGTCTTAGTTGCGTATGTCTCAATGCTCAGACTTCGTCTGGAGAACACAAATTCAACAAGTATTGTTATACCAAACTGGTTCACAACAACATCCCATAAACCTTGAGTTTCCATAAACATTCCCTTGTATCTCTTATTTATGAAGACAAACAGCCCTTGAAGCTGCACAGTCATAAGACTAAACAACAAAGGAAAAATATATAAAAAACAACTATAATATAATATAAATGACTAATCAATTAATGGATCAATAAAATGAATAAATAAATGACTATAATGATTATTATAAATGATTATATGATTATATTGCTCTGAGGCAAAACACACAGTTTGCATTTGAGGATCGTCAGATCCTTCAAGGTTAACAAGAGGGACTGGGTGATATCTTAAAATTTATTTACAGTTAATTTGTTGTGTTAAATTTAGCAGCATTGTGAATATTGAAGTGATCTTACAACACTTGCTTTATTTTTGGCAAGTATATATATATATATATATATATATATATATATATATATATATATATATATATATATATATATATATATATATATATATATATATATTTTTTTTTAACTGCAAGTCTTTTAACTTCAGAGTATGGAGGCTAATTGTTGATTTCTTGATTATGAAATCTTAATAGAGTCAGGATATACTTCATTTCACTGAATAATTTTTAATTATTTTTTTTTTTGGTAAAATATCATATAGGTAGATATTGTTTTATTATGTAATATTCATTCATAATAAATATAATTATATATCTATTAATAAATACAATTCTTCATTGTGATTTAGTTTGAAGCAGAATAGAGCATCAAGATTTTTTTTTTTAAGTAAACTTTTTACTGCATTTTATATCTGCTTGCTTTTATTGGCTCTTTGGTCCAAATGATCATTGGTTTAATTTAATTTAATATATTTTTTAATGGCTTAAATTTAATTTAAATGGTTTAATTTGTAATTCAATTTATTTTTATTTATTTATTTTCTTTTAATATATGCATGTAGAATATACACTACTGTTAGAAAGTTTAGGTTCAGTAATTTCTTTTTAAGTAATTAATACTTTTATTCAACTGGGATTCATTAAATTGATCAAAAGTGACAGTAAAGACATGTTATGTTTTCAGCGTTGATAATAGTAAGAAATGTTTCTTAAACAGCAAATCAGCATATTAGAATGATTTCTGATTGATCATGTGACACTGAAGACTGGAGTAATGATGCTGAAAATTCAGCTTTGGATCGCAGAAATAAATTGCAATTTAAAATATAGTCAAATTGAACACAGTTATTTTAAAATGTAATAATATTTCACAATATTACTGTTTTTACTGTGTTTGTGATCAAATAAATGCAGCCTTGGTGAGCTTAAGAGACTTCGAAAATCTTACTGAAACCAAACTTTTAAATAGTAGTGTATGTCAAACATCATGAAAAGTCAGCTTTTAATTTTATTTACTTGTATCACACCGCTCTAGTGTGAAATGTAAGTGTTGATATGTGTGTGTTTTGCAGGCTGAGGCACGTTTGCTGGAGGAGCAGAGGAGAGTGCAGGTTTACCTCCATGAGAGCACACAGGATGAGCTGGCCAGGAAGTGTGAGCAGGTTCTCATCGAGAAGCACCTGGAGATCTTCCACACGGAGTTCCAGAACCTTCTGGACGCAGACAAGAATGAAGGTCAGAACGACATTGAAAACTGAATGTCTGTACACGAGTCATTCAGATTGAAATCTCAACTGTAATTTATTCATTCTCTCTATGTAGATCTTGGCCGCATGTACAATCTTGTGTCACGGATCACTGATGGTTTGGGAGAATTAAAGAAACTTCTGGAAACGCACATTTATAATCAAGGCTTGGCAGCCATCGAGAAGTGTGGGGAGTCTGCACTCAATGTGAGTCTGTTTGGTTTGCATTGTACATCATGCTATTTAGCTTGAAGATCATCATGCTTTAAATCAAATATTTCTGACAATACATGTTTTAACCTCTATGTATTTTTTTCTAGGACCCAAAAATGTACGTTCAGACAATTCTGGATGTGCACAAGAAGTACAATGCTCTGGTTATGTCAGCGTTCAACAATGATGCTGGTTTTGTGGCTGCTCTTGACAAGGTATGACAATCTTTTCAGTTCTTTTTGGTCAAGATTATATTAGTTGTAGTATTTTGCCAGTTTAACCTGATAGAGGTAAAGTTATTAAAAATAACCATTTTTAATTATTTAAAAATAACCATTAAAAATATTTAAAAATATTTAAATAATTAATATTTAAAAAAAATAACTGAAATTAAATCTAAAAAATATCTTTTAGCTATAATTTATTATAAAATTCTATTATTGTATTTATTACATTAGTATTATTTTTATAATTTAATATAAATATAGTTATTTTTATAACTATTTTTATAACTATCATTTTGTTTAATTTGATGTACTTAAATAACTAAAATTAATAAAAAAAATAATAAACTATATATAAACTATATAGACATGAAAAACCAAAAAACTAAAAATGACAAACACACTAAAATTTTAAGTAAACAGCAAATGTAAAAATAAAAAACTTCATGAAAATATTAATAAAAACTACAATAGTATCTTAGTAATACAAAAATAACACAACTTTAAGTTGAAGGACCAAAAACTAAAATGAATAAATGTATAGAAATTATTTTAAAAAAGTAAAAACGACTAAATTACTAACTTTAATTTAAATTAAAGTGAACATGGAAAATCAAAAAAAATAAAATCTAATTCAAAATATATACTTAATAATTAAAAAAAAAAGAATAATATGTGTAGAACTATGTTTTGGTGTTGTATTTTGAAAGTATTCAGACATGTATTTTCTGTGTGTTCAGGCTTGTGGACGCTTCATCAATAATAATGCTGTTACTAAGATGGTTCAGTCCTCCAGCAAATCTCCTGAACTGCTAGCCAGATACTGCGACTCACTGCTCAAGAAGAGGTGTGTGTATAATGTCTCCGTCTGTTGGCACACACTGTTATATGTGACATTAAATCCCTGTGCTGGATCTAATCGAACCTCTGTCTGATATTTCAGCTCCAAAAACCCAGAGGAGGCAGAACTTGAAGACACTCTGAATCAAGTGGTGCGTTTTTACATGATATAATTGCAAAAATGCTTTCACAGCAATTTTGTGCAGGATTTAACATAATGCCTTTGTTTTGTTTTTGTATTGATCGTTTGTTCTTTTTTTTTTTTGGTAGATGGTGGTGTTTAAGTATATTGAAGACAAAGACGTGTTCCAGAAGTTCTACGCGAAGATGCTGGCCAAGCGTCTGGTCCATCAGAACAGCGCCAGCGACGACGCAGAGGCCAGCATGATCTCCAAACTAAAGGTGCAACAGTTCTACCATATATTTATTTATTTATTTTTTTCTATTCCACCCAACCCTTGTGATCTCCTTGTGCTTGTTTTTAATGTTTTTGTAATTTCAGTTCCATCATCAGTGTTTGTGTCTAACACTTTTGTTTTGATTTGTCATTTTTAGCAAGCGTGTGGCTTTGAATACACATCTAAACTCCAGCGCATGTTCCAGGACATTGGAGTCAGCAAAGACCTCAACGAACAGTTCAAGAAGCACCTCACGAACTCTGAGCCTTTAGACCGTAAGGATGAGCTGCACTCTTCTTTGCTGCAGTATGAAATACTGTCATTTGTAGTTGAATTCCTTTATAAATATCTTGTTGTTTTCTAGTGGACTTCAGCATCCAGGTGTTGAGCTCGGGTTCTTGGCCCTTCCAGCAGTCCTGCACTTTTGCTCTACCATCTGAGGTGATAATACTAATAGGCTTGTATGTAAATCACTTGTTCTTGGTCTTTCCAAGGTTTTTGTCAATCCGTTGTCGTCTTTTCCAACACAGTTGGAGAGGAGCTACCAAAGGTTCACAGCCTTCTATGCCAGCAGACACAGCGGCCGAAAGCTCACCTGGCTTTACCATCTGTCCAAAGGAGAACTGGTCACCAACTGCTTCAAAAACCGATACACCTTACAGGTATGACAAGATACGTGCGACTTGAAGGCTTCATTATACACTAGCTTTTAAGGGTCATGAAACCCCCCTGTTTCAGCACTGGTTAGTTCTCACCACAGTTTTAAAAAATGCTTCAAAAGTGGGCATGGTCCACTGTGGAGCGGAGGGGGAAGAAGGGAGAGAGTCAACTTCGGGTTCAGACGTTTCAGACAGTTTCATTTCGCTCTCATTAAGTTAACAACACAAATAAATGCACAGCCATTTGCACTCTGCATCGAAAACATATATATGAATGCGCTGTTGCACCTCTATGAACTTAAGGCTTATTTTGCCGCGTTGTGCTGAACTCTTACAAAGCAAACAAAAACAAACACTCTCCTTCGATCCATGAATGTTTCTCTCAGCTAATATACGCAATCTCACAGTGTGAAGCGTCTGTCATAGCAAATCAACACACGCTGCCGTGAATAATTAGACGAAGCGTCTTCTCATAGGATAAAAACACGCAGCCTCATTAATAATTATGAGACACCGAAGCATCATCTATATACTGTAGTCCACTGCCACGTCACAAACTGTGACGTCAGCACAATGTAGACTTTAAACCTGAAAGATGAAAATACCGCAAAAGAGCTCAAAATTAACCAGTTTTTTCCAACAATTAAAATTAACAGATGCTAACGTTGTCATCTATGATGTGCAACACAAACATCTCTGCTAAAATCTCAGAAAAAGTAGTCTGGGGTTTCATGAACCTTTAAAGAAACCTCTTCTGCTCACCAAGGCTGCATTTATTTAATTAAAAATACAGTAAAAACAGTCAAATTGGGAAAAAATTATTGCAATTTGAAATACCTGTTTTCTATTTGAATATATTTTAAAATGTAATTTATTTCTTTGATAAAAAGCTGAATTTTCAGCATCATTACTCCAGTCTTCAGTGTCACATGATCCTTCTGAAATCATTCTAATATGCTGATTTGCTGCTCAAGAAACATTTTGTTTTATTAGTATTGATAATTTGCTGCTTAATAGTTTTTGTCAATGTCATTTGTTATGATATGAATATTTTATAACATTATAAATGTCTTTGTCACTTTTGATCAGTTTAATGCATCCTTGTTAAATAGAAGTATAAGAAATCTTACTGACTACAAGCTTTTGAATGGTTCTGTGAATTTGGTAAATATGCCCTAACAGACATATTAATTGCATTTAAATAAACCAGTTATTAGCATAATTGGTGCATTAATAGTGTATGAATATTAATTAGACTGGTTGTTTGTGTCCATACAGGCATCTACGTTTCAGATGGCCATTCTACTGCAGTATAACACAGAAGACGTTTATACAGTCCAGCAGCTGACGGACAGCACACAGATCAAAATAGTAAGGAAATAAAAGAGGGCTCTCAACAATGAGTCTAAAACAAGATCCAGATATCAGTCAAATATTGATTTCGCACACTAACAAAGCTTTTTTATGTGTTTTAGGACATATTGGTGCAGGTTTTGCAAATATTATTGAAATCAAAGTTGCTGGTAAGTATTTTTTGTCTTTATTTAAAAAAAAAAGTTTACTGAAAAAGCAACATGAATTTAAAAACCAAGCCCATTTCCACCTAATATTTATTATTTAAATATAATTACTCCACCTCTGAAACAACTTTACCTTTCTGCTAATGTCATTGAGGCCGTAAAGAGTGTTAACCAATCACCAAACAGCTATTTAGATGTTATTTTTGTTTAATCTTCTTTAATCTGCTATAAAATGCCCACTCTTCACATACAATTAATTTTCTTTGGACGTTCTACTGGAAGAAAGCTCTTATAGTTGGTTTCACTTTGAAAAGCTTCAATTTTCGAAGATTGAATGGGTTGCGAATGCCATTTCATTTTGACTCAACAGGCTAATATTGAATGTAATTGTGTATTTGCAGTTGTCTTCTGTAATCATCAACATGTGTCTATGCAGGTTCTAGAGGACGAGAACGCAAACGTGGATGAAGTGGAATTCAAACCCGACACCCTCATAAAACTCTTCCTGGGCTATAAAAAGTAGGTCATATGAGTGCATCTCGTCTTGCAAACAGTTATGAGACTGTATTTAATGGTTTACATTTTGTGCTTTAGAATGCAGCAGAGTAAATGAATTTGTGAATATTAATGGCTGAATTATTTCCTCCCCAGTAAAAAACTAAGAGTGAACATTAACGTGCCAATGAAGACAGAGCAGAAACAGGAACAGGAAACGACTCATAAAAACATTGAAGAGGACAGGAAACTCCTGATTCAGGTATGAATATGAATATATTTTAATGTGCAATTTTATTCCTGTGACGCAAAGCTGAATTTTCAGCATCAGTACTCCAGTCTTCAGTGTCACATGATCCTTCAGAAATCATTCTAATATGCTGATTTGCTGCTCAAGAAACATTTATTATTATCAGTGTTGAAAACAACTCCCTAATATTTTTGTAGAAACTGACACATTTTATTTTTCAGGATTCTTTGATCCAAAGTTCAAAAGAACATCATGTGAAATAGAATCTTTTGTAACATTATAAATGTCTTCAGGGTCAATTTTGGTTCATTTAATGTGCTCTGGTGGAATAAAAGTTTTCAATTCTGCCATAAAAATACAGTACATTGCAAAATAGTCCAAGTATTGGTGAGGTGTGATTAGAATAGCATACTAAGTTTAATTGTGTTTATCTTTGCATAGGCGGCCATAGTGAGAATCATGAAGATGAGGAAGGTTCTGAAGCATCAGCAGCTCCTGGCTGAGGTTCTGAACCAGCTTTCATCCCGGTTCAAACCCAGAGTTCCCGTCATCAAGGTCAGTTGATCCTGTCCTACGAATCTTGTCTGGTTAACAGGAATTTTACAGGGTGCCTGTGGATCTTGAGAGGTTTTAATTCACCCATCCTCAAATTAAAGCTTTAAAAGGTTTAAATTGGAATTCAAATTTAAATTCAAATTAAATTGAAACTCAAAAGGCATTAAATGTTGTTTGCTCTGCAAAAAAAAAAAAAAGTATTTTTTGATTTTCCAATACAAATATTTAAACTTCCTTAAGATACATTTACTTGAGGTGCAAAATGAAAATATGAAGTCTTATTGTCTGAGAAACTGAATAAAATTGAGTTCTAAATATCTGTCGATGGATTATGAAAATTTTTCTCTTTATAGTGTTGATTTTTCTGAGCCTATTGGCAGATATTTGTTGTTGTTGTTGTTGTTGTTTTAGTTATAAACTCGCTTCATTTCGATTAATTTCTCAGAAAACAACTTTTTATTGCATTTCACGTAATGTGTCTTTATTTTTAAAATACTAAGGAATAACATTTTTTTTTTGCAGGTGCAGTAGAAGTTATGGTTGAAAGTAGGGGTGTGCGATATATATTGTCTGCAATAATATCGCAATTGTTGCTTTAACGATTAATAATGATAATTTGACATTATCGAGAGTGCACACATTACGTGAAGTCTAGACTATTGCGCTTTAGTGCGTTCTTGCACTGCATGATTCAGTCTATTAAAACACATTTAGAATTATCACAAATTCAAGACATGGGGATATAAAATGCATAGATTTATTCCACTTAATATGGTTAATCAATATCACATGAAGAGTGTCGTTTTCTTTTCCAAAAATTACCATCATTACAAATGTGATATAGATTTTTTACAACAGTTCAATAGACAAGAATTAAGAGACTTACGTTTTAGACACCATATTGCCTGTTTTTGCTCTATTTCGCTAACAAAAATCATTCCAAACACCGCCACAGCACTATTTAGCCTCTCCAAACATGACGGTGTTTTGTTACTGAATGATTCAACCGTTTAAATGATTCGGTTCAATCGCAATGACTCGCTTAATAACTGTGACTTACTGACACCTACTGGCGGTTTTAATTCCACATTTAAAGTATAATTTTTATTATTTAAATGATTACAAATATCAGTATTGACCGTTTTATGTTTAAAATGTCAAGACATTATTTATGCATTTGTAACTGCAGGTTAAATGCATTCATGACCTGCATTAAACAGCGTGTAAACGCATATAAATGCCACTTCAGATGCAGCTTTGTGTTTCCTTTGCTTTGCAAAGACAAATTTTGTTGATACGGATTTCACTTGCTTGGTAACAGTCCAAATGTATGAATTTGACTCAAAAGGATAATGCACACTTTTTGAAAAAATGGCTTTTTTAAAATTTAAAATGCCCATAAAAGGTAAAAGTAAATGTAAAACGTATTGGAAAAGACTAATTTCTATCAGTGTGAACAGACCACCATACAATATGTCCATGGTAGTCCTTAAGAGACCAGCACAATAACGCACACAGCAAAATATCGTCTAATTATTATTATCAGTAAAATCCCAGAAAATATCGAGATTATTTTTTGTCAATATCGCACACTCCTAGTTGAAAATTGTATTTTGTTTTTTTTAATCTTTCAAGTGTTGCTAATACAACCTTGATATTTATATTTAGAGGCCATATTGACATACTGTTCCCTGCAATTAATTTATTAATTTTTCCGTACTTGGTCTTAAATTTACCATCGTAATACCTGCAGAAACCCTGTTTTATCTGTACAGAAGTACTCATATGCACTTTGGTTTGTGTTCTGTTTTGCAGAAGTGCATTGACATCCTCATAGAGAAGGAATATCTGGAGCGGGTGGATGGAGAGAAGGACACCTACAGCTACTTGGCCTAAACATTTCTTCGCTCCTCCACGTCTTTACTGTCTGTCTCTCTCACTTTTTTTTTTTTTTAAGTTGTCTCTCGGGTAATAAATATCATTCCTCTTGATGTTCGGCCTGTGTTGAGTTTAAAAAGCAAACGGACTAACAGAAGAGGAGTGTGTGTGCGCGTCAGTGAATGTGTATGTGCGAGAGATGGACTTTACCGCTGCCCTGCGTACGGACGGACTGCATTGGAAATGTACATACAAACAGAGACCTCGAGCTTTAATCTCGCAAAATAAAACATTGCAGGTTTTAAAAACCCAATCAGAAATAAACCCTACACATTAAGCATGTTATTGCCTATCAGCATTTAAATGAAGTAAAAAATGAACAAAGATGCATTGAAATCTTAGCAGTGAGGGGCTTCAGAAACGTTTTAAGAGAAGAAAGGAAATAATTTAGAAAAAAGGTGCAATTTTAGCTGCACATCCCAAGAACGAACGAGTTGGACAGGTTTGTAGACGTGTTGTCTGCATTGTTACCTGCTACCAGAAAACCATTTGTATAGTGTGGTTCACTTTTTTTAAATGTGTGTTAAATAAAAGAATTAAAAGTTTCTCTATGTATTTCTGATGCTGTGGAGTCACTACAAGAAGAGCCGTAAGACAGTGTTATGATTATTCAAATATGTGACCTGTGACCCTGGACCATGGGTATATTTGTAGCAATAGCCAACAATACATTGTATGGGTCAAAATTCTCTTTTTATTATATATATATTTTTTAATGCCAACAATCATTAGGACATTAATTAAAAATCATGTTCCATGAAGATATTTTGTAAATTTCCTACCGAAAATATATCAAAACTTATTTTTTTGATTAGTAATATACATTGCTAAGAACTTAATTTGGACAACTTTAAAGGTGATTTTCTGAATATTTAGATTTTTTTGTGCCTTCAGATTACAGATTTTCAAATCTGTCAAAATAAATATATAAACTGTTCTATATTATATTAATATTTTATGAGGGTTATAATTGTTAATTGCAGTGTCTACATGCAGATTTTTTTACAGCTATATATATATATATGTATATAAAGTTGCAGGATTGTAAATTCAATAGCAGCTATCTAGTTAACGGTTAAAGAAAAATATTTGTATTTTTGCTTTTTGTTAGGTTATGGTTTTATTTGGTTAATTAAAATAGTTTTTACAACAATTAAATGTCACTTCGACAGATTGACAAAATTTTGATTGCTGTTAAACAATTTATGTTAATTTTGTGTTAGATCGTATTAATATTTTCACTAACATTCCTTATTGATTCATTTATCAAACAAAACAATGGATTTGTGCCTCTAATGTTTGAAAAGAAATGGTACAGAAATATCTCTATGTGTATAAAGGACTAACCTCTATTATAATTACCTATAGTAATTTAATCACTGTTCATTTTAAGATTCGCTCGGACCGAATAATTGAATCAGTGAATTGTGACTCGTGAGAGCTGCAGGCGTATTTGAAAACATACAGGTTCATAAAAAGAATCGACTCAGAAGAATGACTCGTCGCGAATCTTACGCATTTCGGAGCAAGTCTCGTTTTATTCAGTGCGAGATAATGGGGAACGATGATTTTATGAAACTTAATGGAGTAAAAAGTTAAAAACTGTAAAAGTTATGTGAAAATACCCTTAAGAGGTAAAGTTATTTGAAAATATTTACTTCGTAGATATTGCGAAAGCTTAAATACGTATTTTCTTATATACTTTTTATATTCACAAATGTCTCCGTATTAGGGCAAAAATAGTTTTTCATCCGCCAAACGTCTGTTCAACGGACAACAGTGGGAAAATACGTCATTACGTCGACGTCATGGCGCTTGTATATGATTGGGTGGCTCGTTAGCTTGTACAGGTGTGTGAGTGAGCTGACTGTACCTGATGGAGCCCGGAGTGGAAGCGACGCCGGCGGGCGTGCAAGTACGCGATGAACTGTCCGAGAAATGTCAGAAGTTATTTCTGGAATTTTTGGAAGAGTGAGTGCAGCTGGTTGCAGTACTTTTACTCGAAGTGCTAAATGAACGTTACTTATAAAATGTGGCTGGTTAATTAGGTTTCAGGATAAAACCGGCGACGCTTTATATCTGGCCGACGCACAAGAGCTGATCAGACCGGAGAGAAACACACTGACCGTGAGCTTCAGCAACATCGAGCACTACAACCAGCAGCTCGCCACCACCATTCAAGAGGAATATTACAGGTGAATTGCGACAACATCAGGGAAAAAAAGAAATACACTACGAGCCAAAAGTTTTTAAATGTGTTTTAAAGAAGTCTCTTCTGCTCACCAAGCCTGCATTTATTTGCTTCAAAATACAGCAAAACAGTAAAAAAATGAAATAAAGAACAGTATTTATCTGAAATAGAAATCTTTTGTAACAATATAAATGTATTTATCATTTTTTAACAATTTAAAGCATCCTCCCTAAACAATCTTGAAAAAGTGTACTCAACTGTTTTTAATATTCATAATAATAATAAATGTTTCTTGAGCAACAAATCAGCATCTTAAAATGATTTCTCAAGGAACGTGTGACTGAAGACTGGAGTAATGATGCTGAAAATTTAGCTTTGAACACAGGAATAAATTACATTTTAATATATATTCAAATAGAAAGTTATTTTGAATTGGTAACCATTTTTAACAAAATTTAACTGATTTAAAGTTCGCCTTTTTGCACTTATTGTAACAATATGTATTATCCCAAAAACAGTTGGTGTAAATTAGACACGTCATTAAATATACAAAAAAATGCGTGCCTCATGAAACAAAAAATACTTTTGTAATATCACTTATTTTAATTAAATTAGGTTATTTATGACTTTTTGTTATAAAATACTTCGACCCTACAAAAATGTGAACTTTCAGAACGTAAGACTGTAATTTTGACATTTTCAGTTGCAGCTACCAAACTTTAAGAAGACATACAATATAATAGTCATAAAATGTTTCATTATTTATTACCAAATAAATTAGCAAATAAATTAAGCATAAGTTAGCAGCTTTCAGTGGTCGTTTTGGTTATCATTGTACAGCATGGTAAATCATGATAGTTCCTCAGTGTTTATGTATGATTGGAAAATTATAATTTCCTGAATGAATGAATAGTAGGTTGTGTCTTAATTGTATATTTTCAGTGTTATCTGTAATGTTTTTCCAGGGTTTACCCATATCTCTGCCGAGCAGTTCGCCACTTTGCCAGAGATCATGGAAATATTCCACCATCCAAAGAATTTTATGTGGCTTTTTCAGACTTTCCATCTAGGCAAAAGTAAGCATTTCAGTTCTTAAATTTGGTTTGTAGGGTCAGACATTTGAATCAAGCACTCTAACCACTTAAAAGTGCCTGTATCATGCTTGTAATTTCATTTTATCTTCATTATTGTAAGTTTTACACCCTATTTTTCAGACATTTACCAGACATTTTTTTTTTTTAATGTTTTATAATATACATGTGTATGCAAATTACATGTGTTATGATTGGTCAGCCTCTTTGTATGTTAAATGAGTAAGGTAATTTGCTCTGTGCTGTCCAGGATCCGTGAGCTCTCCACTGCCCGCGTCGGCACTCTGTTACGCATCAGCGGTCAGGTGGTGCGAACCCACCCTGTGCACCCGGAGCTGGTCAGCGGCACCTTCCTCTGTCTGGACTGTCAGTCTGTCATCAAAGATGTGGAGCAGCAGTTCAAATACACGCAGCCGACTATCTGCAAGAACCCTGTGTGTGCCAACCGCCGCCGCTTCATGCTCGACACCAACAAGTCCCGCTTTGTCGACTTCCAGAAGGTAAGAATGTGGTAAATGGGGTTTTTTTTTTTTTTTTTTTTTAAATGACTACTAAAGCTGCAAAGCTAATAAAATAACTATTAACTTTTCAGCTTTAGTGGTCTTTTTTTTTTTTTAAGTTAGGCTTTGCTGTTTTATCAAATTAGTTTTATATTGGTCTCCTAATTTTATCCTAAATTATATTGCAGGCATTTATTTATTTGTATTTTTTTTTTAAATCTTAGAGTAAAATGTTTATTTCTGTACATTTAAATACACATTGTCTTAAATGGTTTAAATCTTTTGTTAATCAACTTTTAGAGAATCTGACAATTTCCAGTTTACAGGAGCTGTTGATCACAAAAAGGCTGGCAGTTTATGCAGAGTCTTAATCACTTTAGGCAAATTTATGACATTTGCTAATTTGTACATGTGCAAATTAAAGAACACTGTATTAAACATTTAAATTTACACTGTTATGAATAACACTCTTTTTAAAATTGCTTTACACCTGAAAGTGTATTCGTTTTATCACTGAAGAAAATGTGTAACAATGCTGTTATATTCTTGTTTTATTACTGTGAAGCTGCTTTGGAATAATCCATATTGTTTAAAGCGTGATATTAATAAATGTGACTTGACTTGTATAGTGATGCACTAAAATTTTGAAACCTGAAAATGGCAAAAAATAAATAAAATAACAGTTGTATATTTTATAGTCTTTCCTAATTTGCGTGTTTAAATTTTGAAGTTAAAGTTATGAGTAATAACACTATTGTCTTTGTAGAGCTGCTTTAAAGCTGGTATTTTATTATTTTCATAATTAAAATTGTACATCTGCTGTGAAACAGTGCTTAATACATTATAGTGATGAACTGAAATTTGGCAGTCTGGAAAATTGTTTGGCTAAAATGGCCAAAAAAAAAAAAAAACATTTTTAATACAGTATTCCTTATTTGGAGATTATTTAAATTTTGAAGGTAAAGTTCAGATTGTCTTTCTTGCCGGATTTTGGACCCAGAAAAACTTTTACAATTTCTTTCAAAAGTAAATTTAAACAATCTTTTATAGAATTTGAAGTACACTTTGTTTTATAATAGCTTTATTTTCATTTTTGTATTGTGTACTACTGTATCATTTAAAAAAAAAAAAAGAAAAAAATTCTTTGTTTGCCATGAAATAGCCTATACAGCTGATGTGGCATGGATCATGGGTTTTTAAAATGTGTGTGTGTGTGTGTGTGTATATATATTTTCTAAAATTTAGAATCTAAATGGACTCGTGTGCTGTGTTGATGTGAGATGCATGAGTAGTTTATTCTGACTCCTCAACAGGTGCGCATTCAGGAGACTCAGGCGGAGCTGCCGCGGGGCTCCATTCCCCGCAGTGTGGAAGTGATTCTGAGGGCAGAGGCTGTGGAAACTGCACAAGCAGGAGATCGCTGTGACTTTACCGGCACGCTGATAGTTGTGCCTGATGTGTCTGCCATGGCACTCGCTGGTACTGATCTCTTTTTCTATTAAAAAGAGAGTGTTTATTGTCTAAGATTGCTGGGTCTGTTTTTACCGTTTAAAAACAAAAAGGAAGCCATTTGTCCACATGCCTATTGTGAGTAAGTGTGTGTGTATATATATATATATATATATATATATATATATATATATATATATATATATATATATATATATATATATATATATATATATATATATATATATATATATATATATTATCTGTGCTTTGCATATTTGAATATTACTTCTCATCTTTGTAGGCACACGGGCAGAAACTAGCAGCAGGGTGACGGGGAAGGAGGGCTTTGAGGCTGATGGTATTCAGGGGCTCAAGGCTTTGGGTGTCCGAGAACTCTCCTACAGACTGGCCTTCCTGGCTAACTATGTGGCCCCAACCAACCCACGGGTGAGAGCCATTTACCACAACGCAAATTGCAACAGATATTCAGTGCTTAATGGCACTATTCTAGTAGCTTGTGTGTATGCGTGTTTTGCACACAGTGCGGATAAGCTTTAGCAGGAAAACATTGGCTTTGTGGACGCTGTGCATACTTCACTGTTTGGAACTGTTACTTCACCTTACTAGAACTGTTATAATTTGTGACCCTGGACCACAAAACTAGTCATAAGGTTACATTTTTTTGAAACTGAGATTATACATCTTATGAATAAGCTTTCCATTGAGAAAATATTGAGGAAAAATTGCCTTTAAAGTCATCCAAATTAACTTCTTAGCAATGCATATTACTAATCAAAAATAAGTTCTGGTGCATCTACATTAGGAAATTTTACAAAATATCTTCATGGAACATGATATTTACTTAATATCCTAAAGATTTTTGGCATAAAAGTAAAATTAATAATTTTGACCCATACCATGTATTGTTGGCTATTGCTACAAGTATACCCATGCTACTTACTACTGGTTTTGTGGTCCAGGGTCACAATTAATTTTAATTTCAGTTTGTGTTAATTTGGTGCACCACTATTGTTATGCACATTTATTAATTTCTTTTCTTTAGCTGACCCTGTTATGGCTATATTTCTTGTCTGTTTTTCATTACATTTTTATTGATTTATGAAGTTTGTTGTTGCATTGTTTCTTTTTTTTTTTTTTTTTTCTCTCCATGTTTGGTTAGTTTGGAGGGAAGGAGCTTCGTCAGGAGGATCAGACAGCTGAGAGCGTGAAGAACCAGATGACCGTCCAGGAATGGGAGAAAGTGTTTGAGATGAGCCAAGACAAGAATCTCTATCACAACCTCTGCACAAGTCTCTTCCCCACCATTCACGGTCAGTTCTCAGTGCTTAATTTTGTTCATTGGTTATAGGATATTGTATCCACCTTTGTTGCAATGCAAAGGTAAGCTATTTTTTGTGAATGTGCGAGACTCTGATTCATACGATACTAGTACAAATACCAGTTTGCAATATAAAGCAGCATAACACATTTTTTGTAGATCTGCTAAAATAACTTTAGGTGGTTACCACAGAATGCCTTCACATTCAAGTTATAAATGACTGCAAATGTGCTCACCTTAAAAATATGGTGGAGAGAAAACATATTAAGAGTTTGAGGCACATAATCACAATAAAAATTGGAGATAACCCTGAAAATAAAGTCGAATATAAAACTCATAGGTCTCCTAGGTTAAACTGGCATCTTGCTTAATCACATTTGGCTTTGTTTTTCAGGTAATGATGAAATTAAACGTGGGATTCTGCTGATGTTATTTGGTGGTGTTGCCAAAACGACCATGGAGGGAACGTCTTTACGTGGCGACATCAACGTGTGTATAGTTGGAGACCCGAGTACATCTAAGAGCCAGTTTCTCAAGTAAATAAAATGCATGAGAAACACTTTCGATGGCAGTTTACATATAAAATATAGGAGTGTCTAATGGCTGGATTGGAATGTATTTGGCAGGCATGTGGAGGATTTTGCTCCCAGAGCGGTGTACACCAGCGGTAAAGCCAGCAGTGCCGCCGGTCTGACCGCTGCTGTGGTCAAAGATGAGGAGTCGCATGAGTTCGTCATTGAAGCAGGAGCCCTCATGTTGGCTGATAATGTATATTTACCAATTATTATCTATTATTAGAATTAAAAAATCGCAATTTGATTGTTTTTCTTATTTTTTATTTTTTATTTTTATACCACACATCGTACAGCTCTATAAGCAACCACCCAGAATATGTGAAATATAATGGCTCTTGGATATTTAATGTCTATTTTATGTCTTGTTTATAGGGGGTTTGTTGTATCGATGAATTTGACAAGATGGACCTTAAGGACCAGGTTGCCATTCATGAAGCCATGGAGCAGCAGACCATCTCCATCACAAAGGCGGGCGTTAAGGTGTGCGTCCCTCTGTCGGCATGTCTAATGTCTGAAAACAGTCTATTTAATCCATAATTCATCTCATCTAACCCATATGTGCATTTAAGGCCACTCTGAATGCTCGCACCTCCATCCTGGCTGCTGCAAACCCCATAGATGGCAGATACAACCGCGCCAAGTCTCTCAAGCAGAACGTCAACATGTCGGCACCTATCATGTCCAGATTTGATCTCTTCTTCATACTGGTGGATGAATGCAACGAGGTCAGACAACATTTTTTTTTTTTTCTATTTTTTTTTTTTTTTATAATTTATTTTTTTAATTTTGGGTGAAATTAATGCTTTTATTCATAAAAAAAATGCATTCATTTGATCAAAAGTGACAGTAAGGACATTTATAGTGTTACAAGAGATTTTTGTTTTCCACAAAAATATTAAACTTTTTAATGTTGATGATGATGATCAGAAATGTTTATTCAGTAAAATTCAGCTTTGCATCACAGGAATAAATTACATTTCAAAATATATTCAAGTAGATAAGTTATTTGTAATTGAAATAATTTTTCACAATATTACTGTTTTTGCTGTATTTTTGAGCAAAAAAAATGCAGCCTTGGTAAGCAGAAAAGACCTCTTTCAAACACATTTAAAAAAGTTTTGAATGGTATTGTGCATCTGTAAAGTGCAAAAAAACCCAGAGTTTTGTGTTTTTGTACTAGGTTACAGACTATGCCATTGCCAGGCGGATTGTAGATCTTCATGCCAGGAACATTGAGTCAGTAGAAAGAGTTTACAGTACTGAAGAGATCCAGAGATACATACTGTTTGCCCGCCAATTTCAGCCAAAGGCAAGATGCTTTACGTTATTCCAGTTGCTATTCACTGATGTTTGATTGTCATTTTTGGAGCTAGACCTCCAGATGAAAGTCATATGGATTTGAAATGGTATGAAAATGAGGATTAATGATAATGAATAAGATAATTAACCTCATAACCTTGCATCTGTAGATCACCTCAGAGGCTCAGGAGTTCGTGGTGGACCAGTACAAGCGTCTGCGGCAGCGGGATGGAGGTGGAACCACCAAATCAGCCTGGCGGATCACAGTGAGGCAGCTGGAGAGCATGTTGCGTCTGTCTGAGGCCATGGCCAGACTCTACTGCTCAGATGAGGTGTGCATCTGTTGTGCGGTGGATGAAGTTCCCAAAAAAAACGGTTTTAACATGCATCAATGTGCATCAAACATAGCTTATGTAGAGTTTGAAATATGTCTATTTCCTTTGGAAAGGTTCAACCCAAACACGTGAAAGAGGCATTTAGACTACTAAATAAGTCTATTATTCGTGTGGACTCCCCTGACATCAATTTTGACCAGGAGCAGGATGATGACAATGTGAATGGTGAGATGATTATACTATTATACTATTCAGTCCCTTTTTTGTGAAATGAGACCATTTGACAAATCTCAGCATAATAAATATTTACTCTGACTGTCAAAAAATAAGCTTTGTTTGCAAATGCCACAGACTGGCAGTTAAGTGTGCCTTAAATGTCCAAATGCTTTTTGACACTCTTTAAAATCAAACATCAGTGTAAACTGACTGATTTAAATTGTTCCACAGATCAGAATGACCTGTTTAGTAAAGAGACAGAAGGTCAAAATGGAGGTCAAGTGAACGGCCATCCGGTGGAGGCCATGGACACTAATGGGGTGGAAAAGCAGGAGAAGCCAGCGGCAGCCAAACCTGCTGTCAGAATGTCATTCGCAGAGTATAAGAGGGTCTCCAACCTGCTGGTGCTGCACATGCAAAAGATGGAACAATGTGAGTCCTAATTTTTTCCATCATAGTAACATATATCAGACCTTATGTATTTATTCCCTGCCCTGAAATGTATTTTAATGCATTTTTTTTATTTTTTATTTTATGCATTTTTAAAAGTTGTTAGCTATGATGATTACTGAATCTCTCTCTCTCTCTCTCTCTCTCTCTCTCTCTCTATTTATTTATTTATTTATTTATTTATTTATTTATTTTTATTAAATAAAACTTTTTTTCCCCCAGACAAAGATCAGTCTGTCATTTTTATTTGCAATTTAAACCAATTCTAAGTGAATTACTGCGCAATTCTTAGTGTTTGACCAACCAACGGTTGGCAGTTTTTGTGGTTAATTTTGGACTAATTCTTGGATTGATTTTTAATTAAAATGATTCCAAGCACCACGCTGTGTAAATCTAGTTAAAGTTATAAAGAGCATAAACTGAAGGATGAAGTAAACATGAACAATCTGCTATCTTACCTGCTCTATATTTCCAAATGTGTCATTAAAATGAATGCGGTATGTGTATTTTAGTGGACGAGGAGTCGTCTCTGAAGAAAAGTGAAGTCATTAACTGGTACCTGAAGGAAATGGAGAGTGAAATCGATTCAGAAGCTGAACTTGTCGCTAACAAGAATCTCATTGAGAAAGTGCTGTACAGACTCATCCATTATGTCAGTATTCATGCATTAGCTTGAAAAGGCTTTGTTTACTTGAACTAAAGCATTGTAACATGTCTATTTTCTTTTGAAGGATCATATCATCATAGAGCTGACTAAAACAGGGCTGAAGAAGATCAGTGAGGATGGAGACGAGCCTGTCATGGAGGAAGATCCATTTCTGGTGGTGAATCCCAATTATATACTGGAAGACTAGTCAAGCTGGCTTCAAAAAACTTGATCATTTTTACCTACTGATGCTTATATAATCTTAAATCATGACTCATATGCAATATTTTTGATTGAGTGAATCAGAAAAAAAATAAATAGATTTATATTTTGCATTTGTCTAATGTTTCTTGACCACTAGGTGGCGGTGCATCCCAGTATCTTTAAGGTTGAAAAGTGCAAACCATGATATAGATGGCAGAAAAAATGAAGCAGTTATGTTTATTTAAATCAAAAGACATGCAGCATTTTGGGGAATGAAAATGGGCAGTTTCACTAAAATTAAAAGTCTGACATGAATATTGATATGATGATCTTTATTTTGCAATTCACAGCATTAATTTTTTTAGTTAATGGTGTTTTCCTAAAATGAGGTTTAGTTGCTTGCCTATTTTGTGTCACCAATCAACAAAAGGTTTTGCTGGTTCCCTCTATCAAAATATTTAAAATAGACCTATTAAGAAATCTAACCTCAAGACTGAATTTTTGTGAATGCAACATCATTAAACTGAGCTATGTAAAATGTCAATGAATAAAAACGTGTAGTATTTATTATAGAATTGATGTTTTTAAATGCTATGTTTATATTTGTTTAAGACTATTTCTGTGAAACCAGACCGTCTCACTTTTTGTATCACAACAGAAATTTAATAAGATACATTTGTAATAGATTGAAAGTGTTTGTTTACCGTTGTTTTGATGTACAGATTCGCTCGCCCAGTTTAGCAGAACGTTCTATTTTGTTCGCGTCGCTTACGCTGTGCGTGCGTCGTGCGTAACGTTCGCGTGCTGAGATCCGCCACCTGCAACATACGCTCCAGTCAGAGCGGCTATAAAACATCAGCGCGGGCTTCCTGTCGCTGTCATAGCAAGAGTTTATTCCGTCTTATTGACACGAAGGATGGTTCGACTTCGTTTCACAGAATTATTCTAAATCACTTAAACCGTTATCATCAGCTGAATGTGGATTTTGGTGAGTTTAACTTCTTATATATAGAGTATTAGATAACTTTAGTACTTGAGCTATATTGTTTCCGAGGCGATGTGTAAAATGTTTGTGTTAAAATGTCAGATTTAATGCGTCTCTGTTTTTACACTCACACACATTTTTATTCTGTTTCCCTCCGATTTTTCCACATGTTAAAAGTTAATACTGTTTGCTAGGAATAAAAAAGCGCATCCTAGTGTTGAGAGATTTGGAGAAGTAAACGTTAAACAATGATTCCACCTGGAGACTGTCTGTATGCTGGAAGGAAAAGGAGAAAACCTGTGCAGAAACAGTTGAGTATTTATCAGTTTATTACATGACTGTTTTGACAAACCATCAAGGCAAATAAAAGAATGAGAGAAATCATTAATGCTGTCTGTTGTTGTTAAAATCATTAACATTTTAAATTTCTATTATTAGTACTGACAATAATAGATTTTTTTTTTTTTAGTTACATTGTTCATTTTAAGTTATTTTTCTTTTTTTGTTATTGCCATGACTGTTTTATTGGCAGTGTTAATACAAATAATAAATGGAAAAAAAAAAAAGTTGCTACTGACAATAAGTGTGTGTAATAAATTAATACTATTAGTAGTAGTAGTGGTAGTGGTGATAATAACAGTAATATTATTATTATTAATATTGCATAATTTAATTTAAAAGTTTAATGTCTCATGTCTCTCTGCCATTCAGTCCTTTGAATGCCACACAGGTTTTATGATAATAAATAATGGTTTGTTTCTTCAGGAAACCAGAGAAAGCAGGTCAGAAATCGAATCCGTCCAAGCGTCATCGTGAGCGTCTGAATGCAGAACTGGACCGGTTAGCGAGTCTGCTTCCCTTCAGTGCAGATGTCATCTCTAAACTGGACAAACTCTCAGTGCTGAGGCTCAGCGTGAGCTTCCTGCGGGTGAAGAGCTTCTTTCAAGGTAAGAAGGAATGTTTCCTGGCAAATTTCCTTGCTAAGACTGTAAATAATACATTGGCTACCAAAAATGTTTTTGCACAAAAAACCTTGATGACTCAAAACAACCTTACCTTTGTGTTTCACTTAAGCATGTTCCAAAATGTACATTTTCAGATTGTATCGTCTTGTCTTTTTTTTTAATGGTTTGTGGTTTTGTTCTGCTACAATATTAGTAGTACATTTTGTTTTATATTTAGTGTGTGTTTGTGTGTGTATATATAGCTATAATTGGCAAAAAATTAATGGAAAACATTTCCCTCTGATGAATTTTTCCTTCCACATGTTCCTTTTAAATTTTTAGCTCATATTCTTGGTTTGCATGTTAAATTATTTATAATACAAAGCAGTGTAACTTTAAAAATAAATTAGCTCATTTTACAAAGTAGATTTTATTGTAGTTTGTGGGAAAACTGACCAAATATGTTGCAGTTCTTCTGCCATGTAGGATAAAAGGATTTATTCCAGGAAAGGCCATTTTAGGGCAAGTCCATGTGTAGCTTAATGTAATGTAGAGATTGCCCTCTTGCACTCACATGCTGTTTGTTGTGACCGTGTCCAAACGGGTCAGTGTTAAGCTGTTGTGTGGAGAGCTGGCAGTATTTGGGCTGTGTGCTGGCAGGTGGGCATCTCTCAGTTGTAACTGAACTCATAACAAAATAATGGAGAGTAATAAAAATGGAAAAAGGAAGGAAAGCTGTGTGCCCAGCATGCAATATGCAGTGTCGTGAAAGCTTTTTTTGAGAGATGCTATTCATAATTTAAAGTCAAGTCAAATGCATTTAGCGCTTCCAAGTCTCTTTGCACAGGTTTGTGTGTTTGAGATTTTCGGTAGATTTTGCACTCAGGAAATTCATGAATTGAACTGTCATGAATACAGTCATTTATAATGCAAGATCTGACCCTGAAGAACATGAACTGTCATGGATCTCAGTTTGTCAACCTTGATCTTTCCGTTTGTATGAGACTGATGCATGTATTATGCTCAAACATCGCTGTTTTAATGTATTCATCTTCTCAAGGCCATTCGTTTTTTTTTGGTCTGATCTCATTTTCTGTCACCTTTCAAGCCGTAAATTATAGACAAGGCCATGACAATGTAGAATTGTCAAATTCTTGTCAGGTTTGATGTTAAAATGTAAACTGGAGTGTCATCAAAAAGGGTTTCATGGAATGGTTTCCATAGGAAAAAAAAGTCAAGTTGTAGAATAGACTGATTAAATTAAAAACTTTTGCTAATAATTAAAACAATTTCATGTCATGAGTTTGATTTACCAGAATCTCATTTGTCCAACATTTCCTTGTTCTTTGTTGTAAAATAGGGTGGTGGGTCAGTAAGTTTTTGTCTGTAGGAAAGAAAAATCATGCAAAAATAATGCCTTGTGTCTCAATTGTTTCTCCAAGACTGCAGCGAGAGTCCAGTCAGAGATCTCAATATGAACTCATATTTCTCATCAAATTTTTCCAAGACCAAAGGATCAGAGCTGCTACTTTAAGCTCTATATTTTTACAGTATGTCAACAGTGGTGTCTGTTTTAGGTTGCACTGTCTGCAGTGGAACACAAAAGGAGATATTTTGAAAAATGTGATAAAATACTTGTAATAAAGTGCCCTTAGATGTGTTGAAAGTCCACTTGTAGTGTAATTAAAATCATAGAAGTATAGATTTAAAAAACAAAACAAAAAAAAAACAACTGAAAAATTACTTATTTCCTTCAGAAAGAATTCTAATATTCTGATTTGCTGCTCAGAAAACATAATAATAATAATAATAATAATTATTATTATTATTATTAATAATGTAACTTTTATATATATATATACTGACTCCAAGCTTTTGAATGTTATAGTGTATGATGTTACAAAAGCTTTTTATTGCAAATAAATGCTAATGGATCTTTCTATTCTATTCTATCAAATAATCCTGAAAAAATGTACTCAGCTTTTTAAGTATTTTAAATAATACTTTTAAATATTGATGATGATAATAAAAATGTTTCTTGAACAGCAAATCAGCATATTAGAATGATTTCTGGAGGATTATGTGACTGAAATGCTGAAAATGTAGCTTTGCTTACAGGAATAAATTACATTTTAAAATATATTCAAATAGAAAGAATTTATTTTAAATAGTAAATACAGTTTTGCTGTATTTTGGATCAAAAAATGCAGCCTTGGTGAGCAGAAGAGACTTCTTAAAAAAATTAAAATCTTTTATCTTTGACTGGAAGAGTATAATTATGTGACACAAGTTTCAATAGAAATGGCATTAAAGTATACCATAAATGCTTGTCAGTAAATTCAACAATACACTTAAGCCATATTTTAAAGACATTAGAAGTAGTTATGAATAAAGTAAGTTCTTAAAATTAGATATTTTCAAGAATGTTGTTGAAGAATTTCAACAGGTTTCACACAGGTTCACAACACAAAGGTGAGTAACTGAAAATAAAACTCTAATGGGATAGTTCACACAGAAATTAATGTTGTTTATGAATTTAGGTTTACATCAGTGTCAAAGCATAAGTAGCTAATTCTCTTAACTTTTCTGTTCTCAGCCTGTGCCTGTCTTATGCACATTGGTTGTGCATGACTGAGGCTATGTCTGATCCAGACACTGTGTTTTCATTCTTCACCACAAGTCTTAAAACACAGCGGGAAACCCTGTGAAAGCCTTTGTTGGCCCAACACCATTTTTAGAGGCTTGTTCCATACAATTATAATCAAATCATGATTGTCACACGGCCAGGTGAATTCCAACACGTTTCCGGGCATCTCTGGACCTCACAAGCTTTTCTTTATATCCTGTCAGAATTAATAAATGTATTGCTCATTTACTCCTTGCTAATGCAATCATCATTATTATTGCTCTTACTTAGGTTAGTGGTTTGTTTAAATCACTAAGTGATCCTCTTAAGTGTTATACTAAAGTGTGTAACTTGACCTGCACAGTCTGTGCTACAGGCATTTTAATTGTCAAAGTGAAGTCAAAGGGTGACACCTGAAGGGAAGTGTATAATGATAGCAAAGATCCATCATGTGTAGCGCTTCTGTTTGCCAACACCATTGCTTCCAGCAGATTGTTGTTACTGGCAGTAGTGCTATATTCAGTCTGATTTGCGAAAATGTGCATGTTTATTTTAGAATGTAAATATTTAAAATGCACTTAATTCCGTTTTAACTTCTCAACATGTTGCATCCATTTAAATTATACTATTAGTTTCAGCCGTAGATGTGCAAGTAAACTTTATACTCCTTTAAGTGTTAATTTTTCCCGAACTTTATGGAAATACATTGATAATTTTCTGGCTGGACATTATCTGTTTTTCTACATTTTTGTTTCTTACAGTACAAGATGCATGCTGAGTGTCATGACTTGGACAGTGTTTAGTGAAACTGTGTTTCATCTAAAACCTGAGCTTACTCAACGTTTTAAGCACTGTTGTTTCCTTTAGGAAATGCTAATGTACTTTGAGAGTTAGTTGCAGAGTGTGAATAACAGCTTAAACTGCACATCAGGGAGTAATTGAGATCCAGAGAGAGGGAGAGTGAGTGTGTGTGTGGGATGTTGAAGAGAACGGGCTTATGGGTAATGAATGCTCCACTGGCTCCTGGGGAGCGTTTGCGTGACTGCAGCCTGGCAAAGTCCCCGTCCTGAGAAAAGCACTAAGAGGGGGAAGATGCAGATCAGCTTTGGTGCTTCTGTTTAGACCATTCGCAATCCACTTTTAGTGGCCACATGTGGTTGTTTGATAACCACTTGATTAAATGCTTTTAACATGTTCAGTTTTTCCAGTAATAGACCAAGTTAAGTTCCAAAATCTACACATTTTTCAAAGACGAAGCAAGAAATTTCTTGTTTCATCTTTGCATTTTTGTGAAAGCGAATTAAATAATTTGTGGTTTCAGTAAGTACTTCTCGTGTGAATTTCTCACCACCTTAGTGGTTTCAAATGATGTATTCAATCCCAAAGGATTTTTTTTCTTTCATAGCTCATGAAAGCTAGCTCATTTCATTTAGATTTTTTCTGCCGAAATTTTTTCTGCTGATGTTTCTTTTGCTTTGACTCACTACTAGAGCTATAAAATTGATATGTATGCTATAGTTAAAGTTTTTATTTTTATATATATATATATATATATATATATATATATATATATATATATATATATATATATATATATATAATAGGTTTCTTGTAAGTTTCTCATATTTTATTACAAATGAAGTAAAATTGTAATATTGTAAAATATTGTTAGTTTAAAATAAGTTTTCTGTTTGAATATATTTTGAAATGTAATTGATTCCTGTGATGCAAAGTTGAATTTTCAGCATCTTCAGTGTCACATGATCCTTCAGAAATCATTCTAATATTCTAATTTGCTGTTAAATTATGTTGACAACAGCTGAGTAGAATTTTTTTTTTTTTCTTTTCAGCTTTCTTTGGTGAATAGAAAATTCAGAAGAACAGCATTTATCTGAAATAGAATTTTTTTGTAACATTATAAATGATTTAATATTCACTTTTGATTGAAAATCACACTGAAGACTGGAGTAATGATGCTGAAAATTTAGCTTTGAAATCACAGGAATAAATTACTTTTTAAAATGTATTCAAATAGAAAACAGTTATTTTAAATGGTAAAAATATTTCAACATTTGGATCAAATAAATGCAGGCTTGGTGAGCAGAAGAAACATCTTTAAAAAACATTAAAAATCTTACTGTTCAAAAACATGTAGTTTTGTGGAATCAGTGCTCATTTTTCATTTCTCTGGTGTGTTCAGATGAGTAGTGTTTATTTGAGAGAAATGTTTTTTAACACTACAAATGTCTTTAAACTCACTTCTGGCAAATTTAATGCATCCTTGAATAAAAGTATCAGTTTCTTTAAAAAAAAAAAAAAAAGTTATTGATGCAGTTGTGTAACATGGATCAGATTCAGTCTTGGAAGTATTTGAGACATGTTGGAGTTCATTTTAATATCTCTGACTTTATTGGCAAAACTGAGCACAGTGTAAGACGTTATGACATTTAGAAAATCTTGAAAAGAAGTGTCATTTTAATAAAATAGGAATTTGATCATTTTGATGAATTCGTCATCAGCTGCAGACAGGGAATGATGTTGGCTCTGGTGCTTTTCCACACTGTGCGTCCAGCATCATGTTAAAATTTCCCCCCAATGAACTCGCAGTTGTGCAGAGTCTTGGCAGCCGCCAGACCCTCCTTGGCAAATTCTTCTTGCGTGCAAATCAGGAAAATTCCATCTCGCGTCTCTGTCCTGGAAACATTCCTCTGTTTGTTTTCATCATGTGAGAATGTGTGCTAGAAGCTGATAAATGATCCAAGCGTCCAGCATCATGCATGTGCGTGAGTCTCCAAACATCTGTTTTAGCATGGGACAGAGGATTTTCCCCCTCCCTTGCGTGCAAATTCCCTGATCTTAGTTATCCCTAAGATAAATCCATATTTGATCTTTTTTCAATGATTATTGGAGTACGTTTTACATGAAAATACGATTTCAAAATTAATTCTGAATGTTTACTTGCAATTTCTGCGTTAAATTGTTTTTATGCTAGATTTTTTTTCAGTTTATGTGCATATGATCTGAATGTGGTTTAATCCCTTATAAAGCTAGTATTATGTATTGTCACCCTGACCATTTAAATAGCTCTTTGTTAGCACCAAAATGCAAAGCGCAGCATGCAAAATTGCTTCTAAAGAGCTGAGATATTTATTGTCGACATCAAAACCTCCAGTAAGAACATTTATGGGCTCCGTGTTTGTTGGCAGTTCCTTTGCACACGATGTCGTGCAAACGACTAGTAAAATGACCCAGATACATCATAAAGAAGTGTTCTGTTGCGTGACAACTGTAATAATGTTCGTCTGACATGGTGAGTCCTTGTGCAAATCTTTTATTTTCTCCATGCAACACATTCATTCCCTTCTTTCCTTTAAACTGTTTTTCATGCCTTTTACGCAACTTGGAGCCTGGCTATTAGTCACTAAATTACATTTTTTCAATTCTTTGTGCTTTGTGTTATTCATTATATATGCCATTTAGGGATTGCAAAGCATTCCTGGGAAAAGGTTTTAAATCAATATGCAATGCTCAATAAAACAGAATTTATAATAACAGTCATGTAAAACAAGATTAATACCGCAAACAGAGCCGTGCGCCAGCAGACTGATCCATGATCTCATGTGAAAATGGTTTCCAAACTCAGGTTTTCTCACACCACAGCCAAAACACAAAACGCACATGTTGACCACTCTTTGGTGAGGTCAACCCGAGTTCAGTTGGAAAGCCGTTATTAGTGCTTGTGATGAGAAATAATCTGCCATCGGAGCGCATGTGGCTGCGCAGTGATTTGGTATGTTTGCATGCGTGATCACTGGATGAGGCAACTGTTTGATGGTATGAGCTGATGGATAGAACTATTGTTAAATTAATAAAAACATGTAAATAGCAGATTGGAATGATTTCTGGAGGATCATGTGACACTGAAGACTGGAGTAATGATGCTGAAAAATCTGCTTTGCATCACAGGAAGAAGTTGCATTTTAAAAATATATTATTCTGATATAATATTTTACAATAATACTGTTTACTGTATTTTTGAACAAATAAACAGCATTGGGAAGCATTAAACTCTAAAGAAAAGAAGTTTTACTCAAATGTTGGGTGAATTGATGTATGGGTGGTCAGTCTCTTAGTCTGGGCAATTTACATGTGTTTAAAGGAAGCTCTGGCCCTTTAAAAGCCTGCAGTAAAGCTGGGTTTGCGTGACTGTACTTCACCAGAGCCTGACCTCAGTGGGACACCAGTGAAAACGATCTAATGATCTGTCCATCAGAGCGCAGGAGACCAGCAATGTAAAAATGAGTCTACCAATCCTTCCTCTTCCTCCTCTCTTGTATCCCCTGTTCTCCCTTTAGCACACACACACATAATGGGAGAAGTCCACTTCCAGAACAAAAATCTACAAATAATGTACTCACCCCCTTTCTTCAGTTGTAAAGAAATAGTTTTTGAGGGAAAACATTTCAGCGTTTTTCTCCATATAATGGACTGATATGGTGCCCCGATTTTGAACTTCCAAAATGCAGTTTAAATGCTGCTTCAAACGAATCCAAATGCGGTTGTAAACGATCCCAGCCGAGAAAGAAGGGTCTTATCTAGCGTAACGATCGGTTATTTTAATAAAAATAATACAATTTACATACTTTTTAATGCCAAACGCTCGTCTTGTCTGACTCTGCCTGGACTGTTTTTGTTCCAGTTCGTGACAGTTAGGGTATGTCTCAAAACTCCCATCTCATGTTCTCCCTCAACTTCAAAATCATCCTATATTGCTGTTTTACCTTTTTAAGGGTGTTTGATCTTCTTTGCATGTTCACTTTGCAAAGACTGGGTCAGTACTTGTGCAGCGATGTAGAATGATTTTGAAATTATTTTTGAAGTTGAGGGAGAAAATACAATTGGAATTTTTCAACATACCCTAACTGTCTTGAACCAGAATACACAGAGTTCAGGGAGAGAAAGGCAAGATGAGCGTTTGAGATTAAAAAGCATTTAAATTGTATTTTTGCTGACTGTTTCGCTAGATAAGACCCTTTTTCCTCGGCTGGGATCGTTTACAACCGCATTTGGGATCGTTTGAAGCCACATTTAAACTGCATTTTGGAAGTTCAACATTGGGGCACCATAACAGTCTATTTACAAGGAGAAAAATGCAGAAATGTTTTCCTCAAACGTGATTTCTTTACGACTGAAGAAAGAAAGACATGAACATCTTGGATGACAAGGGGGTGAGTACTTTATATGTGAATCTTTGTTTTGGAAGTGGACTTCTCCTTTAAAGACATTAAGAAAGAAAGGAAAATTCGAAGAAAAAACAAAGTATCGATATTTTTGTGTGTGTGTGCAGCTATGTTTCTATCACCTTGTTTTATTTGCATTTTGAAGTATTGCATCAGATGAAAATGCTACATTTTGAAAAAACGAATCCGCTAAGTTGCTAAAAAAAAAAAAGTTTAATGCTCGCATGAGGTAGTTTTTGACTTGTGCGAAAAAGGATTGTTGCAAAAAATGGGAACACATTTGCTGAATGAATTCCTGCATGGGCATCAAAAAAGTCATGTGACTTTGCACTATGGGACGGCATAACCTGACCAACCAGTTATTATATATGAAAATTATGGTAACACTTTAGAATAGGGAACACTTATTCACTATTAACTATGACTTTTCCCTCAATGAATTCCTAATTTGCTGCTTATTGATAGTTAGCAAGGTAGTTGTTAAGTTTAGGTATTGGGTAGGATTAGGGATGTAAAATAAGGCATTAATATTAGTACTAATAACTGGCTAATATTCTAGTAATTTACATGCTAATAAGCAACTAGTTAAGAAACTGTAAAATAGTGTTACAAAAATTATTATATTGCCTTCTCCAACTTTTCTTAGTGATATTTGGTGCCAGTTTATAGGAAGTGATGATTTTCTCTTTGACTAGTTGGATGGAATGGTGCTTATTTGTAAGTGTTTTATGCAATATTCCAATTCTGCACAAAAGTTAAATTCTCAACTTAAAATGGAACCCAGCTTGTGTGTGTGCATTGTTTTAGAAGGGAATAAACCAGAAGTATGTTCTTTATGAATTGTTTCCATCGTTTCTTTTGCATGTGATGGGCCTGAGATATTGCACTTCTTGGTGATACTTTCAAAAAGTGCTTATCATTGTCAGAGGTTTAGTATTAAGAAACCTCACAAAGGATGTTTTGAAAATTTACAAGGGCAGGTGTGGAACTGATTTTCACAGAATGGCTTCTTAACCCTTGTGCGACCTTTTGGACATTTTCTTTTTTAGTTTAGTGGGGGGTTTTTTGTGTGTGTTAATGCCAACTGCACACATTTTGGCACAGGTGTGCATTTTTATTGGAATTTTAATATTTCACCCTCATTTCCTTTAATAAATCTATTTTACACTAGGTACAAAAAATAGTTCCTCCCAGGGCCATTTAACTGCAAAATGATGCAATGTTTGTTAATAGGCTTTCATTCTGTTGGCAAGGCTTCAAAATTAAATATGCATGTATGTATGTATGTATGTATTTATGTATGTATTTATTTATTTATTTATTTATTTATTTAACTAGATGATGCAAAAAAATTTTGTCAAGTTTGGCAATTGGCATATAAAGAAAATACTCACTTTATTCCTGTTTTCTGCTTATGCATTTTATAGTCAATTGGATCAATTATGCATCTTTTGCAGAAATTATGGGTAATCCTAATGAGACCAAACTTAAGTCTGTACTCCCAAGCTTCAAATTTGCCTTTTTTTTTTTTTTGTGGACATGGATATTTTTGTCCTCTATGAACCTATGTGTAACTTTTTATTTGAAAAACTGACACGCAAGAGTTAAACATTTATCTTAAGTTCACTTTTGTAGCACTTACGAATCCTTTGTTTGAGCACATTAAGGTTTTGTTTTTTGTTTTTTGTTTTTTCCCAGTAAAGTTTTATGCAATGAAGGAAATGTCTTACTTTTTGTACGAACGTGCTATATTGCACTGGATTTTTCATGTTTTGAGTGCCTGTTGGATTTGTTCTAACTGCATTTGTCATTATTGCTTTGATTTGATTGATTTTTGGACTGAATTGATTTTCTCAACTGAATATTATTGTTCACAGCTCAGTTTGACTTGAGGATAAGCAAATGCTCAACTTCAGACATGATTTCCCGAAGCAATACATCACTTAAGTCTATTTATCCAAACAGTTCAAAATTGTGTTAAGTTATTTGTACAACCTAATTAATATTAATAAGTTAAGCCATTTGGATTTGTTCAGTGAAAGTCAATGGGGTCTAAAGTTGTGGCTCAAGGTAATGAGGGTAAGTAAATAATGACTCATTTTAATTTTGGGGTGAATTAGGCCATTTTGTGTTCTGTGTACTAGTTTTAAAGACATTGAGCGAGGTACAAAGTACAGGGATAAAGAGAGAGCGAGTCTGTTGAGTCACTGCATACAAACACACATCTGCTCGTAAATCTAACCTCAATTGTCAAGAACAGATCTGGTTTTTATTTCCATCTCCTCATCAAAACAACTGTGGTGTAATGGCTGCTTGTGGACAGACATTTTGTGAAAAGTAGCACATCCACCTGTAGATTTGAGCTTGTTTGGCAGCAAACATGAAGTGAGTGAATAGAGAACAAGTCCTTGGAGAGAGATGATGGACGTTTTCCTCATGCTATTGAGCACAGGTTTGAGTTAAGAGTGTGTGAATGATAAAATATATAGGTTTGGCCGATAGTCAGGCATGTATATTGGTCGTCAGACGAAAGGTCTTTATTGTTTGAGGGGTTTTTTTTTTATATTATGTTTATGACATATTAACTCTACAGTGGTTAGAGAAACCTCTCTTGAGAGCTACAGCTTAAAATGATGGAAGAATGCATGTGCTTATGTCCATTTAAAATGGCTGCTTGTAAGAAAACAAATCTGGTTTAAATCCAGATTATATGCCTGATTATATTTGGTTTGTACAAACATCGCTGCATAAATCTGCTCAGTCTGTTTGTGGTTATCATCTTTGCTTTGATGTTAGGCATTGAAGTTTCCACAAAATTAACTGAAGACAAAAAATGTGAATTATTTCGTATGATTTTATCTTGATCATTTTAGATTAGCACGGCTAATGAAGAGCACTTGGGCCGTCTTGTTTTTTACAATGCTTTGCAGTCATTCTCAACCAGTCGTGAAATTGGGAAAGTGCATCTGAAATGGATTGATTAGGAGCAGATGCTTAATGAAGGATGATCAGCAGGTTTTGCTTTTGTGAAGCTGTGATTATCTTAGCTCTTGGATTTCTGTTAAAAATCAAAACATGCAGCAAAATTCTAATTAAATGAATGTCGACTTGATATCAGATGGAGAAATTCTGGTCATTCCAAAGGATTTTATTTACTTGTGACGCTCTTACATGTACGAATTTAGTTCATATCCATGCATATCTGTCTTTTTCTCTCTCACAGCAGTCCAAGAGAAAGAAAATCGCTGCAGTGATACTTCAATCGCATCGCACAAGAAAGAGATCCAGCCCTGTGTCATGGAGAGTGATCTTCTCCTAAAGGTGACCGCTTTGCTGTGACAGTTTGGAAATGGTTTCTTGTTAAAGAATGCATTCAGATCTGGTTCTTGGTTATTGGCATGACTATTGAAACATAATTCATATTTTTTAGTCTCTTCCTGGATTTGCACTGATCGTGAGCTCGGATGGTGTTATTTTCTATGCCTCATGCACCATCGTTGACTACCTTGGATTTCATCAGGTAACCCTCAAATGAGATCCTATATGTTTCAAATCTAAAAACATCCCATAACTTGTTCAAATGCTCACATTTAATGAGTTTATTTTTATATATATATATAGGTATATATATGGGCCATTCTACAGAATTGGTCCAAACTGCTGTCCCACAACCAAAAAAAACACATTTATAAAGCATTTAAGTATCTAAACTTATGTTTATTAAGATCCTTCTGTTATCTATTAAAACCCACAATATTTAAAATATTAGTAAGCTTAATTTATATAAAATCATCATTTATTGTGTAGTTTCAATTGGGTGGCTCTCCCGAACCCTAACCCTGAAATTTCAGCTTATAAAAATAATACTGAAGTTGTTGTTGTTATTATTATTATTATTTTTTTTTACCTGTTGCTGTTTTTAAAAGTATCTTTTTGATTTTAAAAACTCTTTAAAAAGTGAAGTAAAATATACAATACAATACAATAATTTTTTTTTATATACATACATTTTTTTTACATACATATATATATATATATATATATATATATATATAACTTTTTTTGCCTTTTACAAAGAAAAATTGGATTCAAAATACAACAAATCTCATAAATTACACTTGAAATATTATTAACAATGTAATTGTTGTAAATTTATCTCTGACAAAATGTCGATAAAATAGGAAAAATATACATTTACAATCTAGATGTAAGCAAAATCTTAATGGGTAACTATAACTCTTCTAATTAAATTATTATTAATTATTATGTTTCGGTAGTGACAAATTTGGGGAGAGGACAAATATTCCACTTTCTAAAAATACAATATTAACTGCACAGTTACTTGAAATGTGTACCTTGAATACAATTTGCATGCATGACTCTGGACCACAAAACCAGTCATAAGGGTTTTTTGATAGTGAGATTTATGCATCATCTGAATGCTGAATAAATAAGCTTTTTAACTGATGTGTAGTTTGTTGGGATAGGACAGTATTTGGTGAGATTTGAAAGTCTGGAATCTGAGAGTGCAAAAAATCTAAATATTGAAAAAATCGCCTTTAAAGTTGTTCAAATTAACTTTTTAGCAATGCATATTACTAATCAGAAATTAAGTTTTGATATATTTATGGTAGGAAATTTACAAAATATCTTCATGGAACATGATCTTTACTTAATATCCTAATGAGTTTTGGCATAAAAGAAAAATCACTAATTTTGACTCATACAATGTATTTTTGGCTATTGCCTGTGCTACTTATGACTGGTTTTGTGATCCAGGGTCACATATGTATTGAGAAAGAGGGTGTGGTATTTCACGGCACTGCATTTATTGTAGTAACGTGTATTTAACTTTCATGCGTGATGACCCAAACAAAATAATATATAAATCCAGTATGTGACCCATTTTACCCTTTTTAAGCAGTTCTCAAATAAAATTCCCGTCTCATCAGAGAAATCTAAACAACAATCATGTGTGGTTGTATAAAGTACTCACACCATCTGTGGTTGACTGGAAACCTCAGAAGTATGTCGTGTTCAAGGCCTCTTCCACCATAATGTGTAAAAATAGTTGCGTCTTTTCACCCCTTGGTTAATTTAAGACTTTGTCACAGCCTTCAAAGAGTCCGGCTTCCTTTGCAAACAAACCATCTCCTCCAAGAAGGAAATTTTGATTGGAAATTAAGATGACACAGGGGTGTGTTAGTCATGAAAGTGTGCTAAAAGCCTTGGATGTCCCACACTGGAAAATAAAGGAAAGGTTGAATATTTTAGGCAGCGTTTGTTGTTTATGAACAGCGGGTATGGTCGTGTGGGCTGGTATTTCGGGCTTTTGTTTTGTTGTTCTTCAGTGTAGAGACACGTCTGTCCGCATGCAAGCAGCCCTGGTGTCACGCAACAAACACATGGGGCTGTGAAAAGGGATTTGTGGGTCCAAGCATAGCATACATTATTCATGAGAACACTGACCAAAGGAAAGCAGTCAGAAGATTCTGATTATTTTGTCTTAATTTTAGTTTAAATGTAAATTTTATTTTTGTATTAATTTAATTGAATTTTATTTAAAATAATTACCCTTTGTTATGCATTTTTTTTTTATATATATATTTTTTATTTTAATCACTTTAATCATTTATTATTATTATTATTATTATTATTATTAAAATATTAATAAATTATTATTTTTTTAAAATAATATTTGATTTTATAAAAATAATACATTTAATTTTATAAAAGTCATTTATAGGCCATTATTAGATATGATAATATAGAACTGAAAGGAGAGACAAGGAACGGGCAAAGACCTGTGCTGAACTCCAACACGGGTTATTACAAGCACAACAGCTATTAATATGTCAGCTCTTAGTGATTCACTGCTTTGTGCCACAGCTCTGACACCTAAATGATTATTAATAGTAACCGAAGCAAACACAACAATAACTGCATGAATTATGAACTTGTTCAACTATCTGCCAGGAACCTTACAACCCAATGTCTTTGAAACAATTTTATCAGCAGTTAAAGTGACAGAAAAAGCTCTACAGTTAAATTTTGATGAATAATGTTTCTAAAATAATACATTTGACGTAAAACTAAATTAGCCTTTATAAATTTCAGAGCAGTTGTTCGTAGCCCATACAACTTTTGTAGAGGTCAGTGCGGACAAACGCAAAACACACTGATGCAGGAGCTGAAATAAATACAACTTGGTTTTGTTTTGGTGTGTGTGTGATCTTTTCTTGCAGACAGACGTGATGCATCAGAAAGTCTTTGATTATATCCATGTGGAGGAACGACAGGAGTTTCAAAAGCAGCTCCATTGGGCGATGAACCCTGGCCAGCAAGACACTGGTGTGTGTGTGTGTGTGTGTGTGTGTGTGTGTGTGTGTGTGTGTGTGTGTGTGTGTGTGTATGATTACCTTTAACCCTATAGCACAGTGCATTTGATTTTAGAAGACTCTGAATATATTTCACAAGATGCATGGATTGTTCATGATGCTTTTTTTTAATTCTTTTGCATCTGTTTTGAAACTTATAAGCTCCAGCTATTATAATTGCATGGAAAAGATGCATGCACAGATGCTCGAGTCATCTGTTTCTGAACTGTCTTGCTTGTGTTTTCTCTAGTAGATGAGGATGTTGTGATGGGTCATCTCTATAGCGCTGAAGAGCCTGACGGCGTTCTTCCTGAACTGTCTCCATTCCTCACGAGGTGCTTTGTTGCTAGAGTCCGCTGCCTGCTGGACAGCACCTCTGGCTTCCTGGTCAGTCATATATTCAACCTTAGTGGTTTTATGATTTGTTTTAGTCCAAACTCTGACATATCTAATTAAAGGGATAGTTTACCCAAAAAATTCTGTCATTAATTACTTGCCTTTATGTTGTTCCAAACCTGTAAGACCTTCGTTCATCTTTGGAACACAAATTAAGATATTTTTGATGAAATTCGAGAGCTTTCTGACTTTGCATAGACAGCAATGCAACTGACATGTTCAAGGCCCAGAAAGGTAGTAAGGACATCATTAAAATAGTCCATGTGACAACATTAAACCATAATATTATGAAGCTACCATTCTGGGCCTTGAACGAGTCAATTCCATTACTGTCTATGTCGGGTCCGAAAGCTCATGGATTTTATCAAAAATATCTTAATTTGCATTCTGAAGATGAACGAAGGTCTTACAGCTTTGGAGCGACATGAGGGTGAGTAATTGACAGAATTTCCAGTTTTGGGTGAACTATTCCTTTAAGTTTGAGACTCTTTTAATTAGGAGGCTCAGACCTTGCCAAATGCGCATTTCCACACGCTCAGTCCACTGAGTTTGTCGTCTTGTCTCTTGTAGAACATGCAGTTTCAGGGCAGTCTGAAGTTCCTGCAGGGTCAGAGGAGGAAGACAGACTCTGGAGCTCTGCTGCCGCCTCAGTTTGCTCTGTTCTGTGTGGCTGTTCCTCTAGTCTTGCCCCCCATCATGGAGCTCAAGATGAAGAGTATGATGATGATGAGCAAACACAAAAGGTCTGGCAGCAGGTACACATTCTGTCTGTCTATACATCTGCATTTTTGCATAGAATTATGGAATTACAAATTACAAAAAGAATATTTACCTTTTTTTTTTTTTTGTAGAATTATAGAATTACTGTAAGCAGTTAGATATTTGCTATTGTCAATTAAAAATAATTGCATACGATTAAAAAAAAAATGCTAAAGACAACATAAGATCATCATAACTTCATAATTAATTGAATTAAAACTGGATATTAAACAAGACAACTTGTAATAATTACATTTCAGTGAAAGATTTTGAGAACAAGCTTTTTTATTAGTGAATTTAACATAAGGCTGCAGCATAAAATGTGAAAAATTAAGGGGTATGAATACATTCGCAAGGCACTGTAACTTTTTTTTTTTTTTTTTTTTTATATAATGGAAGCACATTTCTGCCACAAATTTAAAAATGTTATTGTGACTTTTTATCTCGCAATTTAAAAATCAAATTCTCAGATCTATTTTTTTTTTCTCAGAATTGTGATATAAAGTCACAGTTCTGATAAATGAAGTCAGAATTGCGAGATATAAAGTCATATCTGACTTTTTTCATGCATTAAATTGACCAAAAGTGGCAGTAAATTCATTAATAAAAAGTAGGGCTGGGCGATATGGGCAAAAAAAAAAAATCACTATAATTTTTTTCATATCAGTCGATATCGATAATTATCACGATAAATGTCCAATCTTTATTTCTTTCCAGTTTAAAGTCAGATTTTTGCTCCAAAGTGGAAGTTGTAGAAGCCAGACCATTAATTTTCCTTAACAAAATAAATAGCTAAATAGAAAAATTAATTTCTGCATGTTCTAATGAGTTACATTGTTTCAAATCAAGAAACAGGTTTGGGTTGTCTGATAATGATAAAAATAATAATAGTAATATCACTTTTTTTGTCTCTTAGAAATGCACATTTGATAGTAGCTTGAGGATGCAGAGGTAAATTTTTGTTCATTATCAATCAGTAACATCTGTAAAAATTGTAGCAACCTCAGTTTTATATGGTTAAATTTATTCTGCCCGTTTTTTTTTTGTTTTTTTTTTTAATTAAGCATTGGTCTCCCATAGTAGCAAGCATACATTTTAAATCATGATAAACAGTTAAAACCACACATAATGGTACCTCAATACCATGGTAAAAATATAACTACATAGTTTTATAGGTAGCCTATTTGTATGAAAAACAGTAGTCTAAAAACATTTACTATAAATGCACACATGCTATAGCTTAATCACAAATACATACATACTATAATTATATATCATTACTCCTGTAATAAAATTCAGTGTGAATATCCCACATTGCTGCCACAATACCATGTTGCAGTGAGTGTTACTACAGTAAATCCATGGTAAATGATGGCGATGTGTAGATTGAAAAGCCTTCTGACTGTCTCGTTGCACACAGTTGAACACAGAGTCATTTGTGTTCATGGCTGAATTCAGGTGTTTCACACTGGATCTCACAGCGCTGTTTGGTGCTCGCGTGACGCAGCTGTTACCATATCGCGTCTTTTGCGCGTTCAAGTTTGTTATTTCAAATGTAGGCGCGTGGCAGCTGCGCTCATAATGGAAGGGACGCGCATGCGGTGCAACGCGTTTGGTTTTTTCAGACGCGTCCACGCCGCATCGAGATAAATAAATGCATCTTCTGTAGTGAGCTCGCGAAGGGCGGCAGTTTGAACTTTGGTCCGAGCGGATAAACGGTCGGTGTGGAGTGATTCAAATGAGTCGCGCTGTTTCGTTCCGCTTTTGGCACATAAAAGTTATGTCGAACATTTATCGAACTCTTCATATCGTTTTATCGAGGAAAATTATATTTTATATTATATATATATTTATATATTTATATTTATATTATATATAAAATTATCGTTATCGAATTACCGCCCAGCCCTAATAAAAAGCCTTGGTGACCCTGGTGAAAAAAACAGCATATGCTGGTAGGTATGTTTTGATGCTGGAATGCTGGTTAGGTAGGTTTTGATGCTGGTTTAAGCTGGTCCTTTGCTGGTTTTTGCTGGTCATGTTGCTGGTCAAGGACCAGCATGAACCAGCAAAGGACCAGCTTAACCAGCATCAAAACATACCTACCAGCATATGCTGGTTTTTTCACCAGGAGAGTGTAAGAGACTTCTTGCAAAAACATTTAAAGATCTTACTGAATCAATATTTTTGATAGTAATTATACAATATCTATATATTGTGGTATTGATATACTGTTTACTCATAGTAGTTTTCAAAAACATGGTACCATGACTTTTGTAAGGACACAAAGATTTACACCTGACTAAATGTAATTAGTCAAAATTGTATTTTAAACAGTTTAACTTGTACCGTCTTCAGTGATAAATGGCAACGAGTTTCCCGTGGCTCATTTGACAATGAAGACACGCTGCTGCTTAACTGGACCAGCACATCCGGACATGATGGTTCGTGTTCAGCCCTGACCAACAGAAAGTACAGAGAAGAGGGCTGCAAAACCCAAGATGAGCCGCTCAACTTCTGTGTTTCCAATCTGGGCGTCTCTAGACTGCCGGCTGTGGAACCTTCCTGGGACGCCCGCTGTCCTGTTGCCTTACGCACGGGACCCAGTGAAAACTACCTACCTGGAAGTTTCTATAAACATGGCCATTTTGTAAAATCACGAATTGGATGCAACACAGAATTGCAGAAGCTTCAGGAGGAGGGTTATTCTGTTGACAGAAAGGCTGAGAGAAGGTACACGATGCAGAACGAATGTTTTAACATGATTCCTGAAGCGGCCATTAAGACAGAAGACTCAGATTCTGAAAATGGGTGTAATGCATACGGGATGCTTTGGCGCCCTGAATATGCACAGGTGAAAACCGAGACTGAATATTATGATTATTGTACTTTGTATCAAAGAGGCAAAGCTGTCATCAGTCCTCCCATCAATGGACACCATAAGTATGTGTGTGCAGGAGTCAACAGACCTCTTAAGTGCGTCCTGAACAAAGACATGAATCACTCTGATGCTCCTATCAGCAGTCATGGTGGATATGCATTTACAAATGATCGTAAAAGCTGCATGCAGCATGATATCCGGCTGAATTATGAGTTTAGGAGTCATAATGTACTGCACACAATCAAACGGGAACCCGACGACTCTCCACCTTGGTGTGGTGATGTTAGCCAAGGGCATGTGCAACAACATATTGCTTCAAATTGCACTATGAACACAGTTCTACACAAAGCAAACCCATATGTTTACATGCAGTAAACAATGTGACCGTATTGACATTGCCTTTTAATTACAGTGCTTGCAAGGTTTGATTTATATTCTTCCTTTTGTTTTGTTTTTTAGTTTTACAAAATTCTGCAATTAATTCAGTCCAAATTGAGTTTGTATAAACCGTTGGTATTTTGAAAATTTAAGATTAACGTTTGAAAATATCCCACTGATTTAAACTTTAATGTTTAGCATTCAAAATCTATCAACAGGGATAATATCACACTCATATTTGCGTACTGATTTGTCACCTGAAATCAAGTTGTGGTGACAACAGAGTAGCTCTATAGAAGCTCTGAATATTTTTTTCCTTCAAATTTATAAACACAAAATTACCTAAAACATATTTTGTTTGTTACCTTGCAAGTGCTGGTATTTCCCTCAGGACATACAAAAACTAAAAACTAGTTAGAAGTTATTTTAGACAATTTCAGACTGTTTAATCAAACACATACTCAGGTTCACAGACATTTTTAATGTTATTTTCTATTTTGTTACTTTTAGGTACAGATTTTGGATTGATTGGGATTTAATGTGATATTCATGTGGAAAATGTGTACAGACAAATAAAGCTCATTTTCTTGGTGAAAATGTATGTGTTTAGCATTTTTAGAATTTTAGTGCATTTGCTTCATAAATAAATACATTTTTCTTGATTTCAGCTGGTCTCCATTTTATATGAAACTACAGTGAAAATCAAATTACAATTAATTATATCTATCGATCGATTGATCGTGTGGGAAGTAGTCTTCATTATCATCATGTGTGTGTCCTGTGTGTGTGTTTGTGTGTATGTATATAGGTGGTTTTTCTGTTATCACCTTTGCTGTCGTATTTCATAAAATATTTATATAGAATGTCTTAAGAGTAATGTAATAATATATTAATATTTATAATATATTTTTCTTGTTCTTGTGTGTCTCTGTGTATCTATACTATGAGTGTATCTGTGTATGAATTTAGATTTATTAATATTATGAAATAAAAAATATATAATTTAGGTTTAATATTAATATAAAGAAATATAAGTTATACATATAATATTAGTATCATATTAGATTAATATTAGATATGAATATGAATATATATATATATATATATATATATATGGCTATTGCTACAAAAATACCAGTGCCACGGTCACATATATATATAATTTATATTTCTTCATATTAACATTAATTAAAATATATATATATATATATATATATATATAGAGAGAGAATAATTATATATATATATATATATATATATATGTTCATATCTAATATTAATCTAATATTTTATATATATATATATATATATATATATATATATATAACTTATATTTCTTTATATTATAAGATATTATATTTATATATATTAATATATATATATTTTTCTCAATATATGTTCATATCTAATATTATATATATATAACATATTTCTTTCTTCTTTATATTATAAGATAGATATATATATATATATATACACACATTACATTATATATATATATATATATATATATTATTTTTCTTAAAATATATGTATGTTCATATCTAATATTAATCTAATATATAAATAACATTTCTCTATATTACAAGATATTATATTTCTATATATATATATATATATATATATAATTTTTATTATACATTTTTATATAAATTAAATATATATATATTTTTATTTTTATTACCAAATGAAGAGATTATTCTGTTTTCTGCGTAAAGCCTGCGCACGGTTGATGCTTTCGGCGCAGGCGCTGCCGTCATCTGACTGAGTGTTGGGCGACACCAGGAAGACGCAGCTGTTATGACAGTAAATGAAGAGAATAAACAAACATTAAAATAAAATATCAATGAGCAACTTATAAGAACTGACAGCTCATAAAACAAACACCACGCCCGGGTGAGTACCTTCTCATGACCTCGACATTTTAACGATATAAATTTGAAAAAGCGCAGAGCTCTGAATGCTAATATGGTTAGCCAGGTAGCATCTGTCACTGTGGGCCTTTCAGCACAGAAAATCAGGACGATATATGCGATTATTACAATAAATAAAACAGATAACAGTTTTGTTTGGTCTTTTTCCTAAACCATTCCTATTTCGAGCAGATGTACGTAACGGTCTTTATCTGTTTGTTAGCTTAGTTACTGCATGTTTACCCAGCTGCAAACATAAACAACTGCACAGATATATAAATGCATATCAAAAACACACCGAATATTAAAATATACCTTAGTACCTTTAACCTTTGCTGTTTATGTAATTTTGTTGAGGTTTAACGTCTGCTGTTTGATTCACTTGCATTAGGAGCTAAAATCAAAACCATAAAAACGTTTTTCATTACTTGAAATAAAATAAATGTCATAATAAATGTCAAATGAAATAATATATATATATATATATATATATATATATATATATATATATATACATATAATTATTTAACATTTTCATTTAGTTTGGCTTGATGAATGTAAGTAATTTAAATAACATTTAAAAACTACACAGACATGTTTTTTAGAAAGCAGAAACTAATAAAAGCACAACAAAATTACTAAAAGCAGGTTTTTAAATTGTTAGCATTTTTAACCCTTGCTGTTTTTGTCATTTCAGTACCTTAAACCTTGTCGTTTGGGATTAGTTATAATGGAGGAGACGAACAGAGAGGCTGTTGCCACGGCGGTGCAGAGGGTTGCTGGGATGCTGCAGCGCTCTGACCAGCTGGACAAAGTGGAGCAGTACAGACGGAGAGAGGCACGCAAAAAGGCATCTGTGGAAGCCAGATTAAAGGTGATGTTATTTGCATTTATCCGTCTGTTGGTTTCGGGAATGCTTTTACCAGTTCATGTAAAACAAAATGTTTTATTCCTTTTCAGGCTGCTATTCAGTCTCAGTTGGATGGGGTACGAACAGGCCTCACGCAGCTCCATAACGCTCTGTGTGATGTGAAAGACATCCAGAACTCGCTGGCAGACGTCAGCAAAGACTGGAGGCAGAGCATCAACACCATTGAGAATCTGAAGGATGTGAAAGATGCTGTGGTTCAGCACAGTCAGCTGGCTTCAGCTGTCGAGAACCTCAAAAACATTTTTTCAGGTAAGGCCGGATGCTTTTTGAGCATGGTGAAGAAGGTGAAGAAAACTCAAAAGTACACAATTCATTCACTGTATTTTTTATTTATTATTATTATTGTTTTTTTTTTAAGTAATTTAAAATATTAATTTACTAATAAAAATGGCAATAATCATATTATGACATATTATTACTTTTTTCCAAGGTGGTTGCAGTTTTTTTCCTGTTAACATCAGTTTTACAAGTTTTTTTTCTCTAAAAGCATTTTTTTTTACAATGCTTTTTTTTCTATGTATGTATTTAGTAAGATAATTTGTTAGTTTTTGCTTTTATTTTATATATTTGTTTGTTTATTTATTTATTTTATAATTTTTTGTTTTTTTGCAAAATTTTTGGTTGATTGTGCATTCACAGGTTGTTTTTCTTATCGTTTGTCTTTTTCTTATATTTATTTATTCATTCATTCATTTATTTATTTTCTTTACATGCATTCATGCACATATATTCATTAGCTATTTTTCAGGTGATTGAACGTTGTTTTTTTCCAAATAGTATTTGTCTTTTTTACGACTTTTTTAATTTAAACTTTTAATGTAAACAATTAAAACTTTTTTTTAATTGTATATATTTATTAGCAATTTTTCAGTTATTTGTTTATTTATTTATTTATTTATTTCACCATTTGTTACCTATTTTAAGGACATTTACAAGTTACTTTTCCAAACAGTATTGTTTTTTGTACTACTTAATTATGTCTTTATTCATTTTGTTAGTTAATTAATTAATTTTATAAAATATATATTAGCTATTTGTCAGTTTATTGCAAGTTTACATATTGTTTTTCCAAATGTAATTTTTTAAACACATTTATTTATTCATTTATTTTGTATTTTTTAGCAAAGTTTGGTTGACATGCATTCATACACATATATTAATTACCTATTTTTCAGATGATTGAACATTGTTGTTCCTGAATAATATTTTATTTTTTTTAATTCATGTATTTATTTATTAGCTTTTTTTTTAGTTCATTATACATTTATTTTATTGTTTTATTTTTACCATTTGTTACCTAGTTTTAGGACATTTGCAACTTGCTTTTCCCAAAAATATAGTTTTAATTATATATTTATTCATTTAGTCAGTTAATTAGTGAATTTTTCGACGGTGAAGATGAGCTAAATTGTCAGCTTATATTGATTGCATTTGCTGACGCTGCACCGGGATTTTGCTCCCTCCTCTACAGTACCCGAGATCGTACGAGAGACCCACGATCTGATCGAACAGGGTGAGCTCCTTCAAGCTCACCGCAAGCTAATGGATCTAGAGTGCTCCCGCGACGACCTCATGTACGAGCAGTACCGCATGGACAGCAAGAACGTCCATGACATGAACCTAATTCGTAGCTACTTCGGCCAGGTGCAGGGCCTGTCGGAGGAGCTCTCCAAACAGCTCTGGATGGTCCTCCAGCGCGCCATGGTCACCGTCCGCCGCGACCCCACCATGCTGGTGTCTGTGGTCCGAATCATCGAGCGCGAAGAGAAGATCGACCGCAGGATGCTGGACCGTAAGAAGCAGACCGGGTTCATCCCACCTGGGAGGCCCAAATGCTGGAAAAATCGAATGAACGAAGTCCTAGAGGGCACCGTGAGCGCTCGCATCGAGAGCACACAGTCAGAAACACGTGAGTCTGACAAAATGTGGCTGGTGAGGTTGCTGGAGATCACTAGGAAGTACGTACTGGACGACCTGATTGTGGTGAAGAACCTGATGGTGCAGTGCTTCCCTCCACACTACAACACCTTCCAGGTGTTCTTAGACCTCTATCATAAATCGGTGTCGGCACGCGTGCAGGAGCTCGCAGCTGAAGATCTGGAAGCCAATGAGATTGTGTCTCTTCTTACATGGGTCCTCAACACATATAAAAGGTAAGATACAAGTGGACTGTGTTTAGCTTAAAGGGACAGTTCACCCAAAAATTAAAATTCTGCCATTAATTACTCACCATCTTAACTAATAGAGAGTGCAAGTGTTAGGAGGTCAAGTGTTTTTTTTAAATAAAGAAAACAAATAGATAAAATAAAATTAGAATAGATAGAGTTAATTATCATATTCCAAAATGTTTATGAATTTTATTTTTATACTGTTATTTTAAATAAAAAAACCTAGTAAATTTTAATGTAACAAACATTTGCTTGAAGGGAAAGCTACTATTTGTGATGCTGCCTTTACTACCCTAACTCAGCATCGCATTCTTCAGTGGCAGATCAGTCTGTCAAAGCGCAGCAGTGAGCAATTAGCTCAATATTTAAAGCAGAGCAGAGAGCAGCAGCACAGCTTTGTGTGCTTAATCTGACTGATGGACTCACCACAGACCATCACATCGCGTGTGCTTACAGCATTGAGCAGGAAGATTAATGCACTTATGTGTAGTAGATCTAAACAGTGCAGGAGAGAGAGAGACAAGAGCAGCCTGTAGATCTTCAGATCTGCTTTTTGTTGCCGTTTCACATGCCGATGGACTGTAGTAGGATATGCTGGGATGCACTATGAACTATGCGTTTCTCTCACTTTTTTTTTTGTATATATCGGTTATTTTAGTATTATTTATATGCTGTTATATTTATTAATAGTTTGAATCATTTTTTATATTTGCAGTTTTCATTTTAGTTTTAGTCATTTTAGTACTTCAACTCAACAAAGGCAACATTTCCAAGTTTTTGATGTTTCGTATAATATTGTGTTTTATTTCAGCTTTATTGTAATTAATGAAAAAAAATTATATTTGTTTTAATAATTATTATTTTTATTAAAATGTTAATAATATTATTATTAATCATAATAATATGATTAACTGTTTATATTAGTTAATAGTTAACAATAACAAAACTTGCATCCATATGAATCATACCCTGGTCATATTTCCAAAATCAGGACAAAATAAGAAAATAACTTAAATAAAGCTAGTTTAGTACCTTAATTGTGACATTATTCGTATGACAGTTAAATATTTTCACATAGTTTCAGTTCCGAAATCTTTGCTAAATCTTTTTTTCCATTTTCAAATATTTTATTAATATTAAATAAATTATTAAAATTATTTTAAAAATTTTAAACCCACTAAGACTATTTTTAAAAAATACATAAATTATTTATTTTAATATGAAATATTACATAATAAAATAATAATTTAGTAATATATTCTGTGCATTATTAAGCAATTTTGTGAACACTTATGTTGCCACATGTGAGCAGTATATGATGTGAGCATCAGCCCATACAGGTTAAAATAAACATTTAGTTCTGTCGTACCATAATAAATAAATTGTTAAAACTCAAACACTGAGTCAAGGAATTTCTCTGACATTGACGAAGAGCAGAAACTGGTGTAATTCATGTGCGTTAGTATGGGTGTGATGTCTGGTTCTGTCTCTGGCAGTGGGGAGATGATGGGTCATCCTGATCTACAGCCCGAGTGTGACGTCAAGCAGCTGGAACCGCTGTTGCCCCAACCTGTGGTGGATGATTTGCTGGGCAAATACCTCAAAACCTTCACTGTGAGTCCCTGCGGCACTGGATAAAACATTAAACCCTTTTTTATCTTACATATTACGCAGCCTTTTGAAATGCTGTGCAGCATTCAGCAGCTTCTTTGTTTTCTTCCAATCCTCTCCAGTCAAACATCACAGGCTGGCTGCGCAAAGCTCTGGAAACAGATAAGAAAGACTGGCAGAAGGAGACAGAGCCTGAAGCCGACCAAGATGGCTACTACCAAACCACCTTACCTGCTATTGTCTTCCAGGTACAACAACTTCTATCTGACCTCATGCTTTAATACACCCACTCACATGAGGTTTGACATGAAATCTTCCTTTATTTCCTCCTCAGATGTTTGAGCAGAATCTCCAGGTGGCCGCACAGATCAACGAGACCTTTAAAGAGCAGGTGTTAAAAGTCTGCCTGAAGCAGATGAACTCATTCCTAGTAAGGTACTGTGTTCTTTTTTCCACAGATAATTAAAAATATGTTGTTAATATTAGTAAAGAATGCAAATTTTCATTGGTCGTACATGTGTATGCAGGTACAGAGAGGAGGCGATTGCCTATAAGGAGGAACACCTGAAAAATCGTCAGCTGCCACAATGCTACGTTCAGTACATGATCGCCATCATCAACAACTGTCAAACATTCAAGTGAGTGCATTTTAATGAATTATTAAATGCTGTTTAAATAGTGCATTACAGTATTGCATCATTCAGGGTCCCCGTGGATCCCAAGAAGCCTTAAATTCAGTTTGATGTTTTGAAGAATGTTTTTAACCAAACAGTTTCACATCCCAAAAAAAACACTATAAAAGTCAATGGGAGCCGAAACTCTTCTTTAAAAGAAAGAAGGTCATACAGGTTTGGAATGGCATGAGTAAATGATGACAGTTTTTATATTTTTTGCTTGAACTGTGCCTTTAATTATCATTTTAAGACGTCTTATTTTTTGAAAAGTTAAAAAATGTTTTTTAAGCAGTCTTAAAGGAGAAGTTCACATCTCAGAAAAATGTACAGATAATTTACTCACCCACTTGTCATCTGACATGTCTTTCTTTTGATAAGAAATTATGTTTCTTGGGGAAAACATTTTAGAAATGTTCTCCATATAGTGGACTTCAATGGTGCCCTCACGTTTGAACTTCCAAAATGCAGTTAAAATGCATCTTGCAATTACACTGGGTCGGTACTTCTGCAGAAAACGAGATGGGAGTTTTTTTTTGACATACCCTAACTCTCAAAGTGTGGTACGAGTACCACTAGAGGAATCACTAAATTAAATATAAATTAATGTTAAAACACAATACAATTTCATTAAATCTTTGAGTAAAGTTTTTTTTAATGTTTATTTGTTTGTACAGTATAGTTTTTATTTTTAGGTACAACACATTTTAATTGAATCATTATGTAAGTTTTTTATGTACCTGTTTGTAAGCACTGTGCAGTGTTAATGTTCAAACTATGTATTTACAGTGTTAAAATTGCTGACAACAATAAATATTTTTATTAGGAAAAAACTGCCTCACTTTTGAGCTGTGCAGAGCTGTAGCTGAATAGTTAGGCCTACTACGCGACTGTATTTTAATGTCGGTCATTATGGTGGTACTGAAGAGCCAAATATTTTCTGAGGTGGTACTTAGTATAAAAAGTTTGAGAACCACTGACTAACTATTGACCGTATTGAACCGGAAAAAAAACAGAGTTACGCAGACTTAGACAAGACTTAGAACTTCTCTTTTAAATATAATTTTAAAAACTGCAGATAACCTGATGATTACTTTACAGTAAAGCAATGCATTATTTCTTTTTAGCATCAATAATACACTGCTAATGAACCAAACTGATGTTTTAATTCACTTCAAAATGTTTGTTTTCAGAGAATCTATAAATAGCCTAAAAAGAAAGTACTCTCAGTCGACTGAACCCACTCAGAACGATGCCGCCATAGACAAGCTTCTGAATGATGTGGCCAGAGAGGGCTGCCAGTTCCTGTTAGATGAAGTCTTCCTGGATTTGGAGGTGAATGTGCTCAAGTTATAGTAGTGTCGGCTGTTGGGCTTTAGTGACTGGGATGAATGTCAGATTTTGACTGTTTCTTGGTCTCTTCACAGCATCATCTTAGTGAGCTGCTGACCCGGAAGTGGCTGACGGACTCTCATGCTGTAGACACCATCTGTGTGACCGTGGAAGACTACTTCAGTGACTTTGCCAAAATTAAAAAGCCTTATAATCAGGTTTGCACACCAAAACATTTCAGAAAATGTGTCATCTTATAGTAGACAAGTCTTATTTGTTATAATGCTGACTATGCTAATCATTTACATTTAGACGACAAGGGAAAATAATAGTTACATTTATTTAAAAAAAAAAAAAAAACCCGGTTCAGAAGTTTACATACACTTGATTCTTAATACTGTGTTGTTGCCTGAATGATCCACAGCTGTGGGGGGTTTTTTGTTTAGTGAAAGTTGTTCATGAGTCCCTTGTTTGTCTTGAACAGTAAAACTGTCTGCTGTTCTTCAGTAAAATCCTTCAGGTCCCACAAATTCAGATTTTCCAGCTTTATTGTGTATTTGAACCCTTTCCAACAATGACGGTATGATTTTGAGATCCATCTTTTCACACTGAGGACAACTGAGGGACTCATATGCAACTATTACAAAAGGTTTAAACTCTCACTGATGCTTCAGAAGGAAGATGTGTACATTTTTTCATATTTTTTACCTAAATATTATATTTGTTTTATTTAGCACTGCCCTTGAAAAGCTACAGAAGATACTTGCATGTTTTCTAGAAAACAAAATAAGTTGAATAATAAGTTGAAAAATAAGTTCTCAAAATCATACAATCATTGTTGGAAAGGGTTCAAATACACAAAAATGCTGAAAAATCAAAGAATTTTTGGGACCTGAAGGATTTTTCTGAAGAACAGCAGGCAGTTTAACTGTTCAGGACAAACAAGGGACTCATGAACAACTATTACTAAACAAAAAAACACAGCTGTGGATCATTCAGGTAACAACACAGTATTAAGAATCAAGTGAATGTAAACTTTTGAACGGGGTCATTTTTATAAATTCAACTATTCTTGTGGACTATATGCAAGCATCTTTTGTGTGTAATATCTTATTCAGGTGAGTACTAAATAGAACATAACATGCATTTTTTATAACTCCTCCTGTTTTAGTAAAATAGTTAACATTTTGCAGTAACTGGAAGGTGTATGTAAACGTTTGACCTCAACTGTATATGCTAGCATTGTGAAATTGTGAAAAATATTTAACTATTATTACAATTCAACACAAATGTTTTTATTTTAATATATTTTAAAATATAATTTATTTCTTTGGTGCAAAGCTGAATTTTTAGTATAATTCATCCAGTCCTCAGTGTCACATGATCCTTCAGAAATCGTTACAATATGCTGATTTCTGCTTATTATTATCAGTGTTGAAAACAGTTGTGCTACTTTAGATACTTGTGGAAACCATGATACATTTTTTTTTAGAATTCTTTGATGAATAAAAAGTTATAGAGAACAGCATTTATTTGAAATATAAATCTTTTGTAGCATATAAATGGTTTTACTGTCAATTTTCATCATTTTAATGTCTTTGCTTTTAAAAATGCATTAATTTCTTTAAAAAAATCTTACTGACCTCAAATTTTAAAATGTATTTTATGCATGCATTGATTTCCTATAGTTCAAAGAATGTACCTAATGCATGATTGGTTTTTTCTGATGTGTGTGTTAAACAGGAAATGACAAGTGAGGCTCATCGGCGGGTGGTGGTGGAGTATCTGAAGGCCATCATGCAGAAGCGCATCTCGTTTAAGAACGCCGACGAGAGGAAGGAGGGAGCCGACCGGATGATGAAAGAAGCCGAGCAGTTCAAATTCCTCTTTAGGAAACTTTCTTCTGTGAGTCTCACAACACCAAATGCTCTAATGATGCCTAGAACATGCTGCTATAATACATGAGACCAAGTGTTTTAGTTTTTATTGCATCACGGCAACATGTAACATCATCAGTATTTGAAGAGCTCTTTATAAAGCATGTTTGTATGTGCAGGGAGAGGACACAGACCGGCTGTGTGACTCCATTGCTGCCATCGCTGAGGTCTTCAAACTGACCGATCCTGCACTGCTCTATCTAGAGGTGTCCACCCTGGTGTCCAAATATCCTGACATCAGGTCAGACTTCATTACATTGAAAACATTATTAAAAAAAAAGTTTACATTTGGACACTCAAAACCACCTTTCTGTCTTCTTCTATCATTAGAGAGGAGCACATTGTGGCCCTGTTAGCTGTTCGTGGAGATGCCAGTCGAGAAATGAGACAGACGATCATAGAGACTCTAAACCAGAACAAGCCATCCTCCTCCTCTGTCTCTCAACCCGTCTTCAGAGACATCACGGTGCCATCCATCACCATGACCGCCATGACCTCTATGGCTGTACCCAAACTGCTGAAATAATCTGACCTTTGACCCCCTAGAGCCTTTACTAAGCCACTAACAGGCCACAGAACGGAGTATTGACTCCATTAATGCACTTTGGAAATACATTCTCTGCCATATCAGTGTAAACATCTGGGTTTGATGATGATGCGCACTCGAATGGCAGCAGCTCGTGTTGAGACTGCAGACGCTTTGGTGATATATGATGACTTGATGTACAGAAACATTTCCATTATTTTCCTAGCCTGCCCTTAGTAAAATGGTTAAAGGATGAATTAAAGCAATATAGTTCACCCAAAAACGAGTCATCCCTCACACTTATGCTGTTCCAAACCCATGAGGTTTTGTGTAGAACAAATAGATATTTTGCACTCATGAACTAGTCAAAAGCTTTTGAACAGCAAGATTTTTAATGTTGTTTTTAAGGAAGTTTCTTCTGCTCACCAAGCCTGCATTTATTTGTTCCAAAAACAAAAACAGTACCATTTTGAAATACTTTTACTATTTAACATAACTTATTTCTATTTCAGTATATTTAAAAATGTCATTTATTCCTGTGATTTCAAAGCTTACTTTTTAGCATCATTACCCCAGTCACATGATCTTTCAGAAACCATTCTAATAGTTTAAATTTGCTGCTCAAAAAATGTATTATGTTGAAAACTGCTGAGTAGATTTTTTCAAGTCAATCTTTTATAGCATTATGAATGTCTTTATGATCAATTTAAAGCATCCTTGCTAAATGAATTATTATAATTATAATTATATTAATTTCTATAATTTCTTAAATATATATATATATATATATATATATATATACTACAAGCTTTAGAATGGTATAGTGTTTAATGTTACAAAAGCTTTTTATTTCAGATTAATGCTGATCTTTCTATTCATCAAAGAATCCTAAAAATGTACTCAACTGTTTTAAATATTGATAACAATAAAAAAATATTTCTTGAACAGCAAATTAGCATATCAGAATGATTTCTGAAAGATCATGTGACACTGGAGTAATGATGCTAAAAATTTAGGAATAAATAACATTTTTAAAATGCATTCAAATAGAAAAATCATTTTAAATAGTAAAAATATTTGAAAATTTTACTGTTTTGCTGTACTTTGTATCAAATAAATGCAGGCTTGGTGAGCAGAAGAGACTTCTTTAAACAAAACAAAAGTTGTACTGTGTACTTTTGACTGAAAGTGTAGAGTGCAATTGACAGAACTTCTATTTTTGGGTGAACTATCCGTTTAACATCATAAGGTTGCATTAAGCTACTTTTGTGTCGTTCATTCTCATTAATAATGTACAGTCACTGTTTAATTTCTTTGTTTCACCACAGTGCGACACAAAAGCATCCTACTGGACGCTGTCAGGAACTGTAACGAACCACGGGACTCCATCACATCAGTTTTCATTTCAATAAAATCTGGGTAACACTAAGTGATCTAAATGATTTACAATGTTGGAATGAACTACAGGCCATCTCTGTTTATACACACACGCCCTGAATCTGCCAGCTTAGGAATCACAGGCATCTTGCCTATTTAAATATGTAATCATCTCTCTCGTCTCATTGGCTGAGCTCATGTATATATAAAATGAGGGGAGGAGCTATGAGGGATTGTAATGGGTGAGAGAGAAACGACTTCTACTTTAGCACACAAGCAGCGCTGACCAAAGGATGACATGTAATTAATGCAATTTTCATGCAATTAATGCATTTTTTGTTGATTACACAATGCAGTGTTTTCAATGGCTGTGCTTAGGTTGTAGTATTAGCATATTGCGTAGTGTTTTATTTTAAGAATGAATATTTGAAACATTATGCAACGTTTCAAACAGCTACTTTGCTGTCACATGACCTTTAGACAGTGGCATCGAGTTAGATCAAAATACAAACGTCTTTTTTTTTGTATTTTAAAGGGTTAGTTCACCCAAAAATGAAAATTCGTCATCATTTACTCACCTTCAGGTTGTTTAAAACCTGTATGAGTTTCTTTTGTTGAATCAAAAAGATGATACTTTGAAGAATGTTGGGAACCACACAGTTGACGGTAGCCATTGACTTCCATTGCATTTTTTTCCCATAATATGGAAGTTGATGGGTACCGTCGACTCAGATGAAATCAAAAGCAACACAACAAAATGGGTTTTTAGGTTTATTGCTAATATCTTGACAGAAATGATCAATTTGCCAGAAAAAAGCAAATGTGATCAGATTAATTTGACCTCTCAGTACAGATTAATCAACATTTACATATGAAATACAGTAAACATAAACTCAGAGGCAGATATCAAACCTCGTTCATACAGTACAGCTTCATAAATCTATAAAAAGTGTAATGAATACAGCTGACAGGTTTCAACCTCGAGTAGTTAACTCCCTTTAGAGTCTATTTACAGATTAGTAACAATTTACCAAACCGAAGGAAAGCACATTTAAAAACCTGCAACACACTGTTGTGGAAAGCAACTCGTCTAGTCCACTGCATGTTACTAACCGTAAATGTGCTAAAAACACCTGGACAAGCATGAAAGGCCTTGAGCCCTTCATCAAAAATCTCTTGAAAATATCAAAATAAAATGTATTTTCTTAATACAAACATGCCAAATCTCCTTATATATATTTATTTTTAAAAAAAAGAAAAGGAAACAAGGGCTGCTTTGGCAAAAATCGCAACAAGATTTCAGAAATACAACTTTTAAATATGAACTTTAACACAAAGAGTTAAGACGTTTGAAATTATTTTCAATACACTTCCAGCTGCTTGCATGGTAATAGGCACAAACGTTCGCCGTCTGGTTCTTTGACAATTTGCAAGAAAATATTTAACACACAAGCAAGATATAATGCTCAAAGTTGTCCTATGTTAACGAAACTCTTGGTTAGAGAGTATTACATTTGCAGTTCCTCTAACAGTGCTTTAGGCTTAGGATGAACATGTATGAAGGATTTTGTCAAACTCCAAACACTTAAAGCACAGGGTCTCCTATGTGAAGCTGCTCTCTAGTGGTCAGAGCGTGTAAATGAGAGGCAGTACTGCAGATCTGGCGTTTTCAGTGCATTTCAAACACCTGACTCACATTTTTCAGAGAACAACAGTTGTAGTGCATCGCGTTCAGAATGAGAACTGGGCAAACCAGCGGCGCGTAATGTCGCCAAGAGCATCATTATAAACTGCTATCAGCAAGAAAACAAGCATATCTTTAATAACAAAATTAACTTTCAAAATATTCCTTTTTTTTTCCTCAGTACTCGTCGTTTTTGTTTTCTCTTGTAGCGTGTATAAAAGCCTATAAAGATTCACCCGTGTCAGAAAACAAAAAAATACTGCACTAAAGGACTCAAGTTTAATTTTCTCATTAACTTCGCCAGACGCTGCAAATGAGAACATCAGCTCCTATAAAAATCCTTCTGATAACAATAAACTATTCTGAACCTAAAACAAAAATCCTCTTGCCAACCATCCTATCTGAACTATAACATTAAGATAATTTAATTTCTAAGAGAACCCATTAAGTTTAAGCAACTTGTCATTGGCTCTTTTTTTTGCTCTCCAGACAAGGATGCTTATACAAGCAGAACGGAACTCTATCTCAAGGGTCTCTGGAATCGCTGGCTGGCTGGGCTTTGGTCCCCTGCTTGCGGTCAATCGGTTTTATCTAGTGCTTCTGAGGAGTTTGGGGCAATGTACTTCAGCCGGAAACCACCTGAAACATACAGAAAGGTCTATGTGAGTATAGGGCTAAAGAACAAGGCTCTGGCACAAATGCTTCAAGCTATTCAAGTTCAAAGCTGGATTATAGCACATATCTATGTATATAACTCTATCGCCCCCTTGAGGTTTGTTTCTGCTACAGCAACACAAAAAACGTAAGCATATAAAAGGGAGCATACACCTCGTTTTTGTACATTTTATGGGTGTGGCTTCCGGTCTTATCTGCATCCAGCTATTTTTAACTGTACAAAATAACTTGTTTTGCTCCTTGATATTGCACATTGGTGTGTCTTGTCATATTATTTTTATAATGTATTACCTTAATTTGTAGTGCAAACAGTTTTACCGTTTACTGCACGTTGTTATTACTCTATAGCGGCTAAAGAACCGGAAGTCTCACCCATAGGCTTACTTCCACGTTGAAGAATAAGGTGGATAAAACTGGTTCATTTCATTACAAAGCGTGGGGCATATAAAAATATACCTCAAATCTCGTTCACTTCCTACATTCAAATCTACCGCGTTTACCATTGACGCAAAAATCAGTGAATTTGGTTGCAAGCGCGCGCGCGCAAACAAACGGTCTCCGTGCGCGCCAAAACTCAAATAGAGAAGGAATGTAAATGTGAGTGAAAATAACTTGAATTTCGGTCTGGTTTTCCTCTTAAATAAATCGCATTACTTCACAAAAGTTGGAATAACGCACACAAATATATATAGACTACTGTTTTGGTTTTTTTAATGTGATTTTTAAAGGTTCAATCACCGTTACAATCATCGTCCTCTCATCCCTCAATCTTTTTTAACGGATGAAAAAAAGTATGTTTAAAAGCGACATAAGGTGAGTAAATACTAGTATAGAGTTATATACTAGAGTTTTTTTTAAAGTACTCCTTTCAATATTGCTCCTGGAAAACGATCTCTTAAATAAAAAAAAAGTTAATAGTACAATAAAATAGAAAAAAAGGAATATTTTTCCACATTTATTCCATTACTGCTACTACTGTGTATCTATACATATACAGAGAGAGATGAACAGATAGTTTTACAGAGAGATGGACAGATTTTTTTTCACTACAAATTTAAAAAAAAAAAGTTTTCACATCTGAAATAATTCACATCTGTGTTTGCATACACTAACAGTCAAAAGTATCAAAAGTCTCTTCTGCTCACCAAACCTGCATTATTTGATACAAAGTACAGCAAAAATAGTAACATTTTTAAATAATTTTTAATATTTAAAATAACTGTTCTATTTGAATATATTTTTAAATGTAATTTATTACTGTGATTAAAGCTAAATTTTCAGCATCATTACTCCAGTGTTCAGTGTCACATGATCCTTCTCATTGTAATATGCTGATTTACTGTTCAAGAAACAGTTCAGGATTCTTTGAATAGAAAGATTCAAAGATCAGCATTTATCTGAAATAAAAAGCTTTTGCAACATACTATACCATTTAAAAGCTTGGAGTCAGTATGTTTTTTTTTTTTTGGAAAAGAAATGCTAAAAATTAATACTTTTATTTAGCAAGGACGCTTTAAATTGATCAAAAGTGATGATAAAGACATTTATCATTTAAAAAAAAAATCTACTCTGCTGTTTTCAACAATAATAAATGTTTTTTGAGCTGCAAATCAGAATATTAGATAATAATGTTTTCTAAACAATCATGTGATTGGAGTAATGATGCTAAAAAGTCAGCTTTGAAATCACAGGAATAAAAAACATTTAAAATATGTTCAAATAGAAAAGCTATTTTAAATAGTACAAATATTTCAAAATTGTACTGTATTTTGCTGCACTTTGGATCAAATAAATGCAGGAAAAAACTTTTGACTGGTAGTGTACTTGTAGAGAGATCCTGGCATCTTCATACCTGTCAACCCAGCATCGATGGATGGCTGCTTGCAGTCTTGAGCGTAATGTCCGCTCATGCCGCAGTTATAGCAGGACACATTGTTGGTCTTCTTCATGTTTGTACCGCTAGACATCATGCCAACCGGCGGAAAGACAGGTGGGTAAAAGCGCCGGAAGGGCATCTGAGGCAGGTTGTATCCCTGCGACGCCAGCATGTGATCCGTGTGAGCGTGCAGGAATGCCGCAGGAGGACCGGTGTGAGCGTAGAAGGGCAGCGGCGTCCCGTTATTCTGGTGACCCTGGGCAGGGAAGCTGTTGCATAGAGACGGAGAGAGATGGAAGAACGGGGGCGGCGGCCCAAACATCTGACGGGCAGGTTGAGGCGGCAGGAAGTAGCTGGGTGTCTGGTGGGCGCCGTTGACCCCGCAGGTTCCACGGCAGCCGCAGGTGTTGCAGCCCCCCTGCTGCTGCGTCCCGCTGGCCTGTGGTGTGACTGGCAGGCTGGGGCTGTTGATGTAGGACAAGGAATCGCTCTGAGCAGTGCTGTGTGTGACCGCGGGGGCCGGCAAGGGCCCCGGTCCTGGGGTGTGCGTGGGTACAGTTGTGGGGCAAGGTCCCGGTACTTGGCTACTGCAGGAACTCGAGCTGCAAGGGGCATTGGCAGTAATGGAGGCCTTGGCATTTGTTTTGACGGGATTGTTGGCCACGGTGGTGTTGGCGGGCTGCAGAGGACATTGGCCGGGCGTGAGGACGCTGAACGCCCCCAGCGGAGGCTGCTGCTGTGGATGAGCGCTGGCCGACGATGCTCCCGGGTCTTGGGGCAGCGGGATGGTGATGGTTATCTTGCCCTGCCCGGCGTCCCTCTGGGTGGTGGTGTTGTACTGCAGGGGGATGCACGCGGTCAGCGCCAGCTCCATTACTGAAGGCGGCTGTGGAACGTTCTGGGGCTCGGCGACTAATGGATTCACCATGGCGACCGCTTTCCCGCCAACGCCTTTGGCGAGGTGAGTCTTTTCAGCTGGTTCCTGTGCCGAGTTATCAGACTGACTCTCTGTATCTGAAGAGACACACATTAAATATTATGTAGATTTCATCTCATAAATCATAAAGGTATTAAACTACTGTGAAAATGAAAAAAAGATTGATTACATAGGTTAGCATTAACCAGTTTTCTGTAATCTAATGCTAGGTAATAAAACATAAACAAGTATAGTAATAAATCAGGGTTCAACCATTTCAATCTGAAAACTACTGTACGAGGACAAGTGCATTTTTGTGCTTGCGATGAGGGGAGCTTCAAAGGTTGCTACGTGTTTTTGCAACGTTGAGTAATGTATCACAGACATATCTCACGAATCCTTTCATAAACAAAGTGTCGAGAGAGTGTAAATACTGTAAGAGATTCATTGTGCAGTGTAGAAAGCTTTACTGATTAAAATGAAACTTTGTGAGATTGCGATGAACTAAGATGAGTGACAGCTTTTAATGATTTTTAAGGGAGTTTGTAAATGAGATATTGATTTAATACAACAGATAAATAAACAAGAAGTTGATATTAAGTGACTTACATTGTCTGACTATAACCCTGCTGCCTGATTTTGCTCTATTTCGTCAACAAAAATAGTTTGAAACTAGTCACAACTGAGCCGCTGCGCATCTCCATTCAAACACAGCGTTGTTGCGTTTATAAACGAACGTGTGTTTTTAAACAATTCTAGTGAGTCAATGATTCAATAAATCCCATTCATAAAGACAGTCACTTGCTTTATTTCTGAATTAATCAGCCATTCGAATGAATCGAATGAATGATTCAGTAACACTGTCAGTATACAGGCAGTTTTTATTTTAATTTTTTTTTCTTTTCAGTTATTTAAATCATTTAATATTTCTATATTCAAAACTAATTAATTTTTGATTTTATTAATAACTGATTTTATGATTGGTAACTTATTCTTCTTATTCTCCTTGTTCTTATTCTGTTGTTTTAATTAAAAATTTTAAAAAGCATATAAAATAAGTTTTTAAAAAATTTACAAGATGACATTCTTTTAATAAAGTTAGTAAAATGCCATTACAAAGGTAAAAAAAAAATCCTTCTAAATCATCATCTTTAAGGAGTCAGATATCACCTCATAATGGGAAGGCTCATTTTTGGTCAGATTTTTAAATTAATGATTAGAAGGTACTCCTACATTTTTTAAGTTAAGAGCACAACTGCTCCTAAAAAGAAAAGTAAGCGTAGAGCCCTATAAATGTAAAAAAAATATAATAATAATAATAATAATAATAATAATAAATATATATATATATATATATATATATATATATACAGGGGTTGGACAATGAAACTGAAACACTGGCCAATATAGTGTTGGAGGTTTCATGGCTATATTTATGCAGCCTGGTGGCCAGTCTTTACTGATCGCACATTCCACCAATAAGAGCAGAGTGTGAAGGTTGACTTTGTGCACCCAATAGCTCAAACATTGTACCCTGAAGGTGGTGCCGTGTATTAGGATGATAATGCACCAATACACACAGCAAGACTGGTGACAAGAGTGATTTGATGAACATGAAAGTAAAGTTAAACATCTCCCATGGCCTGCACAGTCACCAGATCTGAATATTATTGAGCCACTTTGGGGTGTTTTGGAGGAGCGAGTCAGGAAATGTTTTCATACACCAACATCACATAGTGACCTGGCCACTGTTCTGCGAAAGGAATGGCTCAAAATCCTTCTGGCTACTGTGCAGGACTTGTATTTGTCATTCCCAAGATGAAATAATGCTGTATTGGCTGCAAAAGGAGGCCAAACGGCATACTAATTGTGGTCTAACCCCAGGTGTTTCAGTTTCACTGTCCAACCCCTGTATGTATATATGTATATATATATAGAGAGAGAGAGAGAGAGGGAGAATTTGTTTCATGTTAATTTAAAAAATAAAAACCAAATAGAAGTATCAAATAGAAAAAAAAATACAGAAAAATCTGAAATGAGTTGGCTTGAGTTCATGTACTAAAATTTAATAAAATAAATAGCTAAATAGAAATATTAAAAAAAAACAACAAAAAAAACAACAACATACTAATAAAAACATGACAAACATAATGACTAAAACTTAAACTAGAATTAAAATTAAAACTGGAAAAACTAATTCAAAACATAAATAAACTTGTGCTGTCAAATGATTGATCGTGATTAATCGCATCCAAAATAAAAGTTAAATAATATATGTGTGTGTACTGTGTATATTTATTATGTATATATATATATATATATATATAAAAATACACACACATGCAAGTTATGTTCGTATATTAAATTATTTATATATAAATTATATGAACATGTACATGTAGATACTTGCAAATATTTTCAAAATATGTATTATGTGTGTATTTATATATACACACATAATAAATATACACAGTACTAGAGTATAATATAAATACTATAATATTATATAATACTAAAATAACACTGGTGCAGCTTACTATTGAAATAGCATCAAAACTCTGCTGTTAGATCACATGGAAAAGCCCTTCGAAGACTATTTTTGCACTGATAAGGATTTAAAAAAAAATTGATTATTCTATCAAATGCAACCTGATATGACTTGTTATCTTGCTATTTTCAAACTATATTCTATGTATGCATGACTGACTTTGTCATTCTGCTAAATGTCTCCGTATGGGTTTGGAACAACATGAGGGTGAGTCAATTACATAACTTTTTTGAATAAACTATCACATTCTGATTAACACACCTTGGTCCTCCAGGCTCTTCTGGTGAACAGGGCTGGATGGCACGGAGTTCGAGCTCTCCGATGACGTGTCCCCATACCGGTCCCTTCCTCCGTCTAGAATCCAAAGGACAGAAGAAAACACGGCTATAGTTCACATGTAACATGCATGTGGAATGTATCTGGAGATGCACAAACATCAATAATTATTGCTTTGTTGTTTTTTGGCCTTGGCACAAAGACCTTTGCAAGCTGCCTGGTTGATCATCAGAGCTGCAGAAGGTTTCTGCATCCCATTTGAACTCTTGACACCAGGAACTCGTCTGCTTCTATCCCTGAAATCATACAACAGCAGAACAACAGCCGTGAACATAAGCCCTACAAAATGCATCGGTGAGTATGCATGCATCATTGCATTTCAAAATAGTGCCTCAGTTTAGACACAAAGACAAGGTCAACATTTCAATCTGCACCCATGTAGAGGAAAACCAAACAGTAGCAGGTGTTTGTGTACCTTTTTGCAGCTGATCTTCCTTTGTTCTTCTGTCCAGCCGTGAAGATTCTTCTGTCATTGGTGCAGCTCTGCAGGAAGACAGAATGCGAATGTGTCTAACATGCTTCAAAACAATGACTAACTGTACTGTATTTTTTAAAAATAGTGTGCACACTGTAGTAGTATGCTATAGTTTTACGACAATTAGTTTATTAGGTTGCATGTTTAATTCTGTCTTCCACATGTTTTTAATCCAATTCTTTATAAAATCCTCAGAACTTCTGACAATCTAATCCAACAGTGAAACAAGATGTTAAAAATTTGATGGGGAATGACTTCCAAGTTCAGTCATTACAAACTTATGGTAAAGGTTCAAGCACATTAGAGTTCAAGCACATTAGATTGTGGTATACAGTATTTAATTACGTCTTTATAGACAGTATGCATTAAAAATTGCACAGTATTCATACTGCAGAAGCACTATCAGTCATATGCCATTCCAAAAATACCAAAGAGCAAGAAACAATTTCACGGCCTCACCTGTTCCAACTCCGTTTCTTTCTTCCAAACTCTCTCTCCATTCTGCTCACAGTTTCCTCTCCTCTGGCATTCAGAGCGCTGATTACTACAGGGAGAAGAAGACAGATTATGTGACAGGAGAAGGCTGTAAACATGGTTTACTCTACTTATCCCTACAGGACAGGCCTAAAATTAATCAAGTACAGCAGTCTCAAGTATTTGGACACTTAAGCCACACTTAATATAGGAATGTCATTGCATTAGATAATAAAATAGGAAACCAAGTTACATTTATTTTAAAGGAAGCTGCACAAGCACACTTTAAAAGCAAACATTACACTAAAAAGTTATTAAACAACATATGCGCTAATGTTAAAGTAAAAAAAAAAAAAAAAAAAAAGTATCTTATGCTCATCAAGGCTGCATTTATTTGATCAAAAATACAGTAAAAACAGTAGTATTATGAAAAATTATTACAATTTAAAATAGCTGTTTTCTATTTGAATGCATATTAAAATGTAATTTATTCCTTTGATGCAAAGCTGAATTTTCAGCATTTTTAATTTCTAATTCACTGTTCAAAAAACATTTATTTTTATTATCAGTGTTGAAATCTTTTCTTAATATTTTTGTGGAAACTGTGAAACAATTTGTTTTTTTTTACAATTCTTTGATGAAAAGTAAGCTGCAAAGAACAGCATTTGTTAAAAAATATTAATTCGTCAATGTCTACCTCAGTCCTGCAGCTCTGACGCTGCAAGCCTCCACATCTGTAAAAGACAAAAGTCACCAATAAGACTGTATCATCAGTACAACATTAGCAACTAAATGCATGTTGGCATGTGTTTCTAGGGCAGATCTGACAGGTCTGTATCTCTCTTACCCTCCTCCAGGCTGGAAGTCTCTGAGCAGTCCTCAGAGAAACCTTGTTCTGGCTGATGGATTCTGGCTACGGGTGCACTGGTACCTGCAGAGATGAGCAGATGGGCAAGTATTACACAAAGAAATCATGCTTAGTCTATTAATATGCTCATACTTGGTCATTTTGAGATTAGTCAACAACTGATAATGTTTTCTGATTGGTCAGAAGGATTCTCACAATGGCTGCACGGCAGTACAGACGCATCAGACAGGAAGAACCTGGAAACGTCACATCTCTGAAGGACATCTTGTGATAAAGATAGGAACTTCTCCCTGCAAAGAAAAGTTAAAGGTATTTAAACAGTCATTGATGTTTTATTTTCACAATCTGTGACTACATCTAAGCTGTGCTACAGGAAGTAGAATCCCCTCTGGCCCTGACATCAGTGTTACTGACCTAAATTCTGCCATGTGTTGTGGGACTTGAAAAGGACACTTTGTTTTATATGACAACAACAAAAAAAAGAATTGAACACAGATTCCCTTTGACAATTTAGTGACAGACTTGATCTAAATCTTTCAGTCTCTGAAGAATTAAAAACAATCTGCCTAACGTTATATAATTTGACCATATCTAGTCAGGAAATAGGTCAGAAAAGTTTTAGGTTGTGTTAGCAGTTATAACCCTCTCCTTGTCTACCTCATGCTTACAGTTTAAAACTAATAAAACTAATGCAACTGTATTTATCGTTTTAAAATATGCTAGTTATGCATGTTTTTGGTTTAGCACTGAGACTTTCAGATTCAGATTTAGGAATTGCACTGAAATGTATGTTTTCAGCACAACTGCATTTATCCCATGATATAGACTATAATGTGATTATAATGACAGCGAATTGAACAAAAACCCAAAGAAAGACAAATGTAGCATTGCATTTCTAGAAAGAGAAAACCTTAAAGCTGAGAAAATGGAATACAAATGTAAGGATGTAACATTTTTCAGAAGTAACACAATTATGCAAGATTATACTATTACAAGTAATGTTCCTCAACCCTACTTAAGAGAGATGAGACTCACCTGAGGTTTCTCTCCAGTTCTCTGGATTCACATTGATCTCCACGACTCAGTAATCTGACGATGCCCTTCTCAAAGCCATCAGGACTCTGCTCTTTAGGAAGCTAGAGAGACAGAGGGATTGTTTTACCTCACTTCACACTTTACAATTTCAATTCAGTGCAGCTAAGCTACAGTTGAAGTCAGAAGTTTACATACACCTTGCAGAATCTGCAAAATGTTAATTTTACCAAAATAAGAGGGATCATACAAAAATGCATGTTCATTTTTAATTAACACTGACCTGAATAAGATATTTCACATAAAAGAAGTTTACATATAGTCCACAAGAGAAAATAATAGATGAATTTATAAAAATGACCCCATTCAAAAATTTACATACACATGATTCTTTATACTGTGTTGTTATCTGAATGATCCACAGCTGTTTTTTATTTTATTAATTAGTCATAGTTGTTCACGAGTCCCTTGTTTGTCCTGAACAGTTAAACTGCCTGCTGTTCTTCAGAAAAATCCTTCAGGTCCCACAAATTCTTTGGTTTTTCAGCATTTTTTGTGTATTTGAACCCTTTCCAACAATGACTGTATGATTTTGAGATCCATCTTTTTACACTGAGGGACTCATAAGCAACTAATACAGAAGGTTCAAACGCTCACTGATGCTTTAGAAAGAATGGCAATGCATTAAGAGCAAGGGGGTGTAAATTTTTGAACAGAATGAAGATGTGTACATTTTTCTTATTTTGCCTAAATATAATTTTTTTTCCATTTAGTACTGCCCTTCAGAAGCTACAGAAGATACTTACATGTTCCCCAGAAGACAAAATAAGTTAAACTGACCCTAATCTTCAATTTCAAAAAGTGTTCACCCTAATTGCATCACCCTTAATGCATTGTTGTTTTTCTTCTGAAGCAGCAGTGAGCATTTGAACCTTCTGTAATAGTTGCATATGAGTCCCTCAGTTGCCCTCAGTGTAAAAAGATGGATCTTAAGATGTATACAGTCATTGTTGAAAAGGGTTTAAATACACAAAAACGCTGAAAAAACAAAGAATTTTTGGGACAACTATCACTAAAAAAAAAAAAAAAACAGCCTTGGATCATTCAGGTAACAACACAGTATTAGGAATCAAGTGTATGTAAACTTTTGAACAGGTCATTTTTATAAATGCAACTATTATTTTCTCTTGTGGACTATATGTAACCGTCTTTTATGTGAAATATCTTATTCCGGTCAGTACTCAATAAAAAAATAACATGCATTTTGTATGATCCCTCTTATTTTGGTAAAATAATTAACATTTTGCAGATTCTGCATAGTGTATGTAAACTTTTGACTTCAACTGTACATGTTCTGGTGATAAAAATGCCAATAAGGCATAAACTGAAAGAAAGAGTAAAAAGCCTGTTTAGAATGCCAAACCACAATTACACTAAATACTAAAAACATTTTAATTTAGTAATAAATACTGAAAAGTACATAAATGATACTAAAATAACAGTGAAGCACATACAGTGCAGTATGCAGAAGGCTTGTATTCCATTACAGCCATAGGGAGGAAAATGGAAATAGAAACAGATGGATAATGTCCCTCGCTGGTCTGGCCAAGTGGCATCTTGCCCAACTGATGGGCACACCGGCACGTGCTACAGTCTCACGTGACTAAACAAACACAAACGCCACACCAAAGACCTACTTCTCTCTGCTCACCTTTAATAGAAAATCCTCCAACTCACGATGACTTTTGGTCACTGCAGTGGATGAAGAGTCTGACCATTTCACCTGCAAAAAAGAGAAACTCAATGAGAACAGAGCAGTATTGCTCTCAATGGTTTGAGCATAACAGATCTTTTACTTGGATTCCCCAGAGCTCATCATATTTCACTCAGACATGAATAATTGTGCTTGTCCTTTTGCCACAGATGCCTTAACATGGATTTCTTCACATCTCCTCGCTCAAATATTCCAATAGTCTGGGTTCCAGAAATGACATTGCAGCAAGAGAAGAACATTTGAGCTTTTAGACTATTAGCTCATTTTCAAAGATTACGACGTGTTAGGTAAATAAAATATTCCAATGGAATCTCCCATTGAAATCTAGGCATACCTGAAATATTTAAACCAGCCCAAATAAAGACAATGACATCAGAATAAGGCGTACGCCCAGAATCAGTTTTTCGCCAAACTGGGTCATTGCACTATTTTTTACACTTTAGCATTTCAACCACTAGAGTTCACTTGTTTTAAATTAACTCACCACAACTTTAGCTCAAACAAATATTTTGTAGAAAAGAAAGTCCCAGTGCTAAACTAAAAAGGACCCATGCATAACTATCGTGCATAACTATCATATTTTTAACCAGTACAGACTATAGTCAATTGTTTTACTTTAATTCAGCAAAAACAACAAAAAAAAAATTTGCAGTTTCTACAAAGATACAAAGATATTATATTCTACAAAGATATTAAAAGCAGCACAACTATAAATAAACTGTTTCTTTTACCATCTGGCCGGCGCTACAGAGCCCCAAACACCAGGACAACCAGGCACAAAAACAGTTTTTTCCCCCAGGCAATTCTCCTTATGAACAGGTAAATGTTCCCCCCATTGTGCAATATAATATCCTAGCACATCCTTGCATCTCTACCTCTTTCTATTCTATTCTATTCTATTGTCATCTATAGCACAACTGTACATACCACTTATTTATTTCTCAATTTATTTTTCTAATTTTCATCTATTTATATTTTTATTCTAATCTTATGTTTATTGTCTGTATGTTGTTGCTGTCTATGTGTACTGGAAGCTAATGACACTAAAACAAACGCGCAAGCATACTTGGCAATAAAAGATCTTTCTGATTCTGATTTCTTGAGCAGCAAATTAAAGTGATTTCTAAAGGATCATGTGACACTAAAGACTGGAGTAATGATGCTGAAAATAGTACATACTAGACAAGGGGGTGAGTACATTATCTGTAAATGTTTGTTCTGGAAGTGGACTTCTCCTTTAATGAAAACGTCAGTAGGGATGTCACTGTGAGGAAATTTTCACATCAGTATATAAACTTGTAACAAAACGGGTATTACCCGTAACGCTGCTTTCTCTTTTGCTTTCAAATTTACGATCTTGGTGTTACGTTTTACAAGAAAACAATTGTCTGCACTTACATTTTGACATCTTTCACTAAGACCAAAACGAATGCTTGAAAGATAGATTCAACCAAGCACAACAACCAAACATTACAATGACAAATTAGCTTATATAATATATAATATAAAATGTTTATTAACAAAAATAAAAAAGGCATACAGCACATGCTGTTTTAACAGAAATTAAACATAAAACGGGGAATAAAGTCTCCAAGGGGAAGGAGTACCTGAAATAAATGGGGCATTTGTTGTCCTCGCTGTCCTCGCTGTTGTCCTTTTTTCCCAAATTCCATTTTTTCCCCATTTTAATTTTTCTAGACTCTGCTAATTTAACTTAATTTAACAGTGATTTATTAAAAGTTTAACAAATTACATTCTAAGGCCCTTGGAAATATTTTTTGCCCCTCAAATTCAGTTTTCTTTTTTTACCAAATTCAGTTTTTCATTTGTTTTCTGGATTCCATTTGAAAGTTTTTAATAAAATGTAATAATCAAAATCACCTCTAAGTAATTGATTTTATTAAAAAACAGTTCTAGAAATTATGTTCATGCTTTCATGTACTTATATATTGAGGCGGCAGAGACTGAAAACACAGCAATGCTTCAGTATGTGTGTAGTAAACAAAACCGCGCACCTGCGTCATTCATTCACACAGAGACATGCAGAACATGCAGTACTCGTATGTGACCCTGGACCACAAAACCAGTCATCTAAACTAAGTCAACTAAATATAACTAAAATATTGAGAAAAATCACCTCTAAAGTTGTCCAAATTAAGTTCTTAACAATGCATATTACTAATTAAAAATTAAGTTTTGATATTTACAGTAGGAAATTTATAAAATATCTTCATAGAACATGATCTTTATGTAATATCCTAATGATTTTTGGCATAAAAGAAAAATTGATAATTTTGACCCAAACTATGTATTTTTGGCCATTGCTACAAATATACCTGTGCTACTTAAGACTTAAGACTGCTTTTGTGGTCCAGGGTCCATCTTTAGTATTTTTGTGGCTTAATATTCACAGACAATCATCCATATTACGTTTTGACTGAAGTGTACTGACCTACTTTTAATTTGTTCATCCAAAATTTGGCAAATTCCATGACATTCCATGTTATACAGTAAATCTGGTTTTCCGTATCGTGGAAATCATAGGGCCCTAGGAAGGGCAGTGTTCAGTGGGGTGGTATTGCAGGGGGCAGGTAATGTAATGTACGGCTAAACACCAGGCCTACTGCACATTATGGCTGTGATAGTGTTTTAAGCCATTTTCCTGTGGATTTACAGAAGAGCAAAACAGCAGAATTACACAATAGAGCTCAATATAAGCTACAGCCATTGAGAAAGTTCTGGCAGATATCTACTCCGAACGACTCGATAAGATGATGCCCGTAATTGCTGCAATTATTCTTTCTCAGACAACAAGTGTTGAAGTGTTTATCTGTAACCTCAGACTGGCTCTTTCAACACCCGGGTAGCCCATCACGCTTAGTAAATATTTTAGCCTTAACAAGGGCTGGCACGCGGTTTCGTCTGCTCCTCTAGTGAATACTGATGTCTTAATCGTAGGGTTTGGCGAGACTCAGGTGGTCAGGGTTCAGTTGTAAGCCTGGGAAAGGGTGGAGAATCCGTCTTTCAGTGACGCATGGGGATTTCAGATTGGGATGCAACTCACATAAGGATGGAATACAAGACTTTAAGACGGACAGAAAAAAGGTAGTGGCTCAAATTTGGCCGAGAACACATAATGCTTTCCTTTTCCTTCCATTCTTTCAACCTTGTTTTGATGAGGATGGATTGGACTCGGCTGAATAACATCACGTACTAACCAGGAACGATGGTGCACGAATCACAATGTCTAATGATTTTATGTTCACACTGAGAACATTTAATGTTTAATAATGTAAGGCAGCATTCATTTATGCCGTTTATGATGATAACAAATTGAACTGACAGTGATTGTGGTTTTAAACACTTAAATCTGTCAGAACTGCTTTCTATCTTAATATATCCTGGGGAGCGCAGAGCGAAAGACTCATCATGTCCTTACGAGTGTCCTCAATATGTCTCCTTCCCACTTCAGCCTCCAAACAACTTTTAGGTTACGAAAACTGAACACCACCACAACAGACAGGCTGTTATGGTAATTTAGTTTATTTGTTATAAATATCAAAAAGTTTTGACACTGAACTTTTAAACTGTATGAAAATAGTTGTAGATTGCTGAACCAACAGTCCAGTAAAGTTTTATTTACTTGTCAAAGCCAATTTTTACTTGCACCCGGTCCGTAACTTTAAGCCAGACAGTTCAGCATGACCTTTTGCAAGACCTGATTAATAGTGAAATTGTCAAAGCCCTTTTAAAAGTGGAACTATGCATATGCATCCTAAAAATATAACACTCAAAAAAAAACAAAAAAAAAAAAAAAGAGAGTCATGGCGTAACAGCTAAAGATGCCAGACTTATTGAGTACGGCTATAGCAGGGATTCTAGCGATCAGTTGAAAGACGTCTTAAGTTTACAGTGAGTTTACAGTGCAAACTGTCTAACAGCTTTAAAAATAAATAAATAAATGTGTGTGTGTGTATATATATATATATATATATATACACACACACACACATATACACACACACACACACACACACACAATCATATATCCAGTTGATCTGTTAGGGGATTTTACATGGTTTCATGGTTTCTCACACTCTTCCCACAATAAACACTTAAAAAGTCCTAAATGAGTATTTTCTATTTAAGATGCTGGATTTTATTACTCATTGTGATTTCAGAGCATCTGCGCTTCTTACTTCTAGGAATCACAATTCCATAATTCTTTGATCTTTTTATAATTAATAGAAGTTCAATGTACAATCAGAAAAATTAAACATTGATATTTTTTTTTTGTTTAACCTATTTTCTTATTATGATGAGTTTAATCAGTTAGCACAAAATAAAACAAAAAATGTTTTACAATAATATTTGTAATCTTTAAATCAAAGTACAATAACTTGCCCAATCTCTAAAATTACTTTCCTTTTACAAACCCTCTTATTTATTAACCAATTATTTATTAGTTTTTCTCATTAAATAGTTTAACTCGGAAATGCGTCACTATATTAAATTACAATGGATTGTGAATGGAATTGTGTAGACAAAATAGACCATTTATTCAAACTAAAAATGCCAAAGTGAGACGTCAGACAATTGCAGTACAGCCCAAGCAATACATGCTACTTGAACAGCATTGTGAGTTAATCATCTTGCTTCTCTCAGTTTCATATTTAGCTTGGTATGCTATAATGTATTTCAAAGGATATTTATCATGTCATGACCTAGCTTTTGTGATAAAACTGGGTATTGCAGGATTCCAGGGTAATTTTCACCCCTGAAAATTACACAATACATTAGGGGAAGGAAAAGAAAAGCACTTCTCTCGGTCAGGCCTCTCTCTCTCTCCCCGACTGTTTTGGCTCTGGTCCATACTCTCACTGTGAGCCGAGCCAAAGCCTCTTTGGTGAGGCTGTCAACTCTGTATCAACAACCGGATGTTTACAGCTCAGGCTTTGCATGTTTCCTCACTTGTCCCGGAGAGACAGAAGTCTCATGTACACAGCCGAGAGCATAGCTCGGCCTTCAGGACACGTCTGGAACCACAGAGGCTGAGTACGCGTTCATTTTAAGGCCTTGTTAACACTATGAATAATGCAAAGCGTGCATGCAAATCTGAAACAAAAGCTTCTACTAAGACAATAACTGTGATTACCTGTTAACTGATTCACACCTTGCCTACACCACATTAATGTTCTTTTTTAACCAGCTACATTAGCACACAAAACAAATTGTTTTATAGTCAAACTTTACTGCGTACTTCCAAATGGAACACAATATTCAATGAGGGAAAAAAAAAAAATGTAGAGTAGGACTTGACTTTATCCATCGGGAATTGAGTGAATCGTGGGTGTTAACATACCAGAATGGACCCAGGCGGGTTTCTTTGGAATAACATGCAAAATAACATCAAGAACAAGTAAGTAAATGGGGTCCATTTTGATTTCATGTTAAATTTTTTCTCTTCTGTAGCGATCCAAGCCCACTTCACATAGATGTATACTATATATATGGGCCATTCTACAGAACCAAAAAGGTTGTACAACAACCAAAAAGCATATTTAAAAAGCATTACAGTATTTAAATCTTAGATGTTTACTAAGATACTTCTATTATCTATTGAAACCCACAATAATATTTAAAATATTAGTAGGGCTGTCAAACGATTAATCCCGATTAATCGCATACCAAATAAAAGTTTGAGTTTGCCTAATAAATGTGTGTATATAAATACACACAAATTAATGTATATATTTAAGAGGAATATGTTATTTATGTACAAAATATTTGTATTTATATATAATATAAATTATATAAAAATTATAATAAATACATATACTTGTAAATATAATGTTTGTATTTATGTATACACATAGTAATTGCACACAGTACACACACACATATTAGGCAAACTCAAACTTTTATTTTGTATGCGATTAATTGTGATTAATCGTGATTAATCGTTTGACGGTCGTAAATATTAGTAAGCTCAATATATTTAAAATCATCATTTATTGGGTGCTTTCAATTGAGAGGTGGCTGTTCCAAACCCTAACCCCAAAATTTCAACTTATGAAAATGATATTGAAATAATTTTTGTATTTTTTTTTCCATTGTTGTTTTTAAAAGTATCTTAGTATTCTTTTAAAAAGTGTTTAAAATGTTCAAAAATATTTATTTTATAATTTCTTTGTATTTCTTTGAATTCAAAATACAACAAATCTCATAAATTACACTTTAAATATTATTAAAAATGTAATTGTTATCGATTTACCTCTGACAATTCTTTTATAAAATAGCAAAAAATATATATATTTGCAATGTAGATGTAAGAAAAATATTTAAAGGTCAATATAACCTTTGTATTTAAATTATTATTACTGTGTATCCGTAGTGACAAATCTGGGGAGAGGACAAATATTCCAAAACTTTCTGAAAATACAATATGAGAATTAACTGCAATATTAATATACAATTTTATAAATGATTACAAATCTATACTATTTAGCCATGATTATGTGCATGTATTGGATATCTCTAAATACTACTTTAATATGTAGCTACAAGAATTAGCAAATTAACCATTAATACAAATACATTCATTTGAATTCTGTGGAAATCTGTAAAAAGAGATTCTGTACTGACCTACCAACCGACAAGCTAACAATAGTGACCATATAGTTGTTCAAAATACCTCAACATTTCTTATCTTGCTTTCTTAGGAGACTCTTTCTTACCAGAATGACATATAACTGGGTACATATCATTCTAAATCATTTCTCACAATCCTGGAGCTCTAAGCTTCTTTTAGATGAAATGTCAATGCTTCCGTCTCTGAACTTACCTCAAAACTGTACTGCCTGCCGTCTCCTCCCATAGAAACCTCCTTCAGAATGATCTTCTCAATGTGTACCACTGCAACATCAAAAGACATCATCGTTACAGTGCTGAAACTCTGGCTTTTTTTCTATGTGTTGAAAGGGTTTTTTAATATGCGGAGGTGGGATACCTTCCCTCTGCGACGTGCCGCTGAGGTGTGGATTGGCGTTGCTGCAAAGAGTCCAGTCCACGTCATTCTCCCGGTGTGGACAGAGGAACCCCGGTCTGGATAACTGGCTCTGCAACGGCAAAAGAAAAATAAGTTATTAAGAAGGTAAGTAAACGCATCAATTTTTAACATTAGACTCTCGGATGAGGATAATGGACACACCTGAGGTTGTCAATGCCATTACAAGACATTAAATTGGTGTTTTTTTGAAAAACAAAATAATCTGAAAGGTAACAACTAATCTAGAAACTTGAAATTCACCAAGTGAGCAGGTTTCCAAATGTGAGTGAATCAGAGCACTGCATCTGAGGCGTGACACTTACAATCAAGCCAAATCAAAGCTGCTCACATTCAGTCGTTAAAAATGTGTCAATTAATTCGATTGAACCAACCGATCCCCTGTTTCATCTTGTATTTGTCCACTACTCATATTCATCATTTAAACCATTACCATCACTCTCAACTTGACATCAGCAACAAACAACAGACATTCATAAACAGACAGAGAATGTCGTTTTGGAGGCCCGATTCGGTCTAATGAGTGCGGACGTCCCATGCAACGAAAAATCCCACACATGGCCTCATTTGCAAAATGCAAGCCCACAATCAAATCATTCACATGAAGATCAAAAGAGAACAGGGAGGATAGTACATAACACAACCCACAAGCCTACAAGACACCAATAAATGTAGCAAAGCAAATGTGTTATCATGTGGTTTACTGGATTAAAGAGTTTGGATAAGTGACATTGCATATTCCTATTAAGAGGTTTGCTGACACATATAACTTACAAAAGACAACCAGGCATGCAATTAGATAAATGCAGTTCCATTTTTTAAGATCTATGTTTAATATATTTGAGCACAGTATTTGCCAGGATTTTCCCTGTCACGGTCTGGCTTTAAACTACTGAACATATTGACAGCTGCCAATCATCATGAGCACATGAACCCTGCAGATGTCTTGATACACCTCTGGCTGCCCAATTAAATATTTATTTCTCATTTCTAAAACGAATCCTATTTGATTTTTTAAGAAGTCAGTTCCCAACGATTCCCAACAAGACAAAAACATCCACCACAAGAACATACCACTTCTGTAGTGTCATGTGATTCCTTTTTAATGTCCAACAGTATGACATTATTTCAGTATGTGACATTTAGAAATCTTATAAATATTACCCAGTACCCAAAGAGACTCTTTAAAAACAACTAAATAAGATTTTAAATATCTTGTATGGACTCCAGCTTATCTGGTAGGATCTTAGTTGTTTCCTAATCCAATTGAAATCCTGTAGGACTGATTCAAAACTATGACAGAAATTCCAACAGGGATCCAGCACACATTCCTTTTCGACTAGAGGTTATTCATGTTCATTAGTTCATGTCAGTTTAAGTGGTGGTACCTTGGAACACTTATTGTGTCACATGGTAACACCATGACACATTCAAAAACTGTCATACTTTTTATTAGTGACTACATGGTTTCTGTTTACTGAATGTTTACCATGGTATTTATATATTACAAGAATTTCAAAGAATATCATAGCATTAGTACAGTGAACATTGAAATAAAAAGGTAATCCTATTCTGCTTTTGGTCATATTTTGTAATAATGACTTACAATACATGAAAAAAAATACTATTTTGGTACCACAGTAGAATCATAATATTCCATGTAAATACCATGGTACATGAATTTTCAATACCTTTGTACATCATCTGATACATCATTGTACCAAGGTACTGTCACAGGACTTTTCTGTAAAGGTGGTACTCCCAAGAATACTATGGTATTGCTATGTTCATGTGCCAGTATGAATATAATGTTCAGAAAATCATTGTATTTATATGCTGCTCTACGTATTTCAAAGAATGCTATGTGTTAGAATAGTACATTTTCAAAAAACAATGGAAATAATATGTTTTGGTCATTTTTATTAGTGACTTCAGCCAATACATGAAAAGGTACCATGAAACTACAATGTTTTTGGAAATGCACCACCCTAGAACCATAATATTCTCTGGAGTGCCATGAAAATACCATGGTTTTACCATCTGACACCATCATTGTACCATGGTCTTGTGCCAGGACTTTTACCTAAAGGTAGTATTTCCAAAAATACCATGGTATTGCCATACTCATAGTACATTTACGAAAAACCATGGCAATGACATGATGTTTTTGGTCACATTTAACAACAACTTTAGCCAATACATGAAAAACTACCATAGTACTATTATGTTTTTGGACATGTACCATATTAGAACCATAATATTCCCTGGAGTGCCATGTAAATACCATGGTTTTACCATCTGACACCATCATTGTACCATGGTCCGGTGCCAGGACTTTTACATAAAGGTAGTATTCCCATAAATACCATGGTATTGTCATGTTCATATGGAAATATGAATACGGTATTCAGAAAAACAATTTATGTATTTATTAGCTACTCTGTATTTCAAAGATAACGTGATATTAATATAGTGCACATCTGAAAAACCATGGTAACAGCATGGTGCTTTTGGTCCATTTTGTTTGTGATTTTAGCTAATACATAAAAATTTCTTTCAAAAAATAAACAAAAAAACATGGTAGTTCCATAGTAGAACCATAATATTCCCTGGAGGAGTATGTGAATACTATGGTTTTACCATCTGATACCATGGTACTGTCACAGGACTTTTCTGGAAGGGTGGTACTCTATATCAATTTGGTGTTTTAGGGTACGTGTCCAAAACATGAAATTACCATAGTATTTCTGCCACTTTTGTTAGTGTAATGTCAGTGATTTTAAGGTAAATATAACACACCCATCTTTGGAGTCTGTCCAACTGCGCTCGCAGCTCTTCCCGCTGATAGAAACTGAACGCCGGGTGTAACGATCCCATCGTGAAGAGCAGCCGCAGTTGATCCACAGTCTCCGGCTGCGGTAGAGCCCCGCACATCCCGGCGTCCATTCGACTCAACGTCCTGAAGAGAATCCCGGCGCACTCCCTGCTCTTGGATCCAAGCAAAGACAAATAAACGAGGAGTTTGGACAGCACAACGGGGTCGCTTACGTCCACCAGCCCCTCCAGATCAGTGGGGCAGTTGGCCCGGATCTCATAGTCCCGCAGGACGGTGAAATCTCTCCGGGCCAGATCCTCCAGACAGGCGCCGAGGAAGCGTAGCTCCAGCGGCTGACACATATGCAGCAGCCCGCAAAGCAGCTCCACGCGTCCGGACGGGTTCAGCTGTAAGCCGAACCACTCGAACACCGCCTCCTTATCGAGCTGAGCCGCTCCGGTGCCGCTCACCCGATCGGAGCCGTTAACGGAATTCAAGTCGCATCGGTGATTTTCGCCTCCCGCCGCTCGCAGCTTCATCTTCATCATTATCAGCTCTCAAACACGAACATCAGAGATGGAAGTCCATGGATGCTACTTTCTGGCAAATATTTCGGCATCAAACCGCGGTGAAATTCCCGATTTGGGGCGGAATTTCGCTAAAATTTTGCTGTCTGTAGTCTGACGGTGTGGCTGTGGTCAGTTTGCCAGATTACTCGCCTGCCGTGCCTCCAGAATATCCTGTCAATCATCCATGACTCCACCCACTCGTCATATGAGCTGCAGGGTCCTAAATTCACCAGCTCCAAAAATTCATTTTAAGAACTGAATCTCAAAATCTAACAAATATATAAATAATTGAGTACATTAATTATGAATTTAACACAATACGATTAAATAATAACATAACTAATTCAATACGCCACAAAATATATTAAAGGGTTTAACTGCTCTATAGTTATATACTCGAGTAACCTTGTTCTTTTTATAAAACTACTGTTCTAGGAAAACGATGTAAGACACTAGTGTTCATTTAATTATTATATTAATGAAAACAATAAGCACAGTAAAATAATTCTTACGCCAATTCCTTTTTACACGTGACGTAAAATGCTCAATATGTAACAAATGATTACAGATAACTTAAGCTGCTAAATAAGGACTTAAATAAGCAAAAAAATTAGTATTCTGCGTTGGCCTACAAATGATGGCGTCACGATAGGATACTAAGATAGCATTCAATCGCATGTGAGTGTATATGATTTAAGCATATTTTATGCATTTTTCATTTTATTTAAATACGTTTTCTGAATTAGAAAAACACTTTTTTATTTTAATTGGTAAACCAACTTGCAGTTCCATCATGAACCACTAGAGGTTCCTGAGCCCCGGATTTAAGAAAGCCATGGAAAACCTTATTTGTATTCAGTGTAAAAAACATTATATCCACAAGAGGGCGGCATTGTATAGCCGGGACCTGATGTACATTTAAAAAAAAAAAAAAAGAACATGTAGAGTTAACTTTTTTTCAGCAAATATCATAACCAATCTCCCCCAAACTACCATTTCCTTTCATATATTAGGACGAGTAGAAACATTCCTCGTTTTTGAGATGCACGCCATCCTTATTCCCATTGCTTTTCCACCTCAGATCCTCCACACAACAAATGCATTGTATTTCAGCGTCATTACATCATATTAAAAACACTACACACCATTAAACTAAACTCACATGCTTCAGTTCACTTGTTTATGTCTCCTCTATTTTTGTCTAATGTGATTCCTCTGGTACCTGGAGGGGCCCACCTTTGATCCAAAATAGCTGTGCTAATACATAAATGTGTTTGAACAGCGGATATGTGTACAAGTCTGTGGTGTATAAATATATACACAGGGACGTTTAGCAAAGCAACTCGCAGGTTATTCCTTCCTCAGGTACTAATGTGGTTGGATGCGTTACTTTCTTTCTAAACATCTTTTTATTCATAAACAGGCCAGTGGAGAATGACGGTGGTCCCTGGGGAGTATTAGGATTCAAGGAAAGGCACCAACATCTGTGTTTAACGGATGGAAACAAACTATGTGCTACTGGAAGAATAAAGGCATAGTCTTCACTGTAACACAAAAGACATCGCACAGACATGATGTTAATGTAATGTCAATGGACTCTACTAAATAACTCAGTGCATGACGGCAGAGAAAATAAAGACGTTTTGGACTGCGCTATTTGTGGAATGGGCCTTGGGTTTAGAGGCTGCAAGCCATTTGGCTTGACTTTCTTTGAAGATGGTTTTGTGGAGGGTTAAACCCGTACTCCTCCCTCTCTCTGATGCCTGTCGCTCTTTCATTCTGCCCAGGAAAGGTTGTACGTCACTGTGGGTGCAGATATAAAGTAGTCTTTGGCTGTATCTTGCCTTCTGCAGCACTGGACAGTAATTCATGTCAGTGATGAGAGCATTTTTAGCTGCTGTCTTGTAACGTGTTGGTGGCGACGTGTTGGTGTTTAAACTTGTGGATATCCAGGATTCACATTGCTGGTGAGTGAATGGCTTATTATTGTAGTTTCTTTAAAACTTGTGTATAGGAATCTTTTATGTTTTCTCAATTTAACTTTTCTAAGTGCCATGGTATTATAAAATATACCAGGGAAAATCATGGTAACAACATGTTTTGGATGCATTTGTTAAAATAACAGTACCATGGTATATATCAAAATATATTTTTTGGCACTGCCAAAGTACTTATTTGTATGTGAAATAAAATATAAAATAATGGCTTTCTATTAAAATGTATTTTAAAATGTAATTTATTCCTGTGATCAAAGCTGAATTTTCAGCATCATTATTTCAGTCTTCAGTGTCACATGATCCTTTAGAAATCATTCTAATATGCTGGTTTGCTTTTTTTTGTTTTATGATTATCAATACAGTTAAGTACATTTTTTCAGGATTCTTTGATGAATAGAAAGATTCAGAAACTAGAATGTATCTGTAACATTATACACTATACCATTCAAAAGCTTGGAGTCAGTATAATTGTTTTTTAAAGAAATTACAGAAATTAATACTTTTATTTAGCAAGGATGCTTTAAATTGGTGATAAAGACATTTATAATGTCACAAAAGATTTCTATTTCAGATAAATGCTATTCTTCTGAACTTTCTATTCATCAAAGTAACCTGAGAAAAATCTACTCAGCTGTTTTCAGCATAATAATAACAATAAATGTTTTTTAAGCAGCAAATCAGAATATCAGAATGATTTCTGAAGATTTGACTGGAGTAATAATGCTAAAAATCCAGCTTTGAAATCACAGGAATAAATTACATTTTAAAATGTATTCAAATAGAAATCAAATATTTAAAATAGTAAACATTTTTCAAAATTTTGCTGTATTTGCTGTACTTTGGATCAAATAAATGCAGGCTTAATGAGCAGAAGAGACTTTAAAAAACATTACAAATCTTACTGTCCATAAAAGTTTGACTGCTAGTGTATATATTTAATTTAGTTATGTATAATATATTTACATGTATAGATAGATATAAATATTTTACACAAAATTTCATTTTTTTCCCAGGCACTTTCTAACTACTGTGTGGCTTCTTGTTGCCATACCATGTGGACATGGATGTTTTCTTCACTGATTGTTTGTGTTTTATTGCCGCACATCAGTGGATTCCAGCAAGAGGACACTCAAGCTGGTTTGTCATCTTATTCTAAGTTTTACTTTATAATGTTTTAGTCAAATGGTTTAAAACATTGAACATGTTAACAGTATAAAGCTGCATTAAAGCAACACTCTTGATGCAGTACTGTAGCTCTAACAGTAGAACATAGCACTAGCAAAGTCATGGGTTCAATTTTCAGGAAAGGCATGAATAGATAAAATGTATGTCTTAAACGAAATTTAAATTCATGTAAATTTCATGCAATTATGTGAGAGGGCAGTCAAAAGGTGGACAATTACATTTGCTCAAGAATTGTAACCCAACTTGGTCTGCATGTGGACCCTATGGGCAAATGTGTTTTCTGGGTTTGCAGGTTGTAGCACAACTCCCAATGACCTTGCGTTCATCATCGATGGCTCCTCGAGCTTGGGGATCCCTAATTTTGAAACAGCCAAGCGCTGGCTCATCAACATCACCAGTGGCTTTGACGTGAGCACCAGGCACACTCAGGTGGCCGTCGTCCAGTACAGCGATACCCCTCGACTAGAGATTCCCCTGGGAAAGCATCAGAACGATCAGGAACTCATCGAGGCCATCTCCTCCATCTCATACCTGGGGGGCAACACACGGACTGGGCGTGCCATCAAGTTTGCCACAGACCACGTTTTCGGGATGCCTAACCGCACCTCCCTGTCTCCGAGAAACCGAATCGCAGTGGTTCTCACCGATGGGCGTTCGCAGGATGACGTTGAGGATGCTGCCATGGAGGCCAGGGCACAGAATATTGTTCTGTTTGCAGTCGGTGTGGGAAATGAGATCACTAACACTGAGTTGGTGTCTGTGGCCAACAAGCCACCCTCTACTTATGTGCTGCACGTGGAGGACTATAAATCCATTGCAAGCATTTGGGACCTGATGGAGCAGAAACTGTGTGAGGGTGAGTCGTGCTAGACTTCGGAGCATATTTTTCTCTATAACCAGTGACATTAAAGACATTACATGGATGTAGACTTTGGGGCTCAGCATCAGTTTAATCTTGAAGATAAACTGTTGCTCATCATTTGCAATGACTCAGCAAAAATATTAAGTGACAAGATATGTGCAGACCTTTGGAAATTCAATGTTTGGACTGGTGTTTATTTAATGCTATATGACATCGATTTTCTGTTTTGTTGAGACTATGTTTGTTAGGGGTTCAAGCATGTAGCGCTGAAACCCTATTGTAATTGTTAGAATGGTCACAGATCAGCAATCTCCATGTAAAACTGATTATGCAGACCAAATCGTAAGTCGTAGAGACTTGAAACTTGGAGAGATGGTAGTACTCACACTGCCTACAATGTCACAAAGTCTCGTCCCATTCGGTCTGATGGGGGCGCTACAGCGATCAAAAGTACGAAATCGCTCATAACTACTCTGAAATTTTTGGGTATTTTGGAAACTAGTCCTAGGTTTTTTGCCGTTTAGAACCAAACCAGTGCAGAAAGATTCTCTGGAGAGTGAATATCGATAATTATAAAAAAAAAAAAAGTCGGACTTTCAACTCATCGTCACAAATGGATGCCAAAACATTTGAAAGGGACATGGCCACTTCTAGTAAAATGCCCATAACTCCTGAACGAAATGAGATATCATCACCAAACTCAGAACACTTATGTAAGATCTGAGGTCGCAGAACAACAATTGCGGAGCCTGGCCCCTTGGTGGCGCTATAAGAAGGAAAAAACATAAAAATGGCTATACTTACACAACCATTTGTCCTATCAACATGAAAATTGCTGTGCACGGTCTTAGTCCAAAGTGCCACAAGTGTCTATAAGGACATTTGCATAACACAAAACACATTGCCGCCATTGGCCGATGAAGATTGGGCACCTATTAGACTAGGTTAACGGAGGCCAATTGGAATGAAACTCAGTGGGCCTGTTTGACTCACGGCCCCACAGGTCTGTGAGAAATTTGAAAGAAATTGACCACTGGGGGCGATATTGTGTTTTTCAAGGGCGCAAACGATTGTGCATATCATACGATAGAACTCTTCATTCTGGACAACTTTGCCTGTAGAACCACTGCTGTCAATCAAATTGTTTGTTAAATGATTGAGAAGATGTAAAAAAAACTACTTTTGTGAACTAGTCCTGGGTTTTTCACTCAATCTGGAAAAAAACACAGTAGAATTCTCTGGACTGTCTAGGTCCATAATTATCAAATAAAATGTTGAAATTTTCCCCTTTGGGAAGCTATAACGGGGTAATTTAGAAAAGGGGCCTGTCTAAAGGAAAACTCAAAACTTCACGAAACCTGGTGAGCACATGCAATAGGAGACTCTAAACAAGCATGCAAAGTTTTAAGGAGATCGGACCACAGCTGGCACTACAACAGTCATAAATATTACAAAACATAATATTTCTATGTTAAATTACCTGTATTTGTAAAAAAAAAAAAAGGCTTGCTACATAATGTCTTTTTTCATATGTTCTTAAATGCCTTAAAGCGCTTGAACACTGCTTGTTATGTATTATTATATATCTTAGATTTTCCTTTTTTATTGCTCAAATGTTGCTCTTTCCTAATTAGGGAGACTTTTTAGTTACAAATCAACTTTCTCAGATGTTTCTCCTAAAAGTCCTTAATAAAAAAGAATACAAATGAGTCAAATACATAGAAAATTAATGTGGATAGCAACTCACCAAGCATGTCTTGGAAGCATGTGATGAGTTCATAATGAGATCTCTGACATTTGATTGCAGACTTATAAGACTAATAAGAGCACAGTTTTGAAACTGTGAATAACTGAGAATCTAGAAATCTAGATGTCCATTTGCTTTCTATCTAACAGTTGAGATTTTAATGAGATCTTATGAAACCAGATCTTGAAAATTGACATTTTCTTATTTGGTTATTATTGTCTGGTTATCTAAACATGCTTTGATTCACAGCATCACACTACAGTTGAAGTGCAACTAAAGTGTCTAGGAATTGATCATTTGCGTTCTCTCATTCACAGAATCGGTGTGTCCGATGCGGATCCCTGGTACAGTGAACGATCAGAAGGGCTTTGATCTAATGAGCCTGATGAAGATCGAGCAATTGGCTCAGAAAGTTCAGGGCTCTTTGATATCAGAAAGAGCGTCACAGCTCAGCCCTAGAATGGACATCACCCACAACACCAGGTGATTTTTGCTTTTCCTGTTGAAAAAAACAGCATATGCTGGTTAGGTTTGTTTTGAAGCATATGTTAGGTATGTTTGAGCTGGTTTAAGCTGGGCCAACTAGCTCCTGCTCAGGAACAGCTCAGAACCAGCTTATACCCAGCTAATGACCAACTAAGGACCAGCTTAAACCAGCTCAAACCAGCTACCATGCTTCAAAACATACCTAGCCAGCATATGCTGTTTTTTTTTTCAACAGGGTTGCTCTATAGATCATTATACGCACTGCACTGTTTTTGTTCTTGGACATGTTGACTGTTAGAATTGTGTCGCTGTGATGTGGTTGGAAAGTTCAGGCTACTTTGACCTTTACCTGATGTTCCTCGCAGAGAGATCTTTCCTGAAGGCCTTCCACCAGCTTTTGTGTTTGTGGCCACTCTGCGCTTGAAGAACCCAGCTCACTGGATGAAGTTTGACCTGTTAAGGGTGTTATCTCAGGATGGGGTTAAGCAGATCGCTGTGACTGTGAACGGAGCAGACAAATCTGTCACTTTCACCTCCACCAGCACTCTGAAGAACGAGCAGACAGTCATATTTAATGACAGAGGCATCAAGGTCTGTGAAATTTCAATATCACTCTTTAATCTCATTAATAAAAACATTGGCTGCATCCCAATTCACATGATGCACTACCAGTCAAAAGTTTTTGAACAGTAAGATTTTTAATGTTTTTTCTGCTCACCAAGCCTGCATTTATTTGATCCAAAATATACAAAAGCAGTAATATTGTGAAATATTTTTTACTATTTAAAACAACTGCTTTCTTTTTGAATATATGTTAAAATATAATTTATTCCTGTGATCAAAGCTGAATTTTCAGCATCATTACTCCAGTCTTTAGTGCCACATCATCCTTCAGAAATCATTCTAATATGCTGATTTGCTGTTCAAAAAAAATTTTTTATTATCATTATTATCAGTATTTAAAAATGTATTATTTTTTTTTTTTAGGATTTTTGATGACTAGAAAGATTTATAATGTTACAAAAGATTTCTATTCCAGGTAAATGCCTTTCTATTCATCAAGGAACTGAAAAAATACTTCTCATTAAATATCATTAAATATTTATTATTATTTTTATATTCTTTGCATAATATTATTACTATTATATTATTATTATATTCTCAGCATAATAATAATAATAAATGATTTTTGAGCAGCAAAACAGAATATTAGAATGATTTCTGAAGGTTCATGTGACATAGTTGTAATGATGCTAAAAATTCAGCTTAAAAATCACAGGAATAAATTACATTTTAAAATTTATTCAGATAGAAAATAGTTATTTTAAATAGTACAAATATATTAAAATTTTACTATTTTTTCTGTACTTTGGATCAAATAAATGCAGGCCAGGTGAGCAAAAGATACTTAAAAAAATAAAAATTGTTTTTACACTTTTGACTGGTAGAGTATCTAGTATGCAATGATTAGTTTTAAACTATGATTAGTTTTTATCAACATTTCCCATTAACATCAAAATAAATACTTTTAGTGTGCATTTTGAAATGCAGTTATTATTAAAATATCTATGCAAGTAAGAATATCAATGTGTATGTTTTATGTCTTTTAATTATATTATTTTTCTCTGTAGAGGCTCTTTGACACAGATTGGCACCAGCTGAAGTTCCTGGTGAGGCCCAAACGCATCACTTGCTTTGTAGATGGCGCATACGTGGAGGAGCAGCTCCTGGATCCAGTTGTTCCCATCTACATTAATGGAAAAACTCAGGTTGCCAAGAAAATCAATATTGACACTACAGTCCCTGTAAGTGACTTCAACACACCTGCCTGATCACGTTTTCATGTGCCAAACTAAGTGAAACTTAGAAGTCCACAAATGTTCATATCATTAAAATTCTGTTGTGGTTTGTGCTTCTTTATCAGATAATGCTACAGAAGTTACGCATCTACTGTGATCCCCATCAAAGCGAGCGAGAGACAGCATGTGAAATTTACTCTGTGGTAAGGTTTGCTGGCATGTTGTTGGTCCTTCTAGCTAAGCTGTTCACCAACAGAAGCTGGCTGGTGTTAACCAGCATGGTGTTTTAACAAGGATGTTGATCCAGGAACATATCCATCTTGTATAAATCGTGTTAAGTGTTCTGCTTCCAGTGATTTTCTTCCCACTTCAATGTATTCTTCTCTGTTTCTTACAGGATGATGACAGGGTAAGTTACCAGCCTGAATATTCTTGCTTTTTAAGATGTTTAATTTGGTTTAGTTTATGTTTTACATGCCATGTCTTGTTTCCCCAGTGTCCTTCGGATCGTTCTCCTGCTTTCGAAGGTTGCGATTGTCCTAGTGGTAAACCTGGTCTGCCCGGTCTTCCTGGACCTATGGTGAGACATTTTTTAAACTATGCATTCTAATGGATTAATAGGCAAACTTACTGAGGTCTTTTACTTGATTGGGACATCTAAAACACATATTTAACTTGTTTGAACGCAGGGTTTCAGAGGGGAAAAAGGCAGAGAAGGACCTCCTGGCCCTGATGGTAAACCTGTAAGTGCAACAGAATTATTAGTGGCTTTCATCACAAGGTTTGGACGTGTCTAATCACCATGATCTGTTTGTCTACCAGGGGAAACCAGGAGAAAAGGGAGCATTTGGAGAGCCTGGTCGAGATGGCCAGAAAGTGGGTGAAACATCAAGAAACCTTTCTGATAACCCTAAAGCTTTATGTTAATATTTCATTCATCCATTTACAGGGTGAAGCAGGTGAACCAGGACAGAAGGGGGAGCGAGGGTTGGAAGGATCTAAAGTATATAGATTCTGAGATTTTCATTCTCATTAAAATTAATAAAAAATATAAAATATATAATGGCTTTGATCTCCAATCTCTTAATAGGGTGAAATGGGACCACCAGGGCCACCAGGGCCTTCAGGACCAGTAGTGAGTCTCGAACTCTGTTGTTGTGTTTAAAAGTTATGTGCAAAAATTTTCTGTTTAGTAAGCAAAAACTATAATGACTGAAATGTTTTCCGTAAAATCTCCTCTAGGGGACTGGCTTTTCAAAATTGGATTTAGATGACTTGGGAGTTCAAAGAAGCAAGGTTGAAAACATCACATCCTATTAAATCCATTGAAAATTACAGGAAATTGTTACCAAACATTGTTTTTGCTTATGCAAACTATTGTGACCTTATAGGGAATCCCAGGAGAACCAGGGGAAATGGGACCACCCGGAAAACCTGGACTGAATGTAAGAAATCTCCTTTTACCATCTACTTCATTCATGTTCATACTGTGCATTAGTGATCATTAACAGCTTTATCCCACTTTACAGTATTCTGTTTTGAATTAAAGTTAAAAAATTCAATTCAATCTTCTTTATTCTCTTTCCTCTGCAGGGTGAACCTGGGAAACCTGGTCTACCTGGACTACCTGGACTTGCTGGTCCCAAGGTAAGACAGATTTCAGTTGTATCCAAAACTTTTAGAATTCAACTACTGCTAATTGATCACAACCAGGGATGATGAGACACATAATCAGCTGTAAAAAGGTAGCAGCCTCCAACACTGCAAAAAGTTTTTCTTCTTTCCAGTACAAATATCTCAACATTCAAGAATCAGTTTACATTTACAGTACGTGAGTAGCAAGATGACTTAAAGGAGAAGTCCACTTCCAGAACAACAATTTACAAATAATTTACTCACCCCCTTGTCATCCACAATGTTCATGTCTTTCTTTCTTCAGTCGTGAAGAAATGATGGTTTTTGAGAAAAACGTTTCAGCATTTTTCTCCATATAATGGACTGATATGAAGCCTGATTTTGAACTTCCAAAATGCAGTTTAAATGCGGCTTCAAACGGTCCCAAGTGCATTTGTAAACGATCCCAGCTGAGGAAGAAGGGTCTTATCTAGCGTAACAATTGGTTATTTTAATAGAAATAATACGGTTTATATACTTTTTAATGCCAAATGCTTGTCTTGTCTTACTCTGCCTGGACTGTTTTTGTTCCTGTTCTTGACAGTTAGGGTATGTCAAAAAACTCCCATCTCATGTTCCCCCTATATCGCTGTTTTACCTTCTTTGTTAAGGGTGTTTGATATTCAGTGTTCACTTTGCAAAGACTGGGTGGGTACTTCTGCAGCAATGTGGGATGATTTTGAAATTATTTTTGAAGTTGGGGGAGAAAATACAGTCAGAGTTTTTCGACATACCCTAACTGCCTTGAGTCAGAATACACAGAGTTCAGGGAGAGAAAGGCAAGAAGAACGTTTTGAGATTAAAAATTGTATTTTTTTAATGAAAATAACTGATCATTTCACTAGATAAGATCCTTCTTCCTCAGCTGGGATCGTTTACAACCACATTTGGGATTGTTTGAAGCCACATTTAAACTGCCTTTTGGAAGTTCAAAATTGGGGCACCATATCAGTCCATTATATGGAGAAAAATGCAGAAATGTTTTCCTCAAAAAAAATAATTTCTTTACGACTGAAGAAAGAAAGACATGAACATCTTGGATGATAAGAGGGTGAGTTCATACCTGAAACAAGAACCAAAGTAGCAGCCACATTGCTTTTCTTTTGGATTAAGTTTGTATTTCTTACCCAATTGGAAGACATGTTGTCTTATTTTAAGCATAAACCTTACTTTTACTGTGATAAATTCATCAAAAAACCACACTTCCTATCTTACGTCACTATGCTTTTCAGGAAAATGTCTCTTGATTTAAAAATGTTTGGATGTTTTGTACTGGAAGAAAAGAAAATAATAACTTTTTGCCTTTTGCTGACAATACATCATTGTACCACACTAAAAAGACTGTAAATGCACTTTTTTGCAATATATATATTTTAGTGAAACCCCACCTATAAACATGTCCCGTTCCACAATGAATTGATGAACTTTTTTTTTTTTTTTGAGGTTAATGAAAATCAATGGAGTTGTTTTCCTGCTCTAGCATACAACACAAACAGGCAACCCTAGACAGAGTTTCTACTTCACACCCAGAATTTTGAAGTATTTAAAGCAGCACAGGGTGTAAACCATCAGATGTGTTGGGGATATGATCAGACATCCTCTCACACGAGAAAGTCCTGGATTATTTTAAGAACAAGGGCATATTTGTGGCCTCGTCGTCGTCTCTCTGACATTTTTTTTAGCTTTTTGCCAGAAGCAAACTGTCGTCTTGCCCAAAGGTCTATATATAGCGACTTAAACACCCAGATTATGATTGGTCAATGACACAGTACACATCATGAGCTGCTCTCTGCTCTAGATGAATATAAGGTCACATGCCAGCCAAATTACTGTGTGCTGGATGCATTTTACATGAGCTAAGGTTTAACGTTAGTGTAGCTGACTACTGTGGTTATAATGATAAACGAGACGAATGTTGCTTTAAGAAGTTTGTGCATCATGGCAAAGCTCTTTTCAGCAGAAGTTTGACACTTAACTAGCACTAATAATATTTGGGAACACCACTGTGAATATTAAAACACATATGATGAATATTGTACACTTTCAGTGTTTTAGGTCTTTAGTGCTCAGATGTTGCTCTTTTATAGCTTAAGTTTTCAAGGGGTCCTATTATGTTCTTTTACAAAGTCTTGATTTTGTTTTGGGGGTGTACTAGAACATACTTGGTGGTTCTTGGTGGTTATTTTTTAACATAATTTATATTATTACAATACATTTCTCCCAGCCTGGCACATATGGCTCGATTAGTTCCAGGTTTAATGAAGGCCTGCCTTCCGAAAAACGAAATGTGTTGTGATTGGATAGCTGTCCCACTGCGTTGCAATTGGCGAACAGCTTAGACTGTATTTCAGTACTGCTATGCCCCTTGTGAGCAAGTTCCGTGTACAACTGTTAGTGCAAGCTAGATTAAAGTGATTCTTACGTTTAAAATATGCATATTTTCCTTACAAAAACATGTCGATTTGCTACAGGAAGCCTTTATTAACCCCCCGGAGCAATGTGAGGCACTTTTTACTATGGATGGATGCATATTATTGGATTTGTTTTGGACTGATAAGGAGAAACACCCGTCTACACTCTTAAAAATAAAGGTGCTTTAAAAGGTTCTTCACAGCGATGCCATAGAAGAACCATTTTGGGTTCCACAAAGAATCATTCAGTCAAAGGTTCTTTAAAGAACCATCTCTTTCTTACCTTCTTATAATCTGAAGAACTTTCTTTTGCCACAAAGAACCTTTTGTGAAATTGAAAGGTTTTTCAGATGTTAAAGGTTCTTTATGGAACCATTTAGACAAAAAAGGTTCTTCAATGGCATTGTGAAGCACCTTTATTTTTAAGAGTGTATGCCATTCTAAAGCTTGGGAGAGCCAGGATAAATTTTAATGTAATTCCGATTGCATTCGTCTGTGCATGGAGGGTGAGTAAAAAGTACGCTACAGTAGTGTTGGGTCCTGTCATTAGCCTGCGAGATCGCCAATACATGATATTATCGTGCTAATGTATTTAATTATTTACATACTTAGTTTCATTGCCCGAAACCAGCTCCAGCATAAGGCTAAAAGCAGCCTAACAGTATCAAAGAACATCATCACTGATTAGCCTAGCCTATTCTAGTGCAAGTTTATGCATTTTAAAAAACACTCACATTATAAGTGAAGCTATCTACACTGTATGATGAATAAATCTCTTACCACACACTGCACACGTCTGTGGCGCATTATGGCTCTGAAGCAGCCACTCTAGTCAATGCTTGTGTTTACACCCGCCGTGCTGCGGCTCGTTAAAGCGGTTCTCCGCGCTGCATTGCTAAAGTTAGACTAATCCCCCACCATTCCTGCCCTCCCTCCAATAATTCAAATTTCCGTGGGCGGGATTTAATTTAATGATATTCTAATGGATCGCGTTGTGACATCATTGCATGCGGAAAACAAACGCTGTAGTCCAAAGGAGCCGTTCGTTGTAGTTCTTGAAAAAGCATTTTTTAAAAATTGAAATACATCTTTTTGTAGTGGACTTTGAGATTTGTAACTTTGTAGATCTTTTTTATGCCCAAAGATACACACCACACACTGACTAAAGTTCAAAAAGTGAAAAAGCATAATAGAACCCCTTTCAGGAATTTTCACTTTTACTTACCATCGACTTTTTCTCAGATATTACTTTTTTAAGAGAAAAGTTGGAATTTGATGAGAAATGTTTCTCATGTTGAGATCTATGATGTCTGATTGCAGTTTGGGACACTTTTGGTGAAGAATATATATAATTTTCATTTTTTATTATTATGATTTGTTCTTTCTATATAGGGTAGTTTGAGCAAATGAGTAGAGTTTTTAGACATAAATTGGGAGCCTGTCACTCAGATCTATTTTCAGGCTACTGCATCTGTCTCAGCATCTGCGTGCCGCCCGTTCCCTGAAAATTAGTGCCGCCCTGCCATTTACTGCCCCATTAAATCAAGCCTGTTTATCAGTACAGGGCTTTGATTTGACTCTTGGCGGCACTCGATGTTTGTTCAGGTTTGGATGTGGCTTTGTTTGAAACATGACATTTAGATTTTGTTCCACAAAGCTATAAAGTAACCTTTAAAAACATTTGAAACACGTTTGGTAATGTTCACTGAAATGATCTAACTTCTAAAAATGATTTATAGCATGTATTTAGCATGTTTTAATGCTCACTCTTGCTCAAATTAATGATACGTTGGTCTTTTTGATAGATTACTGTGATATTGAAATGATAAAAAGTCTCTTTGCACATCTTTAAGCACTAGAGCTGTGCAGTTTGTAGCGCTCAAACCCGAAAAACAGCTTTTATGTGTATGTTTTACTGTACATGTTGTACATTCACTTATACATTCATGAAGGCCTATAGCTAGCATATGCATGAGACTTAGGTGAAAATTGAACTGGACAGGATCACTATTATTAGGTTTGCTACTTTTCGTTATTAAGTCCCAGCCTTGCCACTTTGGATCTGAGACAGAATTGCCTGCTGTAGTGGTAACACCAGGTTTCCCCAGACCGCTAAGGGATGATTAGTTAACCAAAACTCGGTTTCATGTGGTGTGCCAGAAGAGAGCTCCCTCGTAAGGGTGGGTTTCCCGCAGCACAAGTGGTGCCGCCAACCCTGGAAACAGCCTTTAATCATGACATGCAGACATACATGCATATGGACTGTTAAAGAAACTGAAACACACAGACCCCAGAACCCAAGAACGACTTGTGACTGCGTTGATTATGAGTTTACTTGAAGCGAAATGGGTCATTACTTACATTTCACCTGCATCAGATGTTCACTGCACGCACAAAAACTGCCACCAAAAGGTTAAAAGAGATAAAAGTCATGTGGAGTCTCATAAATTCCTTTTAATTGGCCTTCTCCTAGGTATAATTGCAGAGCGACGGTATAAGGTACAATTATTGTTTGTCATGTTTCGAGAGCATGCTTTGTGTGAGGTCTTTTCCAATGTCAGAGCTTCAGGGTATGGCCTATATATGCATACCTTTGAGTGTGTGAACAAGATAAATATAGTAAGAGAGTGACTGGGAAATAAACATTTGACCAAACATTTTATAATACACCTTATTTTAAATTAAAACTAAGCATGTTTCATTAGGACTAAATTCAAGTTCACAATTACTAGCATACTGCATACAGCACATACTATTTTTTGTTTAAACTGTTTATATATATATATATATATATATTTATTTATTTATATACATGACCATACTACAATTTAGGATAAATTTAGAAAGAAATAATATTGTGTCAGAAATAAAACCTTTTTATTATTTTTTTTAAATCCACAAAATGTTACCTAATTTGGTGTTCCTGGTCAAAAATCACCAGTTTTTTTTTTTTTGGACGCTATTAGTTATAGGCCTTATTTATCTGAGCTTATGCACCTCGGTTTTTGAGTGGGAAAGCATTATTTATGGATCATTTTGGTAATATTTACTCAAATACTGCGGTGCATAAGCTTAAATCAATGAGGCGCACAATCAGTTAATTCCAACAATAAATACAAAACCTGTGATAATTGAGATAAATTAAGCTGACAAAAAGATTGAATCCAATAATTGGCGAAAATATTGCATAAAATAAAAAGTATATAGCATAAAAAAATGTATAAGCCATTTTTTGTAGATTTTTTGTAGTCATTTTTGACTGGGAACACCACAGGTGTAACAAGGTGAGAAAAATCCTAAAAAAGTACAAAAATTATCTGTTTTATTTTATTTATTTATTGATTGATTGATTTTTTGGTTGTTACAACCTGTATTAACTGCATTAATCCAATACAATAACATTAAGTAGCATTAAAAAAAAGGGAAAAATATCTCCAGGTCAAAATGACCGAAAATCATCATGAGGGTTAAAGTATTTTCTTATGTGCATTGATACTGGAAGCATACAAAAATCATGCAAAGAAAATTCACCTATACTGTGAACAGAATGCATACTGCATGAACACATAAATAATATTAGCCTGCTATCTACAAAGCCAAAGCTACTACTGGAAATAGCAAAAAAAATTATTTTATATTTTGTATTTTTTCCCCTCTTTTTTAAATAATAGTGTTCACACACTTTTTTCCTCTAAATTTATAAATCCTAGTCTAAAAGAGATATTTTATATTTCACTTTGACAGAATGTGTAGTTACAGTCTTTGCCTTTGTGTGGCAGTGTGGGACAGCAGTGTGTTTTTCTGAACATATCCCATGCCTCATGCAAAATGTGGGACGTTACATATTTTCTGTCAGGTGTGTTTCACCATACACAAATTACATGCACATGTAACCAGAAACATGCTATTTTTGAATTCACATGATGGCCGGCCACTGCCCAGATTCTTGGGAAAGGAGGACATCTCTCACCAGCATTCCCACATCTGTACGGCTTGTAATTTAGAACTTCAGAAAGTGCAAAAAAGTCTTTAGATAAGCTCCCTTTACAGTTGGGTGTAACATGTTAAGATTTTAATGACAGACTGTCTCAAATTTCATACTTACTTTACAATTAAGATGTGTGCGTATTTAACTTCTCAGCGCTTAATTTCTCTTTATGTAATTAGTATGTAAAAAAAAATGTAACCCAAATTGGAACGGCAAAACTCTAATTATATCTGCAATTAGGGGAATGTACCATGATTATTTAAGGCAAAGCGACAGCCTCTACCTTCAGCTTACCACATTTTGCTTATTTCTAGAAATATGCATGATACTAACAAACTGTGAACTGTTCACAAAAGAAAAAACACCAATTTACAACAAAATGTAAATAAATAAATACATACATAATTTTTTTTTATATATTTTTATTTATTTTCTTCTTTTTATTTTGAGATGCAGTATATGATTTTAACAGCTTCTGACTACTTGTTTTTTTTATTTAGGGAGAGAAAGGAGATGCTGGTTTGACAGGATCAGATGGACAACCAGGAATGCCTGTAAGTTTATTTTATTATCTGTCCTATTTTTTTTTTTTTCTTTAGTTTTAGTTGAAAAATGTGAGATGCTTTGAAAATAAAGTTCACACTGTCATGTAATAATAAGTTTTAAAGTTTTTAGAAATCTATAAACTACTAACTCCATTCTGGAATCTTTGCTTTAAAGTCACTTCCATGTCATTTTCATTACTTATTTCAATCTTAAATCTGTAGTTTATAGGTTGGCTCCTTTTAGACCTTCTGGTCTGGTCTTTTCTGGTCTTTCTAGTTTTCTTAAGCTGCAATTCAGCATATTGGAGTGATTTGTAAAGGATCGTGTGACACTGAAGAAGGAAGTAATGATGCTGAAAATTCAGATTTGCATCACAGAAATAAATTATATTTTAAAATGTATTAAAATAGAAAACAGTAATTTTAATTTGTAATAATATTTCACAATATCGCTATAATATTCACAATATTATTATAATATTTCTGGTCGTCACCATGTTGAAACTTTTAAATGTCACCTTTGCACAATAATGTTATTTTATCATGTTGACACATCTAATCATATTTATGTGATAAGATCGACTGTCATAGTGAAAGTACACTATGTAAAGTTTATTGCATGATGTTTCTGGTGGAAGGGGCACATGTGTAGGTGGGGGTCCCACAGATTTGTGGTGCGCTGCTAACTCTAGATTTGGAAATGATGAGACCACAGTGTTTACTAATCCCGAAATACATCACTGAGATGTAGAGTAGCAGATGATACATGTATATAGTCAACATCAGCCCTGTTTATGCTTTAAATGTTCTTTAAAGTCATCCTGCTTCATCAATCACACATGAACTGCAACTGACTATGAGGAAGGAAAACATTTCTGTAATGCAACAGACAAGGCCAGACAAGGTCGGTCTTCTTTCAAAAGCCTCGGAAACTGAGACAGACAAATGCTGAGGCCTACAGAACTTGTTTTACACAAGGTTTTTTATTATTTCTAATTGTAATTTTTCTTTTTTTAACAGCTGGTTTTAAAATTGAAAGTCTAGCTCATTACACACTCATGAAGTATGACTCATAATGAATAATTAGTCGTTTGATCGTTGTTTAAGATTTTGTGGGGGTTTTTTTGGGAGTAAAATATTTAAAATATTCTTTGCAGGACCTCCTGAATAAAATGGATTGATTAGCATAAATTAATTCATGACTTTTAGGTGCAACGAGTGATAAAATGTCTTTGTTCTCATCTTGTATCTTGCAGATGAGACTGGCAGGAAGAGAATGAAATAAACTGCTGATGATGTGCGAAGTTTCATGATTGTGGTTGCAAGGGTGTTATTCCGGAGACTCATGATTTCTAATGCTGCATTCTTTTATTAGCAGCTGCTTTGTAAGATGAACCTCACTTGTCACACAATTTCTCTGCACTTTGCACACTCTTCCTGTGATTTGAGCATTTGCAGCTATATATGTCAGCATGAAGAGTGCTGGTAGATGGTTTCAATCCAAAGCTAATTTGAAGTGACTTCAGATGTTTATGCTTTCAGCGAAAGTCAGTTTTCATTCCTATTTCAGCTAATGACTTGAAGTGATGTGGTTAAGGCCTCAGTGTAAATATTTAGATATCCATGGCTTAGCTTGATATATGTATTCATATAGTAAGTACTCCCTTTTGGGGTAACGGTTTGGCAAGCGCACGACTCTTCCCATTTCCAAGCCCAGATGCTGAGAGCAGCCCAATGGAAACTTTTAGGCAGACATCTGTCTAGTGTCACGTGATTAATAAAACCGTTAATACGGGCCTCCCTCTTTTTTGAGGTTGTGGTGAACCTCTGAATGTTCTCATTTCTCGTTCTTTCCTGCAGAAGCGTTTTATTTGGCCAATCCATGCACGCAGAGCAGGTGGAGACAGGGGTATTTCTAGTAACCGATTCCTTAATGTCAATAAATGCTCTAGCGCACTCACTAGAGGTCAGCAGGTTTCTTGCACGTTTCCATTTCCTTCTTGTCTGTCTATCTCTGCGATCTCTTTTATGTCTCTTGCCACACACACTGAGTGGAAACTTTTGCAGTTTGATTGAACACTTTTACACTCATTCATTCCGCAAGTTGTTTGGGCTATGCTTCCTGTTTATGGTCAATCAAACTGGCTCATTTGAAAGAAAAATTTACAATATTATCACATCCCTGAAATCTGGTGCAGGAAGCGGGATGAATCAGCTGTGAATGGTTGTAGGTGTGGTGATTTGTGCCTCTCTTTTATCTTTCATCGTAACTCTCATGTAAACCGCTCTAATGAAAGAATACGTGCTTGCCAGTACATTGGATGGGTTGCAGTTTACAGTGCGGCTTGGCAGTGATACAAAAAGGCAGCACTGGGTAAGTAAACAGGCAACAGTGGCAGTAAAAGGTGCTGCCAGCATGTTAAGCCTGTGTAATTGTATATTTCAAACACTATTTCAAATTTGTACAGATAGAAAAACGCACATGCGATGTAAAACTGCACTGCCAAACCATAAACAACTTATGAATTCTTTTTTGTGTTTTTTTTTATAGGGTATGCGGGGGCTTCCTGGAGAGATAGGCCCTGCTGGACCTCAAGTAAGAACTCAGATTAATCATAAAATATAAAAAGGATTAAATATAATAAAATACAATATGTTTCTTAAGCAAATCAGCATATTAGAATGATTTCTGAAAGATCATGTCACACTGAAGACTGGGGTAAAGACGCTGAAAATTCAGCTTTGCATATTCAAACAGAAAAGAGTTATTTTAAATTGTAATAATATTTCACAATATTTATACTGTATGTTTTGATCAAATAAATTTAGCCTTGGTGAGCATAAGAGCCAGCTTTTTGATAGTTTAGCGATGTCATTTTCAGAGTGTTGATTTTCTTACAGTTTTTGTGCCTTTTATAACAAAATAATTTTGACAGGGTGAGCGAGGCATGCCAGGACCAGCAGGTTTTACTGGACCAACAGGGCAGCAGGTATCTCATAATTTCAACAAAATGATGTTTTTATTAAGTTCAGTTTGTTGGCTCAATGATAAATTGCGGTTTTACAAATAGTAACTGTTTAGGTTACTATTATAGGTTTTCAGGTTATAAGGTGTTCAGCATCATTTGTTCATGAACAAAATCCTGCGACTACTACTTTTTTTTAAAGAAATCAGGCTTAAGATGATATAAAAATGCTAAAATGTTTTCAAAATCCCAATTTTTTTTTTTAAGGAGAGACTCAAACCATATCTGGAAACCAGAATATCAGTCATAGAAACTTTGTGGGGTGGCGCTCTTTTGAAACCACCTGGCAACCACTTTGAACATCTTAGCAACCATATAGCAACCCACTCATAAAATGTTACCAACCGCATAGCAAAACCATGCCAATCACCCAGAACACCCTAGCACTGTGGTGGCGAGTTTGGCACAGGCTGGCACCGTTTAGTTTCCAACAGCAGTTGTAAATAATTTATTTTTAAAGATGACGTGTGGCTCAAACCCACATCATTGGTTAATGTTACCAGGCTTGTGTGCCTTCTTTGTACCAAAGAGTTTAAACTTTCTAAGAAATTTACCTATGAATGACTTTCTTATTGTTGTCTTTGGACATTAAACTTACATAGGCTAAGAAATTAAAATACTCAGAATGTTGATGGTTATCATCGGAAAAGATGTGGCAAATAAAACATATTAGGCTTGAATTATTGATGTTTGTCTTACTACAGCGTTGTCTTTAATTTTAGGGAGCCCCAGGCCCAGTTGGCCCACCTGGCATAGAAGGTCCTCCAGGTCCAAAAGTAAGTCATTACAGCTAAATAGGTGTAGATTATTGCATGTTTAGTAACTTCTTGTTTTTCTGATAAAAATCTGAAATGTATTAGTAATTAAAGGAGAAGTTCACTTTCAGAACAAATATTTACAGATAATGTACTCACCCCCTTGTCATCCAAGATGTTCATGTCTTTCTTTCTTCAGTCGATAAGAAATTATGTTTCTTGAGGAAACATTTCAGGAATTATCTCCATATAGTGGACTTCAGTGGTGCCCCCAAGTTTGAACTTCCAAAATGCAGTTTAAATGCAGCTTCAAAGGGCTCTGAATGATCCCAGCCAAGGAAGAAGGGTCTTATCTAGTGAAACAATCGGTCATTTTTTAAACAAATGGACAATTTATGTACTTTTTAACCTCAAATGCTCGTCTTGTCTCGTCTCTACGATGCGCAAAATCGTCCTACATCGCTGTTTTACCTTTTTTTTTTTTTGTAAAGGGCGTTTGATCTTTTGCAGCGATATAGGATGATTTTGAAGTTGGGGAAGAAAACGAGATGGGAGTTTTTAGACATACCCTAACTGTACTGACCGTATTGAACTGGAAAAAAAAACAGTTCACATTTGAGGTTAAAAAAGTATATAAATTGTCAAATTGTTTCAAAAATGACCGATTGTTTTGCTAGATAAGATCCTTCTTTCTTGGCTGGGACTTTTTTTTCTCAAGAAACATAATTTCTTATCGACTGAAGAAAGGAAAACATGAACATCTTGGATGACAAGGGGGTGAGTAAATTATCTGTAAATTTTTGTTCTGGAAGTGAACTTCACCTTTAATTATTTATTCAGCAAGGACACATTAAAGGGTCATGAACTACCTTTTTATTATTTTGTACTGTTCTCTGACTGAGGTCAACTTATAATGTTTTCAAGATTTTTACATCAAAAAAAATCATAATTTAAAAGTAATAGGCTATTTTCTGTACTGTTTTATCAGAACGCTCTGTTTGAATAGGCTTGGTGGATTATCGTCTCGGAAGTAAACACACACTGCTATGATTGGCAAACAGTTGTGTATGTTTGACAGCCTACATCCTTCATAGATGGTCGCTGCTGTGATTTAGGTTAAAAATGCATGAATACTCAATAGACCAATTATTTGTTTGTAAACATTCGGGATGCGCGCACATCATGGTTGCAGAAAATCCGGGAGAGATAGCCTTTACGCCTAGAGAATTACACGGATACAGTACAAAATAGTTCGATTTTTAAAAAGATTATAGATTATATTGATTAGATGTCATTTTCAAAACGTTCTCAGAATATTACAAGAGCTTGTCACCCAGCGATAAGCACTGTTATTCAATGAAATTGACATTAAATAGTTGGATAGTCTTCGGAAATAGGGATAACATTTTTGTGGGCGGTTCAAGTAGCAGTCTATGAAGCCATGGAATAAAAGAATAAAAAAAAGGTAAATTTGATTTTATATTTAAAAATTCTGACTTTATTATCCCACACTTCTGGCTTTTTTTCCCTCAGAACTGACAAATTCACTATTTTTGAGTTAAATCGAGTTATAAGGTCTGAATTAGGAGATATAAACTTGCATTTGCGAGAAAAAAGAGTCAGAATTGTGAGATAAAATAAATAAATGTAAAAATGTAAATAGAAATAGGTTTAAATAATATTTCATGCTGTAACTGTAGGGATAATACATCCACTGTGAACAGCATATGTGAATATTTTGTAGACCTATTGTTTAAATTCAATTTATGCTTTAAAAGTAGAGTAATCATAGCAGTTTTTTATCCATAGTACGTCCGTTTTAACATCTGCGTTCAGCTACAAATGGCATCTTTGATGGCAGTATTCTATAAAAAATATTTGCATTCAGATTTTGACATCAAAAGGCACGTTTTTCTTATTCCATGGAGTTTACCCAATTACCTCCACTTGTTACCAGTGTTTTTCTGCAACCACTATGCACACGCAGCTGCAGCTGTGACGTCTACTCCAAATTGGTCTATACATATCAAACGATCTGTAATAACAGACAAAGCAATCGTGACCATGTAATAAAAACAGTTGCTCACACTTGTGTACTGTCAGATAGTATAATATAATATAGTCGGCACAGCATTGTCTTTTAGTTTCAATCTTTCTAAAAATCCCGCATCGAACTGTGCTTTGCTTGTAAACGAATCCGTGGTAAAATGAGTTCTTACTGACGCGATCTGGATCGTCATTAAAAATAAAATTCATCCACTCTCTTTCCTAATGTTGGGATCAGAAGGAAGGCGATGCAAAAAAAAATGTATTCGCAATTTTGCTCTGCACAGCATCGTGTTGTCTTCTGAGCTATATTTAATGTTAATTTTCTGCATAGACCTGCGTTTCCATCTCGTTATTTTACGCTACATACGTGAATTGGTGGGCAGGGCTAAACAGCACACTAATATGTCATAAAGTGGCGCATTTCATAACCATTTTTGGCAGATTGGCTTCAACAAAAGCTGTTTTTAGACTAACGAGAAAGTTCTGAAACTTACAGAATGACCACTTATATGTCAAAACATCAGGGGATTTCTCAGTTCACGACCCCTTTAAAATTGATCAAAAATGAAAATAATTTGTACTTTTTTATATCACTTCTCACCATTTTATTGACATGGAGTGAAACCTTTATATGTTGATAGGGGAATTCTGGCTCTCGAGGACAGGATGGGCTCCCTGGACCACCTGGCGCTAAAGTGAGTGAGCCAAGGGAGGGGGATTTCCACACATAAAGGTCTGAAAATACGATATCATCTCCTTTAGTGACATACCTGCCGCTTCCCCAGCCGGCTTCAGGAAATAACTTTGAGTAGCAGATGCTATTTAAAACCTCCATCAAGTCATAATGCTCAGAAACCTTTAATTCACTTTACATAAGTTCCACTGATAGGGATCCAACGGGTTAACAAGTAAAGTACTTAAGACAAAATAGGTATAAGAGGAAGGTTATTATTGTAGGCCTACAAAAGGCGAAGCTGACAGACTATTTTCATTTCACCACCTCCCACAGAAGTTTTAAAGTGACAGTTCAAACAGAAGTGAAAAGTAGTTCATATTGTGCACTATTCCAATTCTTTTGAAGCCATACAATAGCATTATGTGAAAAATAGACTGAAATTGAGCTGCACCTTTCTTTATTTAACAAGATAAACTAATCAAATGACATGTAAATAAGCATAGTGATGTAGCACAAATAAGCTAAAAATCTAAATACTGCGTCTTATACTGTGTGCATGCATGCATTCACAGGGTTCAGATGGAGAACACGGCATTCAAGGTCCCCCTGGCATTAGAGGTCTACCAGGGTTTAAAGGTTATAAGGTACGCCCATCTTTAACACTGACAAATCCAATCTTGCCTTGCTTTAATATACGGTTCTGTTACAAATAGTCATTATCTGTCAAGACAATATTTTTTAAATCATGATGAAATGGAGGTAGCGACAAAAATCTTTTTTTTTCATATTGTGAGGTACATCCAAGTCTAACACATTATTGAAAAAGAAAAAAAGTAGGACGGGGACTTCTTTCTGTGCATCAGTAGTTTGGATTTGAGATGTGGATGTTGCATTTGCGGTTTAAGTGAAAGAATTATTAGAAAAGTCCTGATACTGTATCTCACCAGACACTTGTGGCTTTCACTGGAAGATTCAGTTATGATTAAAAATGTCAAAGTCAAAGTCAAAGTACAAAGAAAACCATACATGGATGAATCATTCACAATAAGGTCTATAACATGCATTTATAAAATATAGTGAATAATACACTCGATTTAAAGGAACATGCCACTTTTTTTGAAAATAGGCTCATTTTCGAGAGGGTGCTCGCTGCAGAGCCAAATGGGAGGAGCTGAAGCTCTAGCTCCACCTCGCTGGAGGTAATGGGTTGAGATAGACACCTAACCACACCATAACCCTACCCCGTACCCTATCCTAAACATAATTCCACCCATTAGTTCACACAAAGGTGGAGCTGGACATCAGGAGAGAGGGAGCTGGAGGCCGTTCAGCTCTGCAGTGAGCAGTACTTCTCATTTTCCAACTCCCCTAGAGTTAAACAGTTGAGTTTCACCGTTCAAATCCATTCAGCTGATCTCCAGGTCTGGCGGTAGCACTTTTAGCATAGCTTAGCATAGATGATTGAATCTGATTAGACCGTTAGCATCTCGCTCAAAAATGAGCAAAGAGTTTCAATATTCTTCCTATTTAAAGGGGTCATCGGATGCAAACTTGACTTTTACATGCTGTTTGAACATTAATGTGTGTTGGCATGTACACATCTACCTTATAATGATAAAAATCCATGCAGTGGTTTTTAATGAATATGTAGAAATAATATCCCTTTTTTCAAATCAAGCCATTCTCAGATGCCAGAGGCCACTCCCACAATAGTTGATTGACATGAGCGTCTTACCTCAGATCAGCTGTAACACTCCGACCTCCATTGTTTCGATGCCGGAGCAGGGATGTAAGTTAGACAAGAATATCTCCGACTGAGCGATTTAGGTGTTGTGTTGCTGGATGTAATAATGAACATAGTGGTCGTCATTTACTCCTGACATCTGAGCCACTGAAGATGCAGTGAAGGGAATGCACCTCCCGATCTACATAAATACGTCTATGTTCGCGCAAATCATTCGTGATCCAGCTTCACTTACAGCAGAATTGAGTGTAAGGGTTTTTTTTATGAATCTCTGCAATCACCTTCTTCATCACGTGCTAGTTAGCAAGTTTCGTGGCTAAACGCACTCAATGCGGCTAAAGTAAACAATCTCTCAGAGCAGCACGTCACTCCTCAGAGAGTATAGAGAGGGGCGGGGCAAGCAGAGCTCATTTGCAATTAAAGGAACAATTCCCGCGAATGGGATGATTTTTACAGTTGAAAAAATGAATGTTTCTTAAGTAGGGAAACACAATCAAAAAATGATGAATGTGATAAATGTGGTAAATGTAAATGCAACCTCTATATAGACTGCATTTTAGCACTTTAATGCGTTATTTAAAAAATTCCCTGTTTGACTGTTAAATGCCAGTGCTCCTACGCTTGTATTTGCAGGGTGACGCAGGATCATCTGGACCAAAGGGAAGTCAGGTACCGTGACTGCTTAGTGATGAGTGACAACTTTGACATTTAATTTCTCACGTCTGTTCAAAAGGAACATACTATATAAGAGAAAGAGGAAGTAAAAAAAAAAGTGCTACGATGCTATGCAAAAACACATTTTTTTCTAACAGGAATTCATACCTACAAAAGACACTCACACAAATCTTTTTATTCATCAGTCAGGGCCAAAAAGTTATAAACAAAATAGCACATAACACACCAGTTGGTCCAGGCTGGTTTTACTAGTAACACAAGAAACTGATTTACTTTTTTATTGCATCTCTCTTGCCAGGGTGAGAAAGGAAACCAGGGAGAACCTGGAGTTGCAGGAAAACATGTATGTAACAGCTTTTATGCTTCATTTGTAGTGTTGCTAATTCAAGTGTATTTCTGGTTATGGATTTTGATAAACCTATGCAACTTTGAAAAAGCTTTAAAACCAGACATGGCCCTCAATGCTTGTGCAATGGAAAGAAAAACATCCCACAGACTTGCATTAAAGAGAAAACCCAAGTCATATCTAGAAACCTGAATATGCACAGAATATCATAAGATTTCTGTTCTTTTTTTTTTTTTTTAAAGAAATACTTCTGTTTATTAAGGATGCTTTAAATTGATCAGAAACGACATTTATAATGTTACAAAAGATTTCCATTTCAAATAAATGCTGTTCTTTTAAACTTTCTGTTCATCAAAGAATCCTGAACAAAAACTGTTTTCAACATTGATAATCATAAGAAATGTTTCTTGAGCGGCAAATCAAGAGTTTTTTTTTCAAAAACATAAAAAAATGTACATATAAATGTCTAAATGCGATTAAATTGCACATGACATAATGTACTTCTCGTGTTCTCAACAGGGTGAACCGGGCCTGAAAGGAAACAAAGGAGAGGTACAAAACTACTTGAAACATAACTGCTGTTGTCAACGTCTCGCAAGAGTTTCCTGATGAGTCAGAATATAGACGTCTTTTGGTTCCCTAGCAAGGAACTAAAACAAGCTTAAGTGTTTTAAGCCCAACATACGCAGTCTTGGCATCTTGTTTGCAACTTCTTCATAAAAGAAAACACTTTTTTTCACAGAACTCAAATAATCAAATATGCACAAAAACTGAGGGATGACACTGAATTGAATTGTTCTTCTCACACCCTTTCAGCCAGGTTTAGCAGGGGAGCCTGGGAGCAGAGGGGCTGATGGGAAAAAGGGAGATGTGGGTCCATCAGGGCCACCTGGATCTCAAGGCTTTCCCGGTCTAGACGGCTTACCGGGGCAACCAGGACTTCCAGGTTATCCAGGAAAACCAGTGAGTGTGATGCTTAAAGTGTGATTTATAAAGCGTGCATTATGGCGATGATGGTCTTGTTCAAATATGACGCACTGTGTTACAGGGCAAAGCACCTTCAGAAGAGCAGCTTATGAAGATCTGTGCTTCAGTGCTACAGAGTAAGTTTTCATGTCTTTGAGTGAGGTTGAGACGGATGAGAAAACAAAGACAGAATATGCTTATGCAAGCATCACTTTAAATATCTGCCTATTGTTTTGGTTAGAACTGAATCAAACCCCAAACCGTAAGTATTAACTCTTCCTTCTTATGTTTACCATGAATCTGTCGCTCTAGCAACCAAGTGCTAAAAACACTCCTTAGCAACACACCCACGACTTAATATCGTGCCTGTGACTTTTGCATGCCGCTTCATTTGTGTGTTCTTCAGCAAATTTAAAACTCTAGTATTCAAGATATGTAAATAGGCTATTTTATTTTGGTACAAAAGACAAAGATTCTCAATAGGAATAGCATTTAACTCATGATGTGTGTATATGTGCCTCTAGTCATAAAGCTGGAAACATCTGGAGTGGTAGTAGCCTCCAGGGCAACTTTCAGTTCTCTGTAGAAAAGAGGAAAAACTTAAATACAGTTGTGAAATCCTTCCGATGAGCAAGCATACAGCTATTTTTTATATAGCCGTTACTGTCACAAATGTTACACCATCCTCTTTGCAATCCTTAAACATCTATGAAATGCACACAAATTGAACTTTTTGCTTGTACATTGTAAATGAAAATGGTTAGTCATATATTCATTATTGCAAGATAAATTGCGTAAGGATGATCGGAAAACATTAATGAGAAGCATTTGCATTGTTATACAAAAACTGTAGAATGCAGCAATTGACCAATCAGAATCAAGTATTCCAATGAGCCATGAGATAACACCTAATAGCACTGTATCTAGCAGGTGCATGTATGGTAGGGCTGGGCGATACTGCAAAATTTGGTATCGATCCGATACCAAGTAAATACAGGGCCAGTATCGCCGATATTGATACCGATACTGATACTTTTACTTTAAAAAGCATGCACTTGAACCTAAATGTACTTTTCTGTAGGGGAGAACAGTGTGTCATGATTTATGAGTTGAATGCTCTCAAAGCAGCTATAATTAAATGTATATGTTAAAACCCAGGACAAATTTTAAACACTTTTAAGCCAAATAAAAACATTTTTATTATTGTAATGATCTGGATTTGCAAACACAAACTTATCACTAGAGAACAATGAATTTTTTTAACTTTCCTTCAGTCTGGGGTTTTTGTTCAGAAACAATAATATAATAACAAAACCATTTCTCTTTTAGTTCTTCTTCAATGTCTTTAAACAAATAAATGTAAATGCAAATACATTTTAAATAAATAAAGAACACAACAGAACAGCCGGAAGTGCTTGCGCTTTGTCGCTGCTGAGTCACGTGATGAAAGGACAACTAATAACAGCAGAGCAGAGAGGAGCAACGGTGCATACGAGATATAAAAGGAGCGGGGTATTTAGAGACATGTCCGCTCTTTTATGAAACAGGAGCAATGTACTTTAGAGTAAATTAGATGAAATTTAAATAAAAGTATCGATCTCGGAAGGCTACTATCGATCCGATATCAATACCAACGGTGGTATCGATACTATCGATATTAGGATCGATCCGCCCACCCCTAATGTATGGGTGTGTATGATGTAGTGTAGTCAGTCATATTAGAAAACCCAAACTAAGCATTGACGATTTTTATCGTTCAATCATCTCTTTAAATCAGGCATGGGCAAACTTGGTCCTGGAGGGCTGATGACCTGCAGAGTTCAGCTTCCACCATGATAAAACTCACATGTCTGTAGCTGTCACGCTGCAGGCGGGAACAGACAGACGAAGACGAGATATAAACAAAATACATTTAATAATCCACAACGAAGCTCAGGCACAGGAACACAGGGAAGTAACATTTAACATCCAACAAACCAAGAGGCAAAACACACGCTATATATACACTGACTGATCAACACACACAGGTGCAGACAATGAGGGAGAGACCAAAACACACAGAGCTGCAGGGGGAAATGATGGGAGAAACCAACTAGAAAGTCCAGGGGTGTGACAGTAGCCTTCTAGTAATCCTGAAGACTTTAGGTGTGTTCGACTTTATCTACGGCTACAGACGGCGATCAACGAGAGTAGCCGAGAGCAGTCGCGGGCGGAGCCGAAAACGGAGGCGTCAAGTCGGACACTTTTTACTCTCGTTAGTGAAGCTCTCGTGGTGTTTGCATGCTCTATCACAGATGAAGTGAATTAAATGCAATATTTATCAAATACACCGACTTTTCAAAAGCGTTTTCATGAGCAACAGAAACACGTTTCATATACTGCTTAATACAACGCCATCTGAACAAGAATAATGATAAACATAAATATATAGTATTTAAATACTAATAAAGTGGGGTTATATATGCTTTTATCAGTGTTTTATGATAGATCTGACTCAATATAACATTGCGACTACAGTAAAAACACTTTTATTGTACTAAAAACACAGATTTGTCAGCATTATCGGACTTGAGGATGTTAGAATAAACCCAAAACACACGTGATCGTTGTCATGCGGTGAATCTGGCCAATCGTTAAACAGTCATGTGGTCATCCGAGCTCCTGCAGCCGCTCTGAAGAAACTGCGCCGGCTGAGTCAGTCGGCTGCTCTCGAATCGCTATCGCGGTACTTTGGTGCCACACGTGACAGTCACGAGGCGTCAGCGCCGCCTCAAGTCTGACAAAATTTCTAACCGGCATGCACTGCTTCAAGTCAGAATTTGATCGAGCTGCGCAGCGCTGCGTTAAGTCGAACACACCTTTTGATTAGCTTGTTCAGGTGTGTTTGATCAGGGTTAGAGCTAAACTGTGTAGGGACACCGGTCCTCCAGGACAGAGTTTGCCCATGTCTACTCTAAATCAGTGGTTTTCAACCACTATAGTGGGACTAAAAAATAAACTTTGAAATAAGCTAAAACATCAAGAAGTAAACTGACATCATGTTTCTTATTATAATTTGTGCCCACAGCTTCTGTCATTTTATTTAAAACTTGATACAAATGAGGAAACATAAAAGTTGTGGTTTCTAGACATGGAAAAGTCATGGAAATGTTTATAACAAATATAAATCTTTCTAGTCATCAAGCGCTAAAATATTTTATTGCGTGGAAATTGCTATTTGTGACAAAATTATTTTTTAAAATGGCTGTAGTTATCAGGGTTATTACTGTTAACTAAAACTAAAACTTTTTCTTTTCACTTTTTTATTTTAGCTAGTTGCCAAAACCAACATTTCTCATTTTAATTTAGTTGATCCTGATGTACTGAAATAATTAAAACTAAAACTGAAATAAAAAAGTAATAAAAAGCTATATGGACACATACAAATAAATAAATAAGTAAATAAATAAATAAAATGACCAAAAAAAAAACCCACACAACAAAATGACTAAAACTTCAAAATTGAATTGAAAACTGAAAATATATAAATAAAAAATGGCAACAGCTTTTTACACTAACTGAATATAGCATATTTTCTTAGTGATAGATAGGCCACTCTAAAATGTGCAGTTGTACTGTATTTACTACATCCCAAACATGCTCAATGGGTGACATGTCCGGTGAGTATGCTGGCCATGCAAGAACTGGGATGTTATCAGCATTGTGTACAGATTAGTGATGCGCGGATGGCGGTTATATCGCGGTTATATTATGTCGGGTAATAAAAATTTGCATTCTGATTATTTGCCGGTGGGTCGCGGGTGGAGGAGATAAATCAGTAATGACGCAAATATTAACTATATTTTCTAACATATGAACCTGTTTTAAATACTTGAGTAGGGTAATATGCAGTGGTGTAGTGCAGAACCTGCGTATATACATTTTTTATCAGTCGGCTTTGCGTATGCCCACTTCTAAATCCCCTCTGATGCGCATCATTCAGTAGTGTCCTGCATTAGCCAAAGTCATGATAGGCCACCATTTCTAACTAAATCGTATGTGAATAAAATATTCACAAATATTCACTCAAAACACCCAGCAAAGACGGTAAGGACCCTGGCGCCGGCTTCCTTTAAAATATGTTCGATGATTGCGCCTGATGCGCCCGCGCCCGCGCCCGCTCTGTCCGCGCCAGCACCATATTTGCTGCCTGTTCATACGTGAGAGTATGTCAAGAGAGGCACGCCGAGTATTAAAATAAAAATGATTATTGATTACTAATTTGAATCAGTACATTATAACGAAAACAATACATTAAAATGTAAAGAATAAGAAATTTCTTAAACTGGGTGAACCACTGTAAACTTTTTTTTAGGCGTTGAAACAGCCAACCGATTTCACCAGAGATTGCGGAGAGTCACGTCTAGATGTCAGTTAATGTTATTCTTTTTAGCGTGGATTTGGCTTAAAAGCACGCGTTAAATGTGAAATTAACCATCCATTCATCATATCATCATGCAAAACTAAGAATTAGAATAATTGTAAATGACCATCGGGTCCGGGTCGGGTGCGGTTATCTAAATCAGAGAAAAATACAGGTGCGGGTGGATGGCGGGCGGGTAATTTATTTGAAGCTGCGGATTCGGGTGACGTTTTGAGCTCATCCGCGCATCTCTAGTACAGATCCTTGCAACATGGGGCTGTGCATTATCATGCTGCAACATGAGGTGATGGTTGTGGATGAATGGCACAACAATGGGCCTCATGATCTCAGTATCTCTGTGCATTCAAAATGCCATCAATAAAATGCACCTGTGTTCGTTGTCCATAACATACGCCTGCCCATACCATTACCCCACCGCCACCATGGGCCACTCGATCCACAATGTTAACATCAGCAAACCGAGCATGCAGATGAGCTTCCCTGAGACGGTTTCTGACAGTTTGTGCAGAAATTCTTTGGTTATGCAAACTGATTGTTGCAGCAGCTGGTCTCAGATGATCTTGGAGGTGTAGATGCTGGATGTGGAAGTCCTGGGCTGGTGTGGTTACATGTGGTCTGTGGTTGGATGTACTGCCAAATTCTCTGAAACGCCTTTGGAGACGGCTTATGGTAGAGAAATGAACATTCAGTTCACGGGCAACAGCTCTTGTGGACATTCCTGCAGTCAGCATGCCAATTGCATGCTCCCCCAAAACTTGCGACATCTGTGGCATTGTTCTGTGTGATAAAACTGCACATTTTAGAGTGGCCTTTTATTGTGGCCAGTCTATGGCAGATGTAATAATCATGTAATAATCATGCTGTCTAATCAGCATCTTGATATGCCACACCTGTGAGGTGGATGGATTATCTCGGCAAAGGAGAAGTGCTCACTAACATAGATTTAGACAGATTTGTGAACAATATTTAAGAGAAATAGGCCTTTTGTGTACATAGAAAAAGTCTTAGATCTTTGAGTTCAGCTCATGAAAAATCAGGGCAAAAACAAAAGTGTTGCATTTATAATTTTGGTCAGTGTATTTATACTGTGTTAAAATAGCAGGATTTTCTCCTATTTATATTACTTATTGAAAATAGTATTAAATATCTTCACCTCAGTATTGTAGTACATTAGGGGTGTAACAGTACGTGTATTCGTACCGAATCTTCAAGGGGGAATTTCCAAATGGAAGTGATCATCCTGTAGCCCTACTCCCTTCGAAGAGCAGCACCCTTGCAGTTTAGACTTTGGAGTGCACAGGCCACGTGCGTATCATTATGTATTTTTGAAATGTATTCGGCAAACGAGGCGATGTGATTTCCTCATTATCTTCAGCTGGCATGTTCCTGTGACAACGCAACACAACACAGTGTCCGTCAGCAGATGTCACTGTTTTAATCTTTTTAAAATATAAAATGAATGTTTATTTGCAACAGTTATTGCAAATAACTAACAACAATTAAAATATTAAAATAGCGACGTCTGCTAGCGGACACAGTGTTGTGTTGTCACAGGAACATGCCAGCTGAAGATAATGAGGAAATCACATCGCCCCGTTTGCCGAATGCATTTCAAACATACATAATGATATGCACATGGCCTGCTCACTCCAAAGTCTAAACTCCAAGGGCTCTGCCCTTCAAGGGAGTAGGGCATAAGGATGATGGGCGGAGTTAGTGTAAATAGCCTCTGCCAACAAGGCAGGCTATTTATGCTTGGTGTAAATAGACACTCTGAAAAAAAAAAAAAAAATATATATATATATATACATAATTGCACTAAAAATGTTCCTTCAACAGGCCAGCTGCCACAGCTCCTGCAGGTGATGGGCCAAAGCAGCTGCCAACACTGTGAAACCAAACAAGGACCACCAGGCAATCCAGGTCCCCCAGGCCCTACAGGCCCATCTGGACCCCCCGGGTTTCCCGGCAGGGCAGGGTCTCCAGGCTACCCGGGACCTCCAGGGAGCAGGGGACCTGAAGGGGTAAAAGGTGAGGATTATGTGAAGACATTTATCTCATCTTTTGATCATAAAGTAACTTAAGGGTAAATGATGCTTAAATGTTGTTTACAGGTGATATTGGCCCAATGGGTATGAAAGGTGCTAAAGGACAGGGTGAAATGGGGTTGCCAGGTCCACCTGGCCCGGCAGGTATAAAAACACACATATCATACTCATGCATAATAATATGTTTTTGTCGTTTGCAAGCATGTTCAGAAGCAACTTTCTCTTTCACAGGTTTGCAGGGCCCACGTGGGGATGACGGTGAGGGATATCCTGGGCAATCTGGCCCACCAGGAAAACCTGGCAATCCGGGCATGCCAGGCAAACGTGGGCCCCCGGGAGCCATGGGGGTTTGTGACCCGTCCTCTTGTTATCAAGCCTATGGCTTTCGAGACGACCCTTTCAGGAAAGGACCTAACTTTTAGCATCGGGATCGTACTGATTCTATGCAATCTTTTCTCTCTCAAATGGACATTTCTGATGCTCAGTGTTGACCTCAAGAACTCATAACCTCTAAAGAACGATGTTCTTGACTTTAAATATGTGATGTGTTTTTCTATCTGAGAATCTTGTGTTGAATGTGTTAAAATATCTCATCCACTCTTTTCCATACAGAAAACTGCTGTTGAGCTTCAAAGAAGCAGTCAGTAAAATTCATGCAATAGATTCCGAGTCTTCTGAAGCCTTGGACTAAAAATTCAATAATTATTTGGTGAAAATGTGCTCAAACATCATGCATGTTCACATACTGTACATCACTGATTCTCTCATGTCCTGTGACCAATTTCATTTTCAACTTTCGTCTTTGTTTTTGAGTGAATTGTTCCTTTAAAGAAAAATTGCTATACTGTATCCACTGCACTGCCCTAGGCAAGCTACCTCTGTATAGGATGTGAAGCAATTTCTACCGGCTACATGTTCAAATTTGAGAATACTTCTACTCAAGGGCTATTAGTTTTTATAGGAACAGTTTTACTACTACAGCATTTTTTTGATTAGTATTAGTATTATTTAATTCTACTTTAAGAATTTGTCTTGTAGACTGTAGCATTAATAGTGTAGTTTTGGCATGTCTTTGTTTGACTGGATCGCTTTGTGCGAAGAGTAGCAATTAACATCTATTTATTATTTAATGTTTCCTGTTCATGATCTTTTTTTTATTGATGCACGTAGGATTCTAGCCTCTTCATGTTTTTTATCATGTCATTTGTGCAGCTGACAAATTACAATAAATATTTTAAAAATTTGAATAATTTCTTGATCATTTTACTTCTTGGTAAAATTATACACCATGACATTTTATAAACATTGACCAAAAACGTGTGAAGGTGGTGCGGTTTCGCACTGACGTGCCGGTTTAAATGCTCTTTGCAGTTCCTTGTTCAGGATGTGTGTTGAGTTTTCTCGGTAAGCCACAACTTAGTTGCATCATTTCTGTCAGGGCTGCTGAGAGTTTCACAAACTCCTCTACCAACCGTATCGGTGAGTAAAACCAATATATAATGTGCAGAATGAACCTTAATCCAAATATATATTAACTGTGTATATATATTAAATACGCTTTTTACTATACGAGTGCCTTGGAGTATTTCATCTTCTCAGCTATATATTAACTATGTTGTGTGTTTGCATTAGTTTGATTTTGGTGCACCTCAGCAAGCAAACGGACACCAATGGATAATTTTGATTATACTGACTTGGAAATTTTTTTTTCTAATGACTCCAATGACACGGGATACCCAGAAACAGTTGTAGATGGCGAGGTTATTTTATGCAAGAAAAGCGATGTGGTTCAGTTTGGCGCAGCATTTCTCCCAATTTTCTACTATGCTAACTTCTTAATGAGCTTGGTTGGAAATGCACTGGTGCTGTGTATCATCTACAAGTATGAGAAGCTCAGCACGGTTACCAACATATTCTTGCTCAACCTCGTCATTTCGGATCTCATCTTCGCCTCCAGCCTCCCTTTCTGGGCAGTCTACCATAAATCTGAATGGATCTTTGGCAGGGGGCTTTGCAAACTGGTGGGAAGCTGTTATTCCATCGGCTTCAACAGCTCTATACTTTTCCTCACCCTCATGACCTTTGACCGTTACCTCGCGGTGGTCCATGCCATCACGGCGGCCAAGAGGAGAAGAGTGACTTATGCATTCATGTCTTCTATCGTCATTTGGGTGTTCAGTATTTTGGCTAGTATAAAGGATATTGTTTTGCATGACGTGATGGATGGCGGGGAAGGTTTGCTGTGTGAAATGACCGGTTACCACCAGAAATTCCTCACAAAATGGGAGCTGTTTGGTTATTATCAGCAGTTTTTCGTTTTCTTCTTGATTCCTCTGGTGATCGTCTTGTGCTGCTACACCCGCATAACCATCAGGATCATGTTCACTCGCATGAGGGAGAAATGCAGGGCGGTCAAGCTCATCTTTGTCATCGTCTTCACCTTCTTCATCTGCTGGACACCTTACAACATCGTCATCCTGTTGAAAGCCATCAAGACGTCCTTTGGAGATCAGAACGATTGCTCAAACACGCTCGACTATGCACTGTACGTGACCAGAAACTTCGCCTACCTGTATTGCTGCATCAGCCCTGTCTTCTATACGTTTTTGGGGAAGAAGTTTCAAAACCATTTTCTGAAGCTTTTGTCCAAGCACATACCGTGTCTGAAGATCAATGTTGCTTTGCTGTCAACAGCAAGTAAAACCACATCAATTCGGAGCCCAAACACTGACAACTGAGCGTTTACGTGACAAGACTGTGGTTTGTATGTGTGATTTGTCAGGAGCGCACAGATATCCAAAATGTAATGTCTGCTTGGAGCTTATGTTCAATAATTTCTCATTCAATGCATATATGCATTTATCATTACTGTCATATTTTACTGTGCATTTAATGTATTTATGTAAATATTCATTACAAATATCCATTTAATTATATAAAAAGCAAAAAAAAAAAAAAAAGTTAAAAATCAAATAGAAAAAAAAAATTTAGCTTCTGTGATAAAAAGGTTACTTTCCCATTAAATCTGTTGTTATGTAAGTTTGTAAATACATCTATAAACAGATTGCAGTCTTGTTTTTTTTTTTTTTAGTGCTATCAGTTGCTGATGTTTTGATAAAAAAAAAATATATATATTAGTGACGGGAAGCTTCCTGATACCATCTTTTCTCTCTATTTGGTGACCTGTTCTTTGAACATTGTGAAACTCACACATTTGCCCCTTTTAAAGGTCTCTGAAATTAGTAAACTTCCTGTCGTTTAACACATAAATACATCCTGTTCATCAGATCATTATGATTCATCAGATCTTAATTTTGAGCATGAACTCATTGTCTGCATTACATTTTTTCAGTTCTGTAAAATAACGTTTTAATGCATGACAATAAATCATTCTAAATTCACTCTTTGGGTGTGGTTGTTTTCTTTTAAGACACAATTATCTTTTTAATCTATCATGTTTTTTTTCTTCTTCTTTTTTTAGCTCTTATTTCATTGCATCAAACTATCGTTTAGTGTTTTGTAGTTAACACTTTTCTTATTAAGAATAGTTTGATTAAATCCCTTGAGTTTCCAGGTCACTATACTGCTGGTTTTGGGTTATTTTTATGCCTGTTATGAGGAGGCAGGTCGTATGAGCTTTACTGTTTGCAATACTATCAGCAGTCATCACTAATTGAATATTTAAGACGCAAAATATCATTTTGACTGGTTGAAATGATTCAATAATGATTCAATAAATCCAGTCAGTTGCTGTCTGTGAAGTAAAATGTTCATCCACCAGATCTTGCCAAATAAGACTTGCGGAATTCAGCATAAATACACAGTCATTTCAAAAGAAAATTACAAATAGCCTACTACAGGGCCATTCCATTTAGAATTTTTTTTTTTTACCGATTACAATTCCTAGTTCTAGAATCGATGGAGTTGATTCTGAGAACCGATTCTAAGCTGTTGTTTTCCTTTTTTTTTCTTAACGTGACACCATATAGATTGTTTTCGTGACACGTCATCAATTAGCCATATTGGCAGCACTGAACGTAAACAATGCCACTGAACTAAACTCGCAAATTTTGCTGATTATTGCTTCTGAAAATATTCAGTTATTGTCATGTTTTGGGCTGTACTAATTGGTTGGACCAGGAAAAAAATCTAGGGTACTATAGACTGCCAAAAGTTATAACAAATCAAGGAGAAGACTGCAAAATACTGAGGAACAAAACTGAGGAACTGAGGAATGTTTGTGGTTGGCCAAACTGAATCAGGATTTCCAGGGCAAGAATCTTGACAACGTTCGTGTTTGCTCTTATCATTTCCGGTCTGGTAGGTGAAATATTAGGGTATTATCTCAATTAATACTGCTCGTATGTATCTTTACCACCTATTAACTTTAGTTTGTCAAAATGTTATGCCTTTTCCTGCTAACTAAGTCCTTCTCTATATGATTTAGCAGCTTCCACATGTTTTTTTCCATGGTTTAGACAGCATAAATTAGCAGACCAACATATTCAGTAGTACATTAACCGTGAAATCCATGCTGTTCACCAATATGGCCGTGCATCAGGTTGACTGACCAAATTGTGACGTACAGGCATTTATTTAATCCCTCTATTAAAAATACGTCTTAGTGACGTAATTACGTGGTGGAACAGAGAACCAGTTCATTGAAATGAATGAAACTTAACCCTGGCATTTGTTTTTATGTTCCTGTTTGGGGACCTGTTTGCGGAAATAAAACCAGACTTCCAGAGACAAATTGATGATTAGCTCTGAATTAAAAAAAGGATCTTAAAGAGGACTTGGTTCCCCTTGCTAGAAATGATTCCAACATTTGGAATCCACTCTCAATTCCCAACAAGATTCCAGCTGTACGAAATATGATAAATACTCACCCTGGTGAAAAAACCAGCATATGCTGGTAGGTATGTTTTGATGCTGGGATGCTGGTTAGGTAGGTTTTGATGCTGGTTTAAGCTGGTCATGTTGCTGCATGAACCAGCAAAGGACCAGCTTAAACCAGCATCAAAACCTACCTAACCAGCATCCCAGCATCAAAACATACCTACCAGCATATGCTGGTTTTTTCACCAGGGCAATCTTCCCATAATTTCATTAAAGTCTAAAATCAGGATCATATGCTGCCTTTATCAGCTAATTATGAAACTACTCACTTTTCAGATACACATGCATATTTGTGTTTATTTATAACCTTTAAAGTACTTTATAATTTAAATTCATAATTTCTTCCAAATTCAGACAGATAGATAGACACATAATCATTTCTGTCGCAAAACACAGTTTCCCAGAAGCACTTGTCCACTAACAGCGTCCTGTGAGCCTAGAAACCAGTCACATCCAAGCCCAACCGTCCATTCATCCAATCATATCCAGTCACCACAGGGACGACCAATCAGCGTCCAGTCCTTTATCCAGACAGCCAGTCAGCGTCCAGAATATCATTGCGGAATGCGCGTACGTGGGCGGGTGGGGTGAGTGACGTGACCACGGTCATAACTGGAGGAAAGAAAAAACAGAAATCGATCTGACGGAGCGTTTCCATTGGTTACAGGCTCCTGGTACCCAGGAAAGAGGATGTAGCATCTCCTGCGGTAGCTTAGCAAACAGGACAAATGTGAGGAAGGAGCGGCTGTTGTGCGGGTAAACATGGGACGAATAATGGCTGTATGAACGAGAAGGTGATGATTCACCGGCAGGTGATACTGACCCAGGTGAGTGTGTTTGTGTGTGTATTACACTAATGTTCCGCTAGCCAGGCGTGATTTGCGATGTGTGTAGCGAGAGGCAGTGGATGACAGGACGGGAACAGTCACTTGGCTTCAGCAGCGTAGTGCGATGCGATATAATGCTGTTTTAAGAGCTGTTTTGTTTTATTTTGCCTGGTGTTATTCAGATGATGTTCAACATCAGTCGCGGCCTCGCGCGTCTTTGTGTGGTGCGCGCGCGCGCGTTTGCGTGCACGTGCGTGTGTATTTGGCCCAGATGAGCAGCATCATCATCATCATCATTCCTGAACCCGTGTCGTGAAGACACAGCAACACTACACCTAAACCATATACAATATGTATTATATACTTTATATGTATTGTACTATGTACTATATATGTATATATGGTATGTGTATATATTTATACATATATATGAATCCATATACAGTATGTACTATATATATATATATATATATATATATATACATTTTGGTAGTGAATTATTACTAAAAAATACTGTCAAATTATTACTGCCATTTGAGATTTATTAAATAACATTAATTGCAATAAAAAAAAAAAAGTCTGAGGGTCATTAAAGGAGTAGTTCACTTCCAGAACAAAAATTTACAGATAATGTACTCACCCCCTTGTCATCCAAGATGTTCATGTCTTTCTTTCTTCAGCTGTAAAGAAATTATGTTTTTTGAGGAAAACATTTCAGGACTTCTCTCCTTATAGTGGACATCTATGGTGCCCCTGAGTTTGAACTTCCAAAATGCATGGTAAATACAGCTTCAAAGGGCTCTAAATGATCCCATCCGAGGAATAAGGGTCTTATATAGCGAAACGATTGGTTATTGGTAAAAAATGTTCAGGTTTACATACTTTTTAACCTCAAACACTCATCTAGCTCTGCATGAACTCTTCATGGCAGTTAGGGTATGTCGAAAAACTCCCATCTTATTTTCTTCTCCAACTTCAAAATCGTCCTACACTGCTGTTTTATCTTTTTTGTAAAGGGCGTTTGAACTTCTTGCACGTTCACTTTGTAAACACTGGGTCGGTACTTCTGCAGCGAGTTAGGAAGATTTTAAAGTTGGAGGAGAAAATGAGATGGGAGTTTTTCGACCTTTCGTCTTGAACCGGAATACACAGTTCACGCAGACCTAGACAAAACGATTTTCTATATACAGTATAGAAAATAACTGATCATTTCGCTAGATAAGACCTTTCTTTCTTGGCAAGGATCATTTAGAGCCCTTTGAAGCTGCATTTAAACTGCATTTTGGAAGTTCAAACTCAGGGGCACCATAGAAGTCCATTATATGGAGAGGAATCCTGAAATATTTTCCTTAAAAAACTGAATTTCTTTACGACTGAAGAAAGAAAGACATGAGTATATTATCTGTACATCTTTGTTCTGGAATTGAACTGCTCCTTTAAATAAATCACAAACCAGCTAAACAGCATCTTTAACCTTGCAATCTATACATAAACTACACTTCATACTAAAATGTACACCTAAACCTAAATGAATACAAATGAATTTTTAGTGAGCTCAGACAGTCATAGATCGATAATCATTTTAGCTTGTATAACTGTTTATGGCTGTATGGTAATATAGGGATTTAAAAATCTGCTGAAAATATTTACGTTAGGAAAAAACAAGCCATTTTCTGTCTTCGAATAACAAATGGAACTCATCAGAACAGTGATGCCATTCAATAGTAATATAAACAAGCGAATAACTTAATTATGGAGGTAAAAGCTAATGTCTGGGTCGGATGATAAGCCTGGTTGTCCGTGTTTAGTTGGGTACATGTGTTCATTACTCAGGGGTCGTTAAGAGCAGGAATCATTTAGGCGAAGAGCAGAGATGAGGTGGATTAGTATTGATTCACCTGAGACTAGCAGTCTATTGATCCGCTCTAAAATCAGTATCAAGGGACAAAAAAGCTTCAGAGGAGGAAAAAAGGCCTTGTTCCTTTCCAGGCAGAAGTGCTTCCTGTTGAACACCATTCACGTGATGACATGGATGTTACTGAGTAATTTCTTATGTTTTTATTTATGAAGGACGGTTACCAGAAATGCATTCCCAGAGCGCATCTGCTTGTATCTGATTTTATGATTGTGTCACTTTATGATGCAATGTTTTCATTAGTTTGTCTTAGAAATTAAAAATATAGGAACACTGTGCAATAAGGATCCATTTGTTAATTGCATTAGTTAACATGAACAATACTTCTAAAGTATTTAATAATTTTAGTTAGTGTTAATTTCTACATTTACTGATACTTGATTCAAATCAAAAATTTAATGGACCCGAGCTGACATGATAGTTGTATTTTTATTAACTGATGTTAACAGATTAATAAATACTATAACAAATGTGACCCTGAACCACAAAACCAGTCATAATGGTCAATTTTTTGACATTGAGATTTATACATCATCTGAAAGCTGAATAAATAAGCTTTCCATTGATGTATGGGATAGGGCAATATTTCTGGAAAATAAAATCTGGAATCTAAGGGTGCAAAAAAATAAAAGTATAAAGAAAGTCACCTTTAAATTTGTCCAAATGACAACTTTAAAGCAATGCATATTACTAATCAAAAATTAATTTTTGATATATTTACAGTAGGAAATTTACAAAATATTTTTATGGAACATTGTCTTTACTTAATATCCTAATGATTTTTGGCATAAAAGAAAAATCAATAATTTTGACCCATACAATGTTGTTGGCTATTGCTACAAACATACTCAAGCTACTTTTGACTGGTTTTGTGGTCCAGGGTCACAAATGTGTTATTTAATGCATTAACTAATGTGAACTAATCAGTAATGTAATCTCATTGTAAATTGTTACCAAAAATGTATTAATTTATTTTATTTATTGTATGTTGTAATTATGTTTATTTATAAAAAAAACAAACAAACAAACAAAAAATATATATATATGTTGTTGTTATTATTATTGTTATTAAATAAATATTGTATATTATTTTTGCTGAAATAGTATGTGTAAAAAATTCTACTAAACGGATGTTACAAACCATTGCATTTTTAATACAGTTAGCAGTATATAGTTATAATTTAAAATCTAAATAAAATATAACCTAAATATTATTACATGCACTTTAAAATCTAATCTAAAATAAATATGATTATTTAGCATTTTTTATTCCAGTTTTTATGCATGGATGCAGATTTGTATAATTGCATTTACATTTATGCATTCCCACACGGAAATAACCTATATAAACGTATATGGCCGTTTTCCTATATTATATGTACATATATGTACATATATGTACATATAATATAGGAAAACGGCCAATTTTATATTTGTCACATATATTAAAAACCTATATCAAAACCTATATTAAAGCATATACATTTATATAGGTTATTTCCGTGTGGGTAAATTCCATAACATGCCAATTACATGTGATACCAATTTCACGTGTTCGCACATAAGTTTTTTGCATTTTTTTTTTTTTTAGTTAGTTCTTAGTTATTGCCTTGATAATAGAAAATATGAGCTAGGCATCATGTATGACAGTTGCCAAAGTGAGATATGAGCTAAAATGACCAAATCCTGCCATGAGCTATATAGGAGACATATCTTGTATGTACATATAGGGCTTTTTTGTGGATATAAAGAAGCAATACAGGAGACCTATATGGCCTGTATATGCACATATATGCACCTCAATTTTGCCTATATGTGGCATATATACGCATATATTCAGCATATATATTATCATATATGTGCATATATACTGCATATAGGTTTCATATATGCGCATATATCATCATATAGGTTCTTTCCATGTGGGTTTAACAGACACTTTGGTCTAACATGACTTAAAATAGAATAACAAAACCAGCAATGGTCTCAGAATACAATAGAAGTTGCATCCTGTTATAATTTGCAAAACTGCATTTACATTTATGCATTTAGCAGATGCTTTTGTACATTAGAAGATCATTTGCAATTTGTCACAAAACGAGCAATATTCATAGCATGCAATGCAAGGTTTCTCATAGTAGACAAACTGTGAGATGCAAAAATAGTAGCATGGTAGTTATGCCATTAAATATAAATGCAGGATGTTAGCAGATTTACTGGCATGTTCTGTGCCATGCTAGAGTCTGTTCTACGTCATACAGGAGGTTACATACTTCAGATCTTCTTTAGGCTTGATCTCTGTATTCTGGGGAGAAATATCCCGCTCCCGTAGGCCTGCGTGCTCCGTTATGTAAGTACATTAAGATTCTCGGGTTTCATTTTGGCACGGCGAGCCTGATGCTGCTCGAGCTAATGCATCTCATCCTGCGCGAGACGCAGACACACACAGTGGTGTTTAATGGAGTCTGTCCCCAGGGCCTTAATGATTATAATTAATTTATCTGTGTCAGTGTGATTGCAAGGTGCATTGTTAAAGCTTCCTTTCATCTTGTAAACACAAACGCGCCCAGTGGAAGATTCAATTTGTTTCGGCGTGTCACAACGATTCAGTCAGTGTCGGAATTTGCATACCAACTATTTTCTGTCAACAAAACGGAGTAAAGCAGTGACCTCATTACAAAAACAGTTATCTGTCCTCTCATTAACCTTTACGAAGGTCACGTGTGTCTGCACCGCTGGAGGTCTACTGATGGTATTGCTGTGCTGAAATTGGCCTTCTGTCCTGCGGTGACCTTTCTGCACTGGCCAGGCAATCTCATGTCATCCAAGATGTTCATGTCATTCTTTCTTCATCAAAAAGAAATTAAGGTTTTTGAGAAAAACAAGATTTTTCTCCATATAGTGGACTTTAATGAAAGCCAATGGGTTGAAAGTCCAAACTGCAGTTTTAATGCAGCTTCAAAGGGCCTTATTCCCAGCTAATTTTCTAAAAAAAAAAAAGTATACACTTTTTAACCACAAATGCTTGTCTTGCATTAGCTCGACTTCACGCGTTATGTACTCACGTTGGAAAGGTAACGCGTGACGTAGGCAGTACCGACCCAGTGTTTGCAAAGCGAATGTGCAAAGAAAGTAAAACACTCTTTGCAAAAAAAGGTAAAACAACAATGTTGGTGATTTTGAAGTCGGAGAAGTAAATGAAATGGTGTTTTTTGTCCTACCCTACCTTTTTGTACTAGAATATACATTTTCCAACGTGATTACTTAATGCGTGTGGTTAAAAAGTAAATCAGTTTTTTTTTAGAAAATGACAAAACGTTTTGCTAGATAAAACCCTTATTCCTTGGCTCGGATTGTGTAGATCCCTTTGAAGCTGCACTGAAACTGCAGTTTGGACCTTCAACCTGTTGGCTCCTACTGAAGTCCATTATGTGGAGAAAAATCCTCGGGGTAAATGATCAGATAATGCTTATTCTGGAAGTGAACTACTCCTTTAAGCATTTGTGGCATAATGTGACTTGTTCCTTACTCAGCAAATCGAGATTACAGTGAGGCAGTTAAAATATAAGTACAACTGAAAAAAAAAAATAACTTTGAGTTCTCACTTAGAAATTGCTAGTAAATTTTACAAATAAATATACCTGCTAGCAGCGATTACCGTGGTTCAAGAGCTTAAGGCATTTAAGCATGTAAGGAAAAAGACATCACATATTTTTTAGCAAGTCTACAACCATCTAAATCAATGATTAAAAAAGCATTTTTGGCAAATCCAGGTACCATAGAAATATGTTTTTTTAACATTTATGACCGCCAGCTGTGGTCCGATCCCTTTAAAACTTTGCATGCTTGTTTAGAAGTTTTAGAAGGTTTCATGTTTTGAGTTTTCCTTTAGGCTTTATATCATATTGGGTAAATTTGGACAGGCCCCTTTTCTAAACGACGCCGTTATAGCTTACCAAAGGATACATTTCAACATTTTTTGATAATCACTGACCTAGAGAGTCCAGAGAATTGTACTGCAGTGGTTTTTCCAGATTGAGTGAAAAACCTAGGACTTGTTTACAAAAGTCTATTTTTTTTTTACATCTTCTCAATCATTTAATACTCAATTTGATTGACAGCAGTGGTTCTATAGGCAAAGTTGTCGGAATAAGGAATTCTATCGTACGAATATTGTGCGTATGTGCAGAAAAACTGCACAATGTACAATCGCTTACGCCATTGAAAAATGTAATATCGCCCCTAGTGGTCAATTTTTTTCAAATGTCTCTCAGACCTTTGGGGCTGTGAGTCAAACAGGCCCACTGAGTTTCATTCCAATTGGCCTCCGTCAACCTTGCCTAATGGGTGCTCAAAATTTATTGGCCAATAGCGGCCATGTTTTTTTTTGAGATATGCAAATGTCATTAGACACATGTGGCACTTTGGACCAAGACCGTGCACACCGTTTTTCATGTTGATAGGACAAACTATTGTGCAGTTATAGTCATTATTAAAATTTTTTCCCTCTTATAGTGCCACCAAGTGGCCTAGCTTCACAATTTTTTCCCCTATGACCTCAGATTGAGCTCTTACATAAGTGTTCTGAGTTTGGCGGAGATAACTCATTCTGTTCAGAAGTTGAAGGCATTTTACTAAAAGTGGCCTGGCCCTGAATGTTTGGCGCCCTTTTGCGACAATGAGTTGAAAGTTCACTTTGGTCTCCAGTAAATCTTTCTGCACTGGTTTGGTTCTGATCGGGTGAAAAACCTAGGACTAGTTCGCAAAAGTAGGTTTTTCAAAAAATAGGAAATACCAGAAAATTTCAGTTCAGGAGTTACAAGCGATTACACACTTTTACCCCGATTGGGTTAAGTCTTGGTCACGTTGTCGCTGGTGTGAATACTACCATCCCTCCAAGTTTTAAGTCTCTACGACTTACAGTTCGGTCTGCATGATCAGTTTTTTTACGTGGAGATTGCTTATCTGTGAGCATTCTAACAATTACAATAGGGTTTCAGCGCTTTTAGTTAAACATGGAATTTTGAAGTAGAAAAACTGAAATAGTATTTGATACTAAAACTTTAATAAGACTACAATAATTTTTGTTTTATTTACAGCTTCATTTTCACTATGTACTTAGGGCAGTTTATGGTCACTTTAGGCTTTTTGTCACGGCAATAAAGTTTTGCTGTTTTGTTCAAAAATTGGAGTCTGTAGGATTTCTTAATGTTTTTGAAAGAAGTCTTCTGCTCACCACGCCTGTGTTTATTTGATCAAAAATACAGTAAAATCAGTAATATTCTAAAATATTTTTACAATTTTAAATAGCTGTTTTCTATTTGAATATATTTTAAAATGTAATTTATTCCTGTGATGCAAAACTGAATTTTCAGCATCATTACTTCAATCTGCAGTGTCACATGATCCTTCAGAATTCATTTTAATATGCTGATTTGCAGCTCAGGAAACATTTCCTATTAACTGTGGATACTTTTTTTGAATACTAGAAAGTTCAAAAGAACAGAATTTATTCAAAATGTAAACTTTTTGTAACATTATAAATGTATTTACTCTCACTTTTGATCAATGTAAAGTGTTGTTAGCATCCATTTCTTTAAAAATAACTTTCTGACCCCAAACATTTGAACAGTAGCAGTGTAAAAATGTTTTGAGATAATCAGCAAAATGTCTTAAGTGCTGTCGATTTTGCTATTGAAATCTTTCATAACAGCAGATGTTTATTTTTGGCCCTTAGGGATTTTATTGTCAGTAATAAGTAAATAAAGCAATAGAAACGATATTGAAGTCACAGGAACAGAAAAAGGAATTGCCATATTCAAACCCGTGGCACCTGGACGAGCTCACTGTATTGGAACACATAGGATATATATTTCTGAAATGCATTGCTTTGGTGCAGTATGAGGTGTTGTTTTTCACTCGTTCAGTTTCCTGGTCTGAATTCTTGCCTTTTTTCAGCATTATCTGTCCTGTAAGTTTGCCAGGTTGCCCATTCAAATTGTGGAAGCAGAAACTGCTGATGATTGTGTGTGAAAATTTGATTTGCTGCGTGTCCTTTGTGTGGTTAGTCTTGTCTACAGTGCATCTTTTGCTCAGTGCAGTTTTACAAGGGCTTCAAGTGCATGTTGTGAGATTTTTATTGCTCTGCAGGTTTCACGCAAACTGGAGCTGTGAGGAGGAGGAGCCTCGACTTGTTTTTCAGAATGATTCGGTAACTTCACAGCAGGGTTGTAAGATAATAACTGATACATTTTAGTTGCTTTTCCTATTGTGCGACAAACACTGGAGGTCATTGTGTCACTCATGATGACTCCATGGCTCTATGATTTGTATTGTGCATTCTGTGGAAAGTCATGGAAAGACTGAAGAAACCTGACACATCATGTATTATGTTGCATTCATACCAAGTTATCGAGTTACTCGGGTATACGGCATTTACTCACCACACGTTAAGTTTTTGGCCAAAAGATTTTCATCTTAAAAATAGCCATGGAAGCTGACATGGTTTTAAATCGTGTTTAGTTTAATGCACGCATACTGACGTGTGCGTGAAGTTCGCGCTGTTTTTAGTCTCTGCCGTTTCACTAAATGAGTACGTAAACACATAAACAATCTAGAACTGTTCTGAGAGTCAATTCGTTGCCCATTTTACTATTTTTTATTATATATCATATACAAACAGAAACCTAAAGGTCTTCACAGTGACTCATCAAAAGAAAAGTTTGGTTTAACCTGAAGAAGCTGTGACAGAAATATAGTACTTAATGTAGTGATAGTACTACTACTAATAAAATTAAAACATTATTCTTTAAAGAATATTTAACAGAAGCTTTTTATAAATAAAATAAAATAATTAGAGATGCTTTTAAATTTATAAAAACATTATGAAACCATTCAAATGGAATCCATAAACGTAATGGAAAACTGAACTGAGAAAAAATAAATAAATAAATTTCATAGGGCCTTAATGTAATTTTTGTTAACCTTTTAAAAAATGTGTGTTAAATTGTGCAGGTTTCATGATTTCGATAAATTAAACATGTTTTTTAACCATTAAAAATGGAGTCTAGAAAAAGTCAAATGAAAAAAAAAATTGAATCCAGAAAAATTTAAATGAAATAAAAAAAACGGAATTTGGAAAAAATAAAATGGATTTCATATGGCCCACATCATGTATTATGTTGCAGTTATACCAGTTATCGAGTTACTCTGGTGTACAGTATTTTACTGTAAAACTCACGAAAGTCTTGTTTTTACTGTAATTTGGCACTTGCCAAGTGTTACTTTTATGCCCTCTGTTTGTCTGCATTTGTATGTTAAACAAAAGAAAATAAATATTTGGATTCTGATTTGCATATTCATTCTCTCAACATTTAAAACGATTGAAGGTGTTGAATTTATTGCATGCTGTCTTCATGTTTGGAGTCATTTTTCTAAATTCATCGCATTTAATATTTGCATTTATGCATTTGCCAGACACTTTTATCCAAGACCTAAATTGCATTCAAGTTCAAATTTTTTTCAATTCATGCATTCCCTGGGAATTGCATCCATGACCTTGGTGTCGCATGCTTTACTGTTTGAACTACAGTAAGACTGCTAAAACACAACTGCTAAAAAAAGAAACAAAAATCTAGATAAACTCTTTGGTTTGATAAAGCAATTGTTTGATGACTTATCGACCACTCTGACCCATTTCTATGCACAAAAAACCACAAGACGCAGTTAGATTTCAACTGGTTTACGATACACAAGCATCTGCGAGCATCCCGCCACGTCTGCTTTTTGCTGCTTGAGTGCCTCTTGCTTCTTTAGAGCAGTGGTATGCAGGAAATGATGTCTACAGAAAATGCATGTTAATGTGTGAACAGAAACAGCAGGAGAGGAAGTCTTGAAACCTATTGTCTGAAAATCATTTGTATAGCCAGAACACAACCTGCAATTTCCAGTGTGATAAATAACCCAGTGGCTAAATACCATTTATTTCTGAGATTTACATTACATTCATATTTAATTAATTAGAGATGAAAACAGGACATCACTCACTTAATTAAACATGCATGGAGTGAGGTCATATGACAAAAATGTACCAAACTATGGTTGTTTTACACATACTGTCACATACTGTTATTTTTAACAGCATTATATAGTTTTGAATTTAGTTTTTATATCATATACACTACCGTTTTGTATTCAGAAAAGACACATTAAACTGATTAAAAGACAGATTTCTATTACAAATAAATACTGTTAATATCTGAGGGCCACCTAGTTTTATTGTTAACTTTGTTCCAATGCCATTTTCATGTTATGGGTTATAAAATTTAAAAATTGACAGTATATTTTGTATATTAAAAAAATAATAATATTAATTATTAATTTGTGGCTATTTTTATTTTCTTATTTTGTAAGTTCTGGAGTCATAAAATGTTACGTTTCAGTTTAGCTTACGATTTTGTTTGTTTTATTTAGGGCTGTCAAATGATTAATCACGATTAATCGCATACAAAATAAAAGTTTGAGTTTGCCTAGTATATGTGTGTGTACAGTGTGTAATTATTATGTATTTCCATTTTTGTTTCTGTTAAAACTAATTTTTAATTGTTAAATTACATTTTATTCAAAGAGCCATTAATTTAAATCATGAAACTTATACAATTTCACAAGGTTTAACAAAAATGACATGTTTAGGGCACTGTGAATTGTTTTATTTTTCTCACCGTATGTTTTATTGTTATCAAATTCTGTGTTTTAGCATGTCTAATTATTTGAATGCATACTTAATTTATTTACATTTTTTCTTAAAATAGCCTTGTGAAAGTTTTTTTTACCCTCAGAAATTCTGTTGTGTATTTAAAATCTTCTGGTTATGAAATGAAGGCATGAAACATTAATTTAATTTATCTTTTAATTATTGAAAATTAAGCAAACGTTTTTTGGCAAACAAAGGGGAATTTACTATTAAAATTAAAAGATGGAAGAAGTGTTGTGTGATTATACCCTAAAAATAATAGTAATAATATATATCTGGCACTATGCCTTGAAGTTAAACTGGACTTTTATTTTGACGGGTTGCCGTGTCTACCTTTATATTTCTGTGTATATGATATAACGCTAGTTTTCCTCAAATGGAACGGTCAAATGCTCATGAAGTGACTCTCAGCAGATATTGTTCATGTATTTATGTCCTCATTTAGTGAATCGACAGACGCTGAAATCACTGCGAGCGTCACACGCACCTCAGTGTGTGTAGTAAACAATAGCGCTCATCTGCCCCATTCATTAAAACAGAGACACGCAGAACATGCAGGATTCACATTTAAATGGTATTTTTGCAGCGTAATATTTACAGATACTAGTCCATATTGCGGTTTGATTTAAGTGTAATGACCTATTTTTGATTAATTCATTCCGTGACATTTGCGTTATTCAGTTAATTCCGTTTTTGTGACTGGATTCCGCGATTCCGTCTGCGTTTTCCGCATCGCAGAAATCATAGGGCCCTACATACTGCACATTGCATTGTAGTGTTGGGTTCGAGTCCAAAATGGGCCGAGTCCGAGTCCAAGGAAACAGTACTGTTTGTCAGTATCTTAACATTGTTTTAACCCAGGGGTGCCCAAACTCGGTCCTGGAGGGCCGGTGTCCTTCAGAGATTAGCTCCAGCCCCAATCAGACACACCGGAACCAGCTAATCAAACTCCTAATACTAGAAACCCCCTGGCAGGTGTGTTGAGGCAAAACAGGAGCTAAACCAAGGACCAGGACCGAGTTTGGGCACCCCCGTTTTTAACCCTAACAGCTAGAAAAACGCAATGTCAGTTGAAATGTAAGAAAAGCAAACCTCTGTTGGATCTTGCCAATTTGATTTTTGATTTCACAACATCTCATAATTAGTGTCCGTGCTCTGCTTAGCAAACTCAAAGTCATGTAACAGAAGTTATGACTGACCTATGTAATGTGACATATTTCAGAGTGAAACAGGTTTTAGAATGTGAAAAATTATAGGGCAAGACTTGACTTTATTCATCGATGTAGTAAATGTACAAATTCAAGGGTGGGGGTAAAAGAGTAGGTATCTTGGTGAATGGGACCTTAAGAGCAGAAAATGCACCTCTTATCTCTGAATGTGTTTTGGGTTGTATATGACCTTTTTTTTTCTTGGATGAAAGTGAGGCTGTGAGGGATAAACCTAGTCTTTACAATGGCACACACTGTGTATAAAACCCTACATATACTTTCCATAAGTCACAGTCAACTCACACCTGTTTTATTTTGGAATGCATTTATAGTTACATTAATTACAATAAATTACATTATATCAGGAATAATTGATGATGGGCCATTGAATTAGAAAATCATGCACACCCAAGGTGGTTTTGGACCCATAAAAACTCCTGCTGCAAAGTTGTTAGAAAAACTATTTTAGAAACTGTCACCATGTGTTAAAAATAATAATAATAATACAGAAAAAACTAATCAACTAATGTAAGTAAAACATGCTCAGGCTTACCAAAGGCGAGTAAACACTTCAAGTATTACAAGCAAAAGTATTAATGAATATATTAATCAAAAATACAAATGAAATAATACTTTTAAAAAATAGAATTTTTTTAAAAATAGAATTTTTAGTTTTTTAAAGTTTTTTAGGTAGGTCTATATAAAGGCTACTACAGAAATAGACTACAAACATTTCATGAAGTAAAAGGTTTACTCCGCTGTCGCTTTAAGATCTGACGCGCAGTTCAAATATTTTGACGCATCAGTATTTCTCCTAACTGTTCAGGTTTACTTAAGACGAAACCGATTGCATTTACATAAATAGTCTCCAAGACGAGCATGTGTGTAGCAATAACAGAACCTATTAGAAGCAAAAGAGAACTCGGCATTCGCACACTGACTGAGATGCATGTTCTGTGAGCGCGCTTGGAGTGTGTGTGCGCATAGAAACCCGTCGGCTTTCAAGTAGCCTACTAGACGAGACTTAAAAACACATGCAAATACTAAATATCACTTTCGTGATAATGCATCGAGTCAGTGACCGTTCCGTCAACTGTCTCTGGACTTGGATGGACTCGGAATATTTTCCGAGTCTGAAAGGCTCGAGTGCGATTTGAGTCCGTGACAAGTCCGAGTCGCCTAAAAATTGTACTCGAGACCGGATTCGAGTCCGAGTACGAGTCCGAGTACTCCAACTCTATTGCATTGTCTTGTGCTCACATTGTTCTGGTTAAGCACGTGTGCCTTGTTTATTCAGCATGCGTCCATTTCCAATCTTAAAATAGTGAACTACACGTTTAATACACAGTTGAAGTAGACGTCATGTCTTGCACTATAAAACAATCCTCTCAACCCCCTGTAGGTGATATTTAGCATCTCAGGCGCTGTTCTCTCTCCTCAAACGTGTCCCGACCTGCTTCGCTCCCAGCAATTTTGTGTTTCTCTGATCTGGCCATGAAAAATCTGCATTTACTGCAGCATCTGAACCCTCCAGGACATGATTGTTCTTTTGATGTCTTGCACGGTTGGATTTGCATACCATATGCTCCAAAAACGCATATGGAGGGATTCATCATGTTTTACTCTTCCCTCTTGTTTCTTTCTCAGAACTTGTACCAGAACAGGTTTCTCGGGCTTGCAGCTATGGCCTCTCCATCTCGCGCATCTCATGGCAGGCGGCGATGTAAGGACCCGATCCGGCACAGTTTCAACCCTGAGCAGTTCCCCAACGTGGACTTCCAGAATGGCGTACCTGAGGAGCTGGCGGCGGCCGTGCTGCGCTCCACCAGCGACACCGACCTCGTGACCTCCCACTGCCGCTCCACCCTCACCGTCAGCACCTCCAGCTACACCATCGGCCAGACACAGGACATCACCCTCAGCTGGGACATCAAGGAGGAAGTGGACGCGGGAGACTGGATTGGCATGTACCTCATTGGTGAGCGTGGTTCTGTTTGGTTGTGTTTTATGGTTCATGAGTTTGGGGTTGGTAAGATTTTTTTAAAATGTTTTTGAAAGATGTATCTTATGCTTACTAAGGCTGCATTTATTAGGTCAAAAATACAGTAAAAACAGTAATATTATAAAATATTATTTCAATTGAAAATAACTGTTTTCTGTTTTTATATATTGTAATTATATTGTAATTTATTCCTATGATGCAAAGTTGAATTTTCAGCATCATTAATCTGGTCTTCAGTGTCACATGATATTTAATTATTGTTAATCTGGAAAACAGTTGTGCTGTTTATTATTTTGTGGAAACTGTGGTTCAATTTTTTTTTCAAGTTTCTTTGATGAATAGAAAATTCTAAAGAAATTTTGAAATCTTTTTTTTTTATCAATTTTTTTTAAAAGGGAAGTTTAAAAAAAATTATATTTCTTTGATGTCACTTTTGATTAATTTAATGCATCCATACTGGATAAAAGCACTAAATTCATTTTTAATAGTCCTATATTCCTACTGTCTCCAAACATGAAAATGATGTTGAAACAATTTTTGTGTATTATATATATATATATATATATATATATAAGAATATATATATATTCTTTACTGTCACTTTTGATCAATTAAATGCATCCTTACTGATTTTTTTTTTTTTTTTACTGATGCCAAATTAATTTTTAATAGTGGTTTATGTTGGCTATAAGTTCTTGAAGTTACATTATAGATTCTGTGGTTTTCTACAACATATTCATATGAATAAAGAACTAAAACAGAAACATCATGAACCTTTTGAAACCTGTTTCCACATCTGTAAACAAACAGGTCATTACAACGTCATGTCTTAGAATTGCTAATTTATTTCTCATAACTGTGGCGTTGTTTCTTAGAATTTGACACTTTGTGTCTTAGAATTGCTACATTGTAACACATAGTGTGACTATTTCTCCATAATTGTGGTTTATTTCTTGAAATTGCAACATTATATCTCACAGTGTCTCACACTCACTATATTTTCTCAAGTCAAACAGTCATCTTGCAATTACCTTTATTATTTTACTCTGAGGTGGAAATAAACCTCCATACAAACATACTTAGATGTTTAGCATAACATACACTCCACTATACAGTATTGCCGGGAGGTTTGACCAAAAATCTTTATCACCTTTCTTTAGGATTGTCGTGGTTTCACAGTTTATTATGGTTTTTCCCTGACTGCACCTATATGAATCAGAATGCATGAAACAGTTGCAAAAACCATTATGATCCAAACATGCTACAAATTACATGAGCAGTTTCTAATGTAAATTACACTAGTATCATTTCAGCGAATGGATCAGCAGCCATACCATGTTTTCGTGTAAACATAGCAGCGCTGCGCTTTTATATGCATTATATGGAGGTAAGATGAAAAGAAAATACGATCTAAACTTTTTCTGAAAACACTCAGTACTCCTCGGAGGTACATTTATATAAACCCCCACCCCATGTTTAGTGTTTAGGATTTTATTCCAATATTTTGTCCATTGTGAACAGTGATCTTGCTTTGCCTGTTACAGTATTTTCTCCTCTTTGCGTTCGTCTTCAGCGTCTCTGGCTTCTGTTAACGCCCGTTTAAAGTTTGTTTATTTGCCCAGTTAAAGAATTAGTTGTGTTATTAATAATTTCTAACCATGTTTTCTATCCATTAGTCAGAACTGTATATAGAAATGATGCTGAAAATTAAACTTTGTCTTCTTAGAAAGAGATTAGGTTTTAAAATAAATTCGGATAGAAAACAGTTATTTTAAATTGTAATAATAATTCACAATAAAACCGTTTTATTGAATTTTGATCAAATAAATGCATGAAAAAATTAAAAATCATAACTATTTCAAACTTCTGACTGATGTGTAAATTATTTACACTATTTTTTAAAGACGTCTCTTCTGCTCACCAAGCCTCCGTTTATTTGATCTAAAGTACAGCAAAACAGTAAAATTTAGAAATATTTTTACTAATTTAAAATAACTGTTTTCTATTTGAATGTATTTAAGAATGTAATTTATTCCTGTGATTTCAAAGCTGAATTTTTAGCATCATTACTCCAGTCACACGATCAGAAGTTCAATATATACGTATATATATAATATATAATAATGTATATTATATAGATAATAATAATGTTTCTTGAACAGCAAATCAGCATATTAGAATGATTTCTGAAGGATCATGTGACAGTGAAGACTGGAGTAATGATGCTGAAAATTCAGCTTTAAAATCACAGAAATAAATTACATTTTAAAATATATAAAATATAAATAGCAAAAAAATTTCACATTATTACTGTTTTTGCTGTACTTTGGATCAAATAAATGCAGGCTTGGTGAGCAGAAGAGACTTCTTTAACATTACAAATCTTACTGTTCAAAAATTTTATAACTTTATAAAGAATGGAATTCATTATTTTAAAAAATCTGATATTTTTTATAAAACTTGAAAATCATGATATTTATATGATATATATAATTGTATTTCAGACTGACAGGGAGAAAACAGCAACACAGCAAAAATTGTAACAGGCTGTCCATCAATTGAAGACCACACACTTCCGCTGTAGACAACTCTATGCATTATAATCAAAACAATATCGACGAAGAGTCTCCTATGGCCTTTGTTGAATGCTTTTGGGCTTTAATTTGAGCCTTAAAGAGTTTAAAAGCTCTCTAATCTTGAATGAATAATCAAAGATGTGATTCTCTGCATGCCGTAAAGAATAAGATATATTCAGTAAGAGGCTTTTCTCTTCTCGTTCTTTTAGATGAGGTTCTGTCGGAGAACTTTCTGGACTACAAAAACAGAGGTGTGAATGGCTCCCACAAAGGTCAGATCATCTGGAAGATCGAGGCCAGCTCCTACTTCGTAGAACGTATGTGCATTTTTGCAAAATATAATAAAACAACTTTATAGTTGCTTATTTCCCACACACAGGATGCCATTAGAGCTGCTTAAAGCTTGTTTGTGACTTTGTTGGCTGCTAAGGTAACAAACACCCCAAAGCAAACCACTTCCATGCTACCAATTTGTTTGATGATTTTAGAGATAAGTGTGAAGGGAAATTCACTCAGGTGTGACATTCTACTAGCACGCGAAAACACCTACCACGTCTCTTGAAAAGATGCCTGTGTGCTTGTATTAATATAAAGCTAGAAGGTTATATCAGGCTATGCTGTCATTGCTTGACAGTCCAGAAAGCACTCTGATGTATTACATCGCAAGGCCATATGGCTCATATGCTGCTGGTTTTTTCTCATTTATTTTTGGCACTTTTTTCGTTACGAATACTAGAGAGAAAACAGCGTCCCAAGGGCCGTGAGTCGGTGGACCCTCTTTGATGTTATGGTGCCTACATACAGACTCAAACTCACAACGCCCACTAGAGCAAAATGTTTTGATAGAACCTGTCAGCGAAATGCTAACTCTTTCTTTTACTGCTCAATTATGTTTTGCATTTTAATATTCCTAGATTCAATTTTAATAGGATATTTAAATTTTTATTTTAAAAGCATGTTAACATAGAAAGCATTAAATGTTAACAATTTATTTAATCTTTTAAAAAACATTATAAATATTAAAACATTTTTGTTATAAAAAATATTTGTTTTAGCAGTTATTAATTTAAATGTAAATTTCAATTAATTAATTAAAAATTCTGCAATTCCATCTGCATTTTCCCACATGGTGGAAATCAAGATCTGAACTGAATAATAAATTTGGATTTTTTTCAGGTTGATCCCAGATGTGCTATGCGAACATTATTTTGCATCTCCTGTGTTTAAAATTAAAATGCATTAAAATTTATATTAAATATTATATTATTTTTAATACTACAAATATTAAAATATAAGTTCCGACCATTATTTATCGAATAGCAATGTTTTATTTTCCCCCCTGTATTAATATTTATATATTTTATATATATATAAAGAGGAAGTTAGGGTGGGACATAGTCAGTGGCCTCTTTAAAAAAAATAAAAAATTAGACCAATAACCACATTTAGCTATTTTTACCATAAACGAAACCAGTCACGACCATTTTCAGACACTTCCTTTTCAAACAACTGATGGTTGGGGGCCTGAAATAAAATGATAAACTGACAATGTTGGTTTGACTATTTATGTAGGTTGGTATTTATAATGTGCAGGGTGGGAACGTTTAACTTCTAGAGCGTATTTTATTATGCGTATCTGGAAGAAAAAAGAAATTGAATATGTAAAATCTGCAAAAAGTTTCTCTCTCTGAGCTTTTTCTGTGCTTGACTCTTTTTTTTTTTTCAGTGGAGACTAAGATCTGTTTTAAATATTATCATGGTGTGAGCGGAGCCCTGCGGGCCACAACGCCATGTGTGACCGTGAAGAACCCCTCTGCACCGGTGAGCGAAAATGAAAAGACATCTGTGACTTTTGTTTTGAGTCATCATGGTTTGAATGACCAGACATCACGCCTTTAGATGAGCAGTATGGATCTGTCATGTAGGATGTGTACATAAGTGCTGCACGATATTGCAGATGTGTAGGGAATGCTGCTGTTTTATCGCCACGTTTCATCAAGAGTTTTTCAAGAGCAGAATAGTCCATGCCATCTGTTTCTCAAAAGATTAATCCTGCAGATAATCTCAGGTTATCATTTCATGGCTTAATACAGGCCTACCTCCATAGCCACAGAGACGGCCAAACTCTCTTTTTGTTTCTTAAAGGTAAAGTGTACCAATTTTAAGAGACAGGCCTTAATGGTGACCTGAAAGTGTTAGTTCACCCAAAAAGTAAATTCTGTCATCGTTTACTCACCTCATGTCATTCTAAACACTTAAGTCTTCGGTTAATCTTCAAATTAAGCTTTTTTTAGTGAAACCTGAGAGGTTTCTGTACTAGTGAAAGTCCAGGTAACCAAAACGTAGAAGATCCAAAAGTCATAAAAGTGTTGTAAAATGAATCCATATGAACTGAGAGGTTTAATCCAAGTCTTGTGAAGAGATATGATCATTTTTTATAATGAACAGATTTTGTTTACTCTTTTATTCACATATAAACACGCATACACTACCAGTTTTTAGACAGTAACATTTTTAAAGTGCTCACCAAGCCTGCATTTATTTGATTCAAAATACAGCAAAAGCAGTAATATTGTGAAATATTTTTATTATTTAAAATAGCTGCTTTCTATTTGAATATATTTAAAAATGTAATTTATTCCTGTGATCAAAGCTTAATTTTCAGCACCATTACTCCAGTCTTTAGTGTCAAATGATCCTTCAGAAATCATTCTAATATGCTGATTTGCTGTTTAAGAAACACTTTTTATTTTTATTATTATCATCAATATTTAAAATAATTTTTTTCAGGATTTTTTTACGAATAGGAAGATCCAAAGATCAGCATTTATCTGAAATAAAAAGCTGTTGTAACATTATACCATGGTATAACACTATACCATTCAAAAGCTTGGAGTCAGTATTTTTTTTAATAAATTATAGAAGTTAATACTTTTATTTAGCGAGGATGCTTTAAATTGATCAAAAGACATTTATAATGTTACAAAAGATTTCTATATCAGATAAGTGCTGTTCTTCTGAACTTTCTATATTTATCAAAGAAACCTGAAAAAATTCTACTCTGCTGTTTTCAACATAATAATAATAATAATAATAATAATAATAAAAATAAAAAATGTTTTTAAGCAGCAAATCAGAATATTACAATGATTTCTAAAGAATCATGTGACTGGAGTAATGATGCTAAAAATTAAGCTTTAAAACCACAGGAATAAATTTAATTTTAAAATGTATTCAAATACAAAATAGTAAAATATTTACAGAATTTTACTGTTTTTGCTTTTTTTTTTTTTATCAAATAATTGCAGGCTTGGTGAGCAGAAGGGACTTTTTTAACCCTTTAACTGTCACTCCCATTTTTGAACATAGAGGTGAAAATGCACTATTCAAACTTACATTTTTATAATTCATGAACGAAAACATTTTGTAATATGATTCAAATGTACATTTTCAATGGTAATGCAATGTCTGATTTTAAAATGGTTTTCAAATGATGAATTTTGAGATTTTAAGTTTTCAACTGATATATCATTTCTTATGATATCTAAAGTGTGATGAGGGGAAAAAGACAACAAAGAAGTGGTAAAATATCTATTAGAGTAGGATTTATTTGTAATATGGTGAAGTTAACGTAGGCGTCCCATATACGGGACGGTGACAGTTAGGGGGTTAAAAAAAACATTAAAAAAGTTTTTGACTGGTAGTGTACATCTCATATAGTAAACACGTGACATGCTAGAAAAATCCTTGTTGTTTAGATGTAAATAAAAGCATAAATAAAATCTGTTCATCATTTAAGCAGTCAGATCTCTTTATAAGACTTAGATTAAACTGTTTGATTCATACAGATTCATTTTACAAAAACCTTCTTGGATCTTCAAAGCTGTGGTTACCCAGACTTTCAGCTGAGAGACAGAAATCTCTCAGGTTTCGTTAAAAATATCTTCTTTTGGGTTTCAAAGCTTAACCAAACTCTTAGGTTTGGAACAACTTGAGGGTGTTTAAATGATGACAGAATTTTCCTTTGTGGGTGACTATTAACATTTCATTTCCACATGTGAGAGGAACACGTTTTTACAAAGTCTACAGCCAAAAAATTAGTTTTCTTCACACTTATGATCATGCAACATTTTTCTTCATTATTATTTTTCGTTAATCATTTTAAAGTTATGATCATTAAATTTCAAAAATTTCATTCTTGATTCTTTCTTGTTTGTCCAAACCAGTGTCAGCAATACTTTCATCTGCTTTCTGCAATAAATTTAACATGACAAATGCAAAAAGACTCACCTATTGGCTAATTGGATTAAGACATGCAGTGTGATGCAAAGCTGGAAATCCACTGTAAAAATGATGACGTCTCACATGAATGAATCAAGTCTATGAAAGGAAATCTCTTCATTTTTTTTTATTTACCTTAATGAAAAATTTACCGTTTTTCATTACCATTTTTTTCATTGTGTGCAATAAGGAACAAAATTACAATGAGAGATTGCCTCATATATGATGTTGTGCAACATATAACGCTGTCTGCCGCAAAAAAAAATAAAAAATAAGGGCAGAGGTGTTATGTCGTAGTTTTTGCTCAGATATTATAGCTGATACAATGTGTAGGGTGTGTACTGATTCCAGTGAAATCTAACACATTTTACACACATTTTGAACTTTCTGCTTTCAGGTGTTCAAGCCGGTGACCACAGATGATGTACCTCAGAGTCAAGGCAGCAGAAGACTCATCAGCTTCTCTCTCTCAGGTGTGTGTTGTGGAAAAATGGGCATGACCAGACAGTCGATCATTAAGCTTTATTAATATTTATGGGGCTTCTATTTTTAGTGTCTCCAGGGGATTTCATTATTGATCCACTGCTTTCAGTCTGCTGTAAACAAATATAGGAACATGTTTACCTCAATTACTTGTTTCTTTCCCTACTAAAAACAACTTCCGCAAAGTGCTTTTTGGCTATCAGTGTTCATATTTAGAGAGCAATTTAGAGATTTTAAGATGCAAATTTTTCCTTGGTCATCTAATGATATAATGCAATATATTATTCCCTTTCTCATATTATGTTCTTTTTTTTGCTCAATGCAATTAACCCTTTCCAAAACTTCCCTCTTCATAGTTACTGCTGCTATGTCCGATAAGCAATGCACACATCATGTTCTCATGCAGTGAAAAATACATTGCACAGAGCAGGTTACTTCTGGTATGAAACTTTAAAATTTTGTCTTTTTTTTTAAAGGGGTCATCGGATGCAAACTTCACTTTTACATGTTGTTTGAACATTAATGTGTGTTGGCAGTGTATGTACAAATCTACCCTATAATGATAAAAATCCATGCAGTGATTTTTAATTAATCTGTAAAAATAATATTCCCTTTTTCAAATCGAGCCATTCTCAGATGCCTGTCGTTGTGGCGTCACACCCACAGAGGCCGCTCCCACCATAGTTGATTGACATGAGCGTCTTACCTCAGATCAGCTATAACAGTCCAATCTCTATTGTTTCAATGCCGGAGCAGGGATGTAAGTTAGACAAGAATATCTCTGATGGAGCGATTGAGGTGTTGTGTTGCTGGATGTAATAATGAACATAGTGGTCGTCATTTACTCCCGACATCTGAGCTGCTGAAGATGCAGTGGATTACATTTGTTTGTGAAGGGAATGCGCCTCCCGATTTACATTAATGCGTCTATGTTGGTGCAAATCATTTATGATCCAGCTTCACCTACAGCAGAAGTGAGTATAAGGGATTTCTTATGAATCACCTTTCCTAATAATGTGCTAGTTAGCCAGTTTCGCAGCTGAATGCGCTAAATGTAGCTAAAGTAAACAGGCTCGTCACTCCACAGAGAGAAGAGAGGGGCGGGGTGAGCAGAGCTTATTTGCATTTAAAGGAACAACCCCTTAGAATGGGATGATTTTTGCAGAGCTGATTTTTGACAAGGTAAAAAGGGTGTTGTTTTACACAACCATTGAGAATTTTTAATCAAAGTATATTATAGACTTTTCATTAAGACCCTAAAGAATCATATCAGCTTGTGGAAATGGGCATCCGATGACCCCTTTAAGAAATTCCAAAAATAAATAGTGTTTTGTGTCATGATAGATCACGTCAATCGACACGTGAATCAATCGTCTTTTCTTATTTACTTAAAGCACGAAATATACATGAATGATCATGTTTTCAAGTCTCCTGTCTGATTTCTTTATTGGACAAAATGGCAGGTTCAGCGTTATGATTGGTCAGATCACCTGTCAATCAATCTGCTTGTGAAGGGTCAATTGTGTACTGTTACTGTATATATTTTTGTATTCTGTAATATTCTGTTCTGTTCTGTTGTATTGTTTTGTATTATTATTTCCTGCTTATATTTTTTTTTCTATATTGTTTTGTTTTGGTCTGTTCAGTCTGTTTAATTTTGTTCTATTGTGTTTTTTTTTTTTGTCTATTCAGTTTTGTTTTGTTTGTTCTTTTCTGTTTTGTTTTGTTTTGTTTTGTTTAGTTCTGTTCAGTTTTGTTTAGTTTATTTTGTTCTGTTCTGTTTTGTTTGTTTAGACCTGTTTTATTTTGTTCTATTCTGTTTAGTTTTGTTTACTTTGGTCTGTTCAGTTTCGTTTTGTTCTGTTTAGTTTAGTTTTTTTTTTAAATTTTGTTCTGTTCTGTTTTGTCTATTTAGTCCTGTTTTATTTTTCAGTCTGTTCAGTTTTGTTTATTTGTTGTTTATTTTGTTCTTTTCTGTTTTGTTTATTTTGTCCTATTTTATTTTGGTCTGTTCAGTTTTGTTTTATTTTGTTCTATTCTGTTTAGTTTTGTTTGTTTTGTGGTATTCCATGTTTTTGTTTATTTTGTTCTGTTCTGTTTTATTTTGTCCAATCCTCTTTTATTTTGGTTTGTTTTGTTTTATTTTGTTCTCTTCTGTTTTGTTTATTTGGTTCCATTGTATTTTGTTCTGTTCTGTTCAGTTTTAGTTTATTTTGTTCTCTTCTGTTTTGTTTATTTTGTTCTAATCTGATTTGTTTTTATTTTGTTCTATTCAGTTTTATTTAGTTTGTTTTATTTGGTTCTCTTCTATTTTGTTTTGTTTTGTTTATTTTGTTTTGTAAAATGTTTTTTTTTGTTCTGTTCTGATTATTTTGGTCTGTTCAGTTTTGTTTTGTTTATTTTGTCCTGTTCTGTTTTATTTATTTTGTTCTCTTCTGTTTTGTTTTGTTTTGTTTTGTTTTGTCCTATTCTATTTTGTTCTGTAGTGTTTTGTTTTTGTTCTGTTTTATTCATTTTGTTCTTTTCTGTTTTGTTTATGTTGTTCTAAGCTGTTTTTTCCCCCTGACATATTCTCCTCTGTTATATTCTGTTCTATTGTATTCTGCTTTGTTCTCTTTTTTATGCTGGTCTGTGTCTTTCTATGTTGTTTCTTTTAATTCAATTCAATTCTATTCTGCTCTGTTCTGCTCTAATTCATCTCTGTTTTTATGTTATGCTCAGATTTCCAGGCCACCGGGCTGAAGAAAGGCATGTTCTTCAACCCAGACCCCTACCTGAAGATCGCCATCCACCCCGGCAAGCACAGCATCTTCCCTGCCCTGCCTCATCACGGCCAGGAGAAGAGATCAGGCATCGTCTGCAACACCATTAATCCTGTTTGGCAAAGGGAGGTATGGGAAACACACAAGCGCACACACACAAACACACTAGATTAAACAAGCTCATAAAAAAATCCTTATGAAACAATATCTGGTCCCAGTGTTATTTATTCACAGACGTTTAACCCAACGCTGCCCTTCTGTGCTTTGTACAGAGTCCACATGGAGTTTGTCATGTAAATCCTTTATTCTGCAAATAAACTTGATGCGTCACTGCGGAATTGCAAACACAGCTCACTGTCCTGTTGACTGATGGATAGGATTTCATTTAGATCTTTTTCTATTTTCATTACACAGCATGTCATCTCTGTAGGGCTTGGAATTGAGAACCAGTTCTATTTATGAAAAATACAGGAACTGTATGATTTGAGTCACAGACTATATCAAAAACAGCCATTTCTACTATATATAAACATTATACACCACCTTGGAAACATTTGACTCTTTTGTTCATTTTAATACCTCCTCACTGAAATAAAGCATGTGTCTCAGAAAAAAAAGTCTTACTGACCTCACACTTTTGAATGGTACTAGATCATAAATAGTACATGCAGTTAGGATGAATTATTTATTGCTTTCTCAAAAGTACTTCAGAATTATTAAAATAACTGGAATCGTTAAGTGGATACCGAGTCAGAAATGCTGAATTCTTTACGATTCCCATCACTGCATCTTTGTGGTGCAGATGAGATGGGATGAGATCACCTGAATTGATGGGATTGTTTTCATGTTGTAGAGTGGCTGTTTCTGGCTGATACCGTCTTCCGCTAAGTGCTGTTATTAGATTAGAGAAGAGTAGAGGAGATCGCCTTACAACGGTGGATTAAAATAGGTCAAGACATGGAGAATGAGTGATGGAAGGCGGGTTTGTTTTCTTACTATCATAATTTGAAGGAATGCTTTTTGGTTAGTGCTGTATCTTTTATAAGTGATCATAATAGCTAAACATCAGTCCTTAATTATTATAGGTTAAATTAAATGAGCTTAAAATATTGATGTTGCAGAAAAGAAAAACGTCAGTTGACATGCTAAGCATCAATTACTCATACAATCACAAGTAAGGCCAAATATTAACACATATATATTTGGTTGTCTTTTTATGACCATTTATCCGTTTGTGTTAGTTCTTGGCTTTTGTTGCGTAAATAAAACACAGTGTCTTTTACACCAGCAACATTTAGCTCTGATGAAGAACAACTTTTCACATTGCATTCACATTACTCTGTGAAATACGCATTTGCTTGATGCAAACAAGTGTATTTTTTCACTTTAAATTACATTTTCTGTTTGTAATGATTGCTGTCTCTTCCTCCCTGTCTTTGTATTTCCTGTTCGTAGCGTTTTAATTTTGTGTCTCTGCCCACGGATGTCTTGGAGATCGAGGTCAAGGACAAGTTTGCTAAAAGCCGACCCATCATAAAGCGTTTCTTGGGCAAGCTGTCCATGCCAGTGCAAAGATTACTGGAAAAACATGCTATCGGGTATGTGCTTAAAACGATAAACCTAACAAAACTTAGAAAATAGGCTTTTTGAAATATGATTTGTTATGCTAATGGGTTGACAATTTCGAGGTGTTTGTTTGTGTTTTTTGTCATAGTGATCGAGTGGTCAGCTACACTCTGGGTCGGAGGCTTCCAACAGAGCATGTCAGTGGCCAGCTGCAGTTCAGGTTTGAGATTACATCCTCCATCCATCCAGGTAAAACCAGCTTTTTATTCAGTCTTTTATTGAATGTAATAAATCATTAATATGTTCATCTCTAGTGTAGAGCCGGCTTCATTAAACATAGGACTGATATGGAAATTTCAGCAGTTAATGATGAATATTTTATGTTGTAACTTTCCATCATATCAGTTATTTTAAAATTATATGATAACTGATTAGGTGATTAATATTAAAATCAAATTCAATTAGTTTGCAATGGCATCACTATGACAGGTTTTTTCAAAAACCTACTTACTAAACTGTGTAAGGTAACTTGATTAATAGGGATGCATGCTATTTTCAGACCTACATCAGAACCGGCCGATAATGGCTTTAAATGTAAATATTAGCATCGGGCCGATATGAAAAGTGGCATCAGCGACAGCCTCCCCCGGGTCCTAATGCCCGTTCGGTAAGGAGTTTTAATTCTGTAGGGGGTGCCGTTTAGGGATGGGCGATATCGTTTGCGATAAACCAGTAAAATTTTTTCCCACGATAAGAATTACTCTTCCCGCGATAATAACGATAAAGTCCAGTTGTTGACATATTTCTCTGTGCAACAGTGCGGAGTGACATGCTGAAGGCGGATGTGAAACTACTATATCGCTAAATGAGGAGCTCCAATCTGAAACTGGTTTGGTCAAGACTGTCCAGTGCGACAAAAATCGGTCTGAGCCTTGAATAACATTAACTGTACTACTACTACTGTTTTGCGTGTCTTTGAGCCTGTTTACAAACTTGTTGTCCAACAAGGATATCATTTATTGACATGCTTTTTCTCCAAATTAACTTCATAACATAGTCAAGTGTTTGAAATAACCTTTTAAGGCAGAAATCATACTATTTTATAGTGTTACAAAGGCTATGTCGATTAGCATTGCATTATAAATATACTTTATCCTTATAAAAATACCCAAGATTGCGTGAAGAACACAGACGAACCATATATTGTATCAATCGTATGTTTATTGTCTTCAAGTTTCCTCAGTTAAAATTCCTCTATCTTTGTTTTATTCAGCTACAGCGATAACTGGATTAGAGATTCCTGAAGCGTCGTCAGTACTATTACTTCTGCTATGAAGCATATGTGGAGAAAGAGCTTTATTGCCCAGTGTGTTTCACTCACGAGGAATTTGACTTAATGTTAGGAGCTTCCAGTACAGAAAGTACAAACAATTTATTTCACATTCCATTGAATTAAACAGTCATTACATTACGTGTGTACTCAGTAATGCTCACAACACATCAATAAATACCAGAAATTATCGTGATCAATTTTTAAGCCCATATCACCCATCCCTAGCGCTGTTGGCCTGCTTCTAATAAAATGAAAGTAAAATACACAAATAACATTTAGACTGTGCTTTTGATTAAATAAAGCAGTAATTGATGTCATAAAATCATGAGTATGTTTTGATTTAATGGTCAGAAGCTATAATTTACATGAATAAAAAAGAAAAAAATCTGAAAAATGACACTTGTAAATTAAATAATTTTATATATATTCATTAAGAATTTATTCATTAATGTGTAATATGTTACAATTTTAAAATAAAATTTTAGGGTTACAAATGCATTTTTCTGAAAACAATGCAGCGATCTGTATATATTTATATATAGTTTATTTATAGTTATTTTTCAAAGCTTCAATGTACTATCATTATAAAAGAACTTAAGTATTGTTTGTTTAATTCTAACAGATGCGTTTTTGTTAAAAACTAACCAAAATTAAAAATAATTTGCATGCTCAGGAGAGACTTGGTGTTGTTTCCAAACAAAGGGAAATATATCTGTATTGGCATTGGTTATCGGCCAAAATTAGTTGAAAAATATTGGCATATCAGATATTGGCAAAAATCCAATATTGTGCATCCCTGTTGATTAATGTGTCAAATCAAGTAGCTTGTTAAAGAAAGATGTTTTATTTCTTTTCAAACTGATCTAACCTCACAAATAAAATCCATGTCATCCAATCCTGTCCTACTTCTTTTTGTCCTTTTAAAATGCACTACCTTTCAAAAGTTTGGTAAAAACAGTAATGTGAAATATTATTACATTTTAACATGTAACTGCTTTCTATCTGAATATATTTTAAAATGGAATTTATTTCAGTGATGCAAATCCTTCAGAAATCATTCTAATATGATGAATTTGCTGCTAAAATTTGCTGATTTGCTGCTATTATCAATGCTTAATATTTTTGTGGAAACAATTACATTTTTTCCGGAATTCTTTGATGAAAGTTGAAAATAGCATTTATTTGAAATAGAAATCTTTTAGAACATTATTAATTAATACTTTTGATAAAATAAATGCATCCTTCCTGTATAAAACTGTTAATTACTGACCCCAGACTTTTGAACGGTGGTGTAATTCATTATAATAAGCAACCATATAATTACTTCTAATGCATCCTTACTAGCTAGTATTTTCATGTATGCATTATGTGCATGTAGGTCACAGTCTTCTGTCCTCTCCACAGATGATGAGGACATGTCTCTTAGTACAGAGCAACCAGTGGCAGCAGAAGCTCAAGTCCAGCCTCAAGCAGAAGACACCATGAGTTTGGACCAGGGGGCTCCAGAGTTGCCCTTAGATGGAGAAACGACTTCTGTAGACATGCCAATGGACTTTGAATCAGCCGAGGTAGAAGCTATAGAGGAAGAACCTTTAGAGGCAGAACAGCAGACGCATCCGGAGGAGCAGGAGGAAGTAGCAGCTGAGAGCAGAGAACAAATGGAGCAAGAAGAGACCAGCAGACAAGCAGAAGAGACGACACAAGAAGAGGCAGAAAATGATAGTGCCTTTGCCGAAGGGCCTGCGGAGTCTGCAGGAGATTCTGCAGGAGTCGAAGAAGAGGCGATATCAGACCCACAACCCGTTTTGGAGGAGCCAGATGTGGATCAAGAAGAAGGCTGCTCACTGAGGATCAGAACCACACCAAGAAGGAAGACGCGGCCTTGTTCTCTACCCGTGTCTGAGCTGGAAACAGTCATCGCTTCAGCATGCGGCGAACCGGAGACGCCGCGCTCCCATTACATCCGAATCCACCACCTGCTCCACAGTCTCCCGTCCACCCAACCGGGAGACACGGCTGGACCCGAACCCGATCGGCCACAGGATGTAGAAGAACAAGAGGAAGACGAGGAAGAGGGTGCGACACTTGAGGCTCACGCTTTAACACCCAACGGCCCTCGTAGGACCCTGCCCCGCAGCCGCTCACACGAGCGCCTCTCGGACCTCATTCAGATGCTTGACGGAGATGGACAGCCGCTCGGGGCTGAGGGCCAAACCACAGGTCAAAGGTCACCAGGGGAAAGCGAGTGCGATTTGAGCCCAGTGCCGTGTTGCAGTCACATGTCGCAGAGACCCTCGGGTCCCATCCGGGCGCCGTCTCTAGACAGCGCACGCCGGTCAGAAAGCACTGTGTTTTCCTCACAGGATGACGAGGACGAGATGGACAGGGTGAATGGGATTCTGGGATTGGAGGCGGAGACAGGACAGGGCGCTAAGAGCCGGGAGCCAGGGGACGGAAGCTGTCAGTGGGAGGAGGCGCCAGATAGTCATGTCCAGAGCCCGCACGGCATTATGGGTAACGGAGAGTCTCCAGTAGCTGGACCAAGCACCAGAAGTGAGTAGAGTTCTGTTGGTAGAATGCATAGATCATGTGTTTAGATCTGGTTTTCCCTTCTACTGGACTTGAGATAGAAAAGTATCTATGAAGAATGGCCTGGGTTGTGTTTGTGGTGTGTTTAGGAGAATGTCCTTTGCCTTGTAACCATCCTGCAGTGAGCCAGTTGCCTGCCTTGCGGCCTGACCCACATCACTATCCCACCATAGACGAGCCGCTGCCACCGAGTAAGTTTTAGAATGCACCTTGATGTATTCACAATGCTCAAATGTCTTACATTTACATTATGTAAAGGTTATCAAAATGATAATAATGCGTAAGTAGTACATAAGTCATAAGTAGCATGGGTATATTTGTAGCAATATCCAACAACACACTGTATGGGTCAAAATTATAAATTTTTCTTTTATGCCAAAAATCATTAGAATATTAAGTAAAGATCATGTTCCATGAAGATAGTTTGTAAATTTCCTGCCGTAAATATATCAAAACTTAATCTTTGATCAGTAATATGCATTGCTAAGAACTTCATTTAGACAAGTTTAAAGGTGATTTTTTTCTCAATATTTAGATTTTTTTGCACCCTCAGATTCCAGATTTTCAAATAGTTGTATCTCAGCCAAATATTGTCCTATCCTAACAAACTATACATCAATCGAAATGTATTAATTAATTCAATAATAATCGAAATGCTTATTAATTCAGCTTGTATAAATCTCAATTTAAAAAAATTTACCCTTATGACTGGTTTTGTGGTCCAGGGTCACATATATGCATATATAGATTTTATATAAATTTATGTACAAATATTAAAATATTATTATTATTATTATACACTAAAATATAATAATAAGTAATTAATTACTTAATTAATTAAAATAAGCAATATATAATAATAATACATCATATTATATACAAATATTATAATAACATTTGAATATTTTTAAATATTTATAATAAATTATATTGTTAAATATTTATAATTTATTAAATAAAAATATTTATTTAATAAATAAATATTTATGAATAAAAGTTGTTTTGACTTTCCATTCAATAAATAATCCTTCCACAAAAATATTAGGAAGAATTTTTAACAGTGATAATAATAAGAAAAAAAGCATCTTTAAAAATCTTACTGACTCGCCTTAATTTGATTAGAATTTAAATCTATTATATTTAAAATGATAATAAAACAAGATTTTAAAAATAAATAAATTATAATCAGTATAACTTAAAATGTATAATATAGGACTATTATTAGACTACATGGGAAAAAAAAACTATATAAACAAAATGTTACTTCGTGAAAATGTCTATAGCAATATGTTAACCCATGCTTTATTAACTTGCAAAAAGTAATAGTTTTTATGCATGTTGTTGCCCAAATGTAGTAATTGCAAAATAAGTTGCTGCATGATTTACCCCTGCTTTATTTTTTTGTGAAAAAATTTAATTAAAAAAAATAAATAATTTAATGCATGCTGTAATTGCAAAATAAGTTGAGGCATGCTTTACCCATGCTTTATTTTTGCAAAAAAAAAAAGAAATATATATATATATATATATATTTTTTTTTATACAAGTTGTTGCCCAAGTTTGGTAATTTAAAAAATAAGTTGCTGCATGTTTTAAGCCATGCTTTATTTAAAATTTAAAAAATTATGCATGTTGTTACCCAAGTTCGTTAATTGCAAAATAAGTTGCAAAATATTGCAGCAAATCGAAATAGTTAAAATTCATCCAAAGGTGTCACTTTCGCCTGGTATGCATGCCTTCGCATTTCTTACTGCATTTCAAAGCAGTGTGGAGTCAAACTACTACCACTTACACACAAGCAAACTTTCAAATCATACCTGGGCATCTCCAGTGTAACTCTCACTAACCCACATTGTGAGATTTTTGCACTGATTAACGTCATTCAGTGACCCACTCAAGACTGTCTGTCACCTCTTTACACCACTGTGGTTTTTGTGTGTGTTTATGTCGAAATTAGTCAAATCTGAAGCATGCTACTCTGAGGGGATCTTCCGAGACATTCCCACAGTAAAAACAACAAGAAGGTTTTTAGAAATAATGTCCTAATTAGACAGATCCACTATTATTTTTAAAATATTTTTTTATTTGCCGGGCAGGCCAGAATATTGATTTGAGCTTTAAAAATGTGTGTTTATGTTTTGTTTGGCACGGTCAGACTGGGAGGCCCGTATTGACAGTCACGGTCGTGTGTTCTATGTGGATCACATTAACCGGACCACCACTTGGCAAAGGCCAACATCCGCAGCCACGCCGGATGGCCTGCGCAGATCTGGTTCCGTCCAACAGATGGAGCAACTCAACAGGAGGTAAACAACACTGTTTTTTAATAACACTCCCAAATGTTTACACTTGTTTTACAGAACAATCTGGAATACAGATCAGATGCACTTATGGTGCATCCAGTGAAGATTCACTGAGTCCAAATGTTTAATTTGTTTAGTTCTGACTCTAAGATCTGATTGGATGAGCCATGTTGATGTATTACAAGTGCATCTACTTGGTCCAACGGTAAACGGCCTGCATTTAGGCACTATATGACTTTTGTTACTAATTATTGGTCTATTCATTAAAAGAAAGTCTTTTATCATTTAACTGTTTTCCAGTGCTTTACTTGGTCATTTTCCTTTTTATTTTCCAGTACAAATATCAAAGCATTTTTAAATCAAGACACATTTATTTGAGATGCAAAATGACATAAAATATTAAATGCCAAATTTACTAACAGTATACACCAGTGCAAACGCTATTGTAAAACGCTATTGAAACAAAGACAATGAAACACGTGGGCGTATTTGTGGCTGACTTTACTGCATATGCATTTCTAGGAGTTTTCAGATGACGCAGAATTTATTGGAGTATAGTATTTAAATGAATAATGCAACATGGTATACCAAGTTTTGTAGTAGTCAGTTAACTGGTATTTGTGCTATTATTTAAAACATAAAAATCTGTCAGTGTGGTATGAAAACTGAAAAACTTGAAAATGAAATATACTACTGTAACTTTTGAAACTACAAACACTCTTTGTCTGCATCAAGTGGTTTGTATTCATCGAAGTATGACTGACTATGATTAACCAAATAGGCACATCTAACCAGTAATTTTTCCAGTGATTCATTTATTTGCACCAAATGCAGCATTTTTTCTGTAAGCCAAGGACGTGGGCACGGGTTCATATAAATGTGCACTCTTTTGCCACCTACAGGACAAAAATATAGGTGCTTTATATCATGTTTTCATTTGTAATGCAATTAAGGCTGTTTTTTTAATAGTCCACAAGCAGTTGATAACAGATTTAAATTATTCCCAGAGCACACAAATCTTTACTGCAGTGTCGAGGAGCATATAAGTGTAAGTGAGGGTGTTTGGGCAGAAATTGTTGTAAAAGATAACAACAGCATTACTTGTGTAATCATCAGGTACCAGACCATCCAGAGGACGATGGCCACAGAGAGGAGAGATGAGGAGTCAGGCAGCCCCCGCAACGAGAGAACAGCCAACATTGAGACAGACTCGCCTCCACAGTCAACCGGTAACTTCACACACTTGAAACATAATCACCCCCAAAAAGTGGAAATGGCACAATAGAGTATAATTTTCTCAGCTCCATTTAACACGTATTACCATGTTTGAATTAAATATGCAAATAAAATGCAGATTTATAAAAAATACAAAAACAAAATTTGAATAACCTGTCCCTTTAAATAATATTTTTAAATGAGCTGGGGCAAAATGCAGATTTTTTTTTTACATTTTGAATAAACTATCCCTTGAAATAGTATTTTAAATGAGCTGGGGCAAAATGCAAAATGCTGAATTTTTAAAAATTTGAATAAACTCTCCCTTTAAATAATATTTTTAAATGAGCTGGGGCAAAATGATGAATTTTTAAAATTTTGAATAAACTGTCCCTTAAAATAATCTTTTAAATGAGCTGGGACGAAATTCAGAATTTGTAAGATTTTGAATAAACTGTCCCTTTAAATAATATTTTTAAATGAACTGGGGCAAAATTCTAAATTTTAACATTTTGACTAAACTGTCCCTTTATATTATCTTTTTAAATGAGCTGAGGCAAAATTCTGAATTTTTCAAATTTTGAATAAACTCTCTTTAAATTATCTTTTTAAAATGAGCTAGGGCAAAATTCTGAATTTTCAAATTTTGAATAAACTGTCCCGTAAAACAATATTTTTAAATGAGCTGGGGCAAAATTCTGAATTTTTGCATTTTGAATAAACTGTCCCTTTAAATTATATTTTTAAATGAACTGGGGCAAAATTCTAAATTTTAGCATTTTTAATAAACTGTTGCTTTATATAATCTTTTTAAATGAGCTGAGGCAAAATTCTGAATTTTTACATTTTGAATAAACTGTCACTTTAAATGATATTTTTAAATGAGCTGGGGTAAAATTCAGAACTTTTACATTTTGAATAAAATTGAAAAATTATTTAAAATTATATATTTTTTGTCTTTTAAGAGTTGAGGAGAGACACACCATGTTCTCCAGGTCACTGTCAGAAGATCACATTACTGCTGCAGAGCCCAGCGGTCAAATTCATCACTCACCCAGAGTTCTTCACTGTTCTCCATGCAAATTATGTGAGTTTCCCCTCACTACACACTATTCACTGTCTAAATCATTCATTTCTCTAAAGATTATGCTATTAAGTTATCCTGTTGTTTTAACATTGATAATAATCAGAAATCTTTCTGGAGCCGCAAATCGGCATATTAGAATGATTGCTGAAGGATCGTGTGACACTGAGTAATGATACTGAAATTTAGCTTTGATCAAAATAAATAAAATACATGAAATGTATTCAAATAGAAAACATTATTATTATTTTTTTTTCAGGGGGCATATCGTATGTTCACCAACAGCTCGTGTCTGAAACACATGGTCCTGAAGATCAGGCGTGATGCCCGAAACTTTGAGCGGTACCAGCACAACCGTGACCTGGTGACCTTCTTAAATAGGTTTGCTGATGCTCAGCTGGAGCTGCCACGGGGCTGGGAGATCAAAACAGACCCGCAGGGGAAGGTACCTCACATCATGTGAATCCTAATATCTCACCTCAGTGTCTGAGAAGTCATTATTTCAATCTGTCTATCCTCCACTTTTCTCCACAGTCGTTCTTTGTAGACCACAACAGCCGTGCCACAACCTTCATTGATCCCAGGATCCCCTTGCAAAATGGCAGATTGCCCAACCACCTGACGCACCGCCAGCACCTGCAGAGATTACGCAGTTACAGCGCAGGAGAGGTCAGACACACTCACTATCTAGATACACATTTGTGTCCTCTGACTTCATACTGTGCTGAATTCTCCTTATGTAAATGATACAGAAATGACTGTTACGTAATTTATTTATTTCAGGCATCCGAGGTGTCACGTACCCGAGGAGTGTCTTTGTTAGCCAGGCCTGGAAACAGCCTGGTAGCAGCCATACGAACCCAAAGCCAGCAGGAGCCAGTGCCATTAGGTATGAACCATTGACAGTTAATGGTCAGATCACTATTATTATTATTTATTATAATTATAATAGATCATTATATATTATTAAGTTGCTCTTAGGGCTGGTCGATTTAAGAAATTAATACTTATTATTATTCAGCAAGTGATATTTGTAATTTAACATTTGTAATATTTATTCATCAGGGAATCTTAAAACATGTTTCACAGTTTCCACAAAAATAGTGGAGCAGCAAATTAGCATATTAAAAATAAATTCTGAAGGATCATGTGACACTGAAGACTGGAGTAATGATGCTGAAAATTCAGCTTTCCATCACTGAAATAAATTATATTTTACAATATATTCAAATAGAATGCCTCTATTTTACATCGTAATAATATTTCATAATATTAGTAATTTTTTAAAATTCAAATTAATGCAGACTTGTTGAGCATCAAACCTTTAAACGGTAGCTTTCTTGATCTTTTTTTTTCAATATTTTTCAATATATATGTTTCAATATTGCATGTCTTTACATCATATTCATTGTTAATGTACCAATATACTGTAAAAATGCATAGTTCCAAATAGCAATATTCACCAAAAATGTTTTATTCAAATATTTAAATGCCATGTAGTGGCTGAAATTGTATTTTTGTTTTTAAATCGATTTGCAGAAATTATTTAGACTTTGCCAATCTATGGCTGTTTTGACAATAAATTTTAAGCCAGAGATTTTGTACTAATCCTTTCACACGTCCTGTAAGGTGCTTAACTGTTCAAATAAAATTGACAATAACATCACAATGTTCATTACCAAGATCATAACCAAAGAAACTCAATATATCATAAATATCCAACGTACGTCGAGGTCAAAAGTTACCATACACCTTGCAGAATCTGCAAAATGTTAATTATTTTACCAAAATAAGAGGGATCATACAAAATGCATGTTATTTTTTATTAAGTACTGACCTGAATAAGATATTTCATATAAAATAAGCTTCTGAGAGGCAGTGCTAAATAATAAAAAAAAAATGATTTTTAGGCAAAATAAGATTTTTCTGAAGAACAGCAGGCAGTTTGACTGTTCAGGACAAACAAGGGACTCATGAACAACTATCACTAAACAAAAAAAACACAGCTGTGAATCATTCAGGTAACAACACAGTATTAAGAATCAAGTGTATGTAAACTTTTGAATGGGGTCATTTTTATAAACTCAACTTATAAATGCAAGGTGTATGTAAAATTTTGACCTCAACTGTATATTAAGTTGATATGATTCTTTTTCATCTGTTTCCCAGCATACAATGATAAGATTGTAGCGTTTTTACGGCAACCAAACATCTTTGAAGTGCTACAGGAACGGCAGCCGAGCCTGGCGAGGAATCATTCGCTCAAGTATGACCCTACACCTTCTTCTGTTACTGCAACAAAATACATCATTAGTCCTTCCACAGAGTTTTCAGTTGTTCAGGTGTGTTTATTATGTCTTAAGGGAAAAGGTGCATCACATCCGAACCGAAGGCACACAGAGATTGGAGAAGCTGTCGTGTGATGCTGACCTCGTCATGCTGTTAAGGTAAAGCACCCTCCATCCTAAAAAAAAATGTATAATAATGCACAGGCAATGATTCCTGAGTGTAAGATGTGTAATCTATCATGCATGCTTTTTTCAGAATGTGTTTTGCTTTGCTTTTCAGTTTGTTTGAGGAGGACATCATGTCTTACGTTCCCCTCGCATCATTTCACCCCGGGTTTAACTTCTCTCCACGCTGCTCTCCTGGTTCCTCTCCTCAAAACTCTCCAGGTGAGTTGGCTGAAAGCTTTAAACACAGGTAGATATGACCTGATATCAAGTAAAGTTTGGAAATCAAAACCATGTCTAGGTCTCATTTTGACCTGCTAATGACATTCTTTTCAAATGCTTAAAATTTCTTACATCAGAGCAAGATACTTACTTTTTGTGCCGAGGGGCACGTGATAAAAAAATGTAGGGGTGCAGTGAAAATTGATCTAATTAGGTGTTTTTTTTCCCTTAATGAAGGGACACACGGAGACCTTTACATGCGACGTGATTATAAGAATTTATTAGAACACTAGTTTTTTTAAATTATTTCTGTGTCAAATTATATTTCTTATATAAATAATATTTATATACCAATAATAAAATAAAAACTATTTATAAAGCAGGACTAGGATAAGTCAAAAATGCACAGAGACTCTTATTTCAAAATAATGAAGGAGATAAAATATGCTTATTTCATCATCAGTAGGTCATAAGTAATGTATTGCCATAAATGCATAGTATATTTTATATTTTACAGTTCATACACACCTATTTTTATTTTTATTTTTATTTTAAGACACATTAGCCCATATAACCTATATTTAACACTGGGATAGAATCCAAGGTGGATGTGAACACCATTGGTCTTAAACTGATTTATTTACATGAAGAACCTCAAGTTTGCAAGGAAAGTCCAGTTCAAGTCGTAGTTCATTGACACGCTCTGATCTGCTCTGACAAAGGCTTCCTTGAGCGAACTCCTCTCGTTCCAGCCTGCTGTCTGTCTGGTGAAAGCTCTCCAGGTCAGCTGCTCTCCAGCCTTAAATACTGTCCCAACCCAGCTGCCCCTCTCTGTGTCATCAGCACATTTACAGACCCCAAACCTGAAGTGTGTGAAAATACTGTCCACTACTTTTGTTTCCTTCTGTCCTGAAGTAGTATTTTTTTGTCAGTAAAACCTGACTACTGTGCATGTTTAGACAAACCAGTCAAAACTATTAAAGATAAAACCGTCCCATGAAACTTTATCAAAGACCTTGTATTTTTTACATATTGAAAGGAATCATGTGCTTGTTCTCAAGGTGAACAAACGCCTCTTTCCTTCTTTGATGGTTGTTTGATGGCCTGCTGATCCTTGACAGTCCTTTCCTGATGATTGCAACTAAGAGTAAGCTAGACTTCACATCTGTGGTGATGATTTGTGACTGTCTTTTTAGGGACTCAGAGGGCTCGGGCACCAGCGCCCTACCGCAGAGATTTTGAAGCCAAACTGCGCAACTTCTACAGGAAGCTGGAGGCAAAGGGCTACGGGCAAGGACCCGGCAAGATCAAGTGCGTTAACACAGACACTTTTAATAAATATATTAAACACTACCATTCAAAAGTTTGGGATCAGTGAGATTTTTTGTTTTGTTTTGTAGTCTTTTAAGCTCATCCAGGCAGTATTTATTTGATTAAAATTATGGTAAAAACAGTAATATTGTGAAATATTATTAAAATAGCTGTTTTTTATTTTAATATATTGTAAAATGTAATTTATTTCTGCGATGCAAAGCTGAATTTTCAGCATCATTACTCTAGTCTTCAGTGTCACATGACCCTTTAGAAATCATTTTAATATGCCTTTTAGCTGCTCAAGAAACACATATCAGTGTTGAGAATTTTTGATTATTTTTTCAGAATTATTTTATGAATAGTCAAAAGAGCAGCATTTATTTTAAATATAAATATCTTGGACTATTATTCATGTCTTCAATGTCACTTTTGATCAATTTAATGTGTCCCTGATGAATGAAAGTTTTAATACTGACCCTCAACGTTTGAACGGTGGTTTATGCATATGTACTGAGTAGTATCTTTCAGATAAATTTCCTACAGTTCTGACTTGATCTTGTTTTTTAGACTGATCGTCAGAAGGGATCATCTGTTAGAAGGAACGTTTAACCAGGTCATGGCCTACTCACGTAAAGAGCTCCAGAGAAACAAACTGTACATCACCTTTGTTGGAGAGGAAGGGTGAGGAAGATGACAGATTTTGCTGATATAGATATCAGCAAATATAACACGTACAACACATATACATAACTGCTGACATTAAACACTTTAAGATATATTGTCAAATTCACTGAAACATTGATAGCAAACAAGGCTGTTGGTATTTTTAGAAGTGACACAAGGGAAAATATCAGCTGGTTATATGCCAAATAATCTCAAAATAACCAAATATGTGACCCTGGACCACAAAACCAGTTTTAAGTAGCACGGGTATATTTGTAGCAATAGCCAAAAATACGATTTTTGTTTTATGCCAATAATCATTAGGATATTAAGTAAAGATCATGTTCCGTAAAGATATTTTGTAAATTAATAAACATATCAAAACCTAATTTTTGATAAGTAATATGCATTGCTAAGAACTTCATTTGGACAACTTTAAAGGTGATTTTCTCAATATTTTTAATTTTTTGCACTCTCAGATTCCAGATTTTCCAGATGTATAAATCTCATTTTCATAAAATTATGACTGGTTTTGTGGTCCAGGGTCACATATTGTCTATTTAATATATCAGTATATATTAAAAAAAATGTAATCAGTTAGTAGTTTTAAATGGTAATTTTAAGCTCTGTTTTTATTCAGTTGGCTTAAATCAAATAGTTATGTGTAGCTGTTTCTGAATTCTTTTTTTTTTTTTTTCCAGACTGGACTACAGCGGTCCATCGCGAGAGTTTTTCTTCCTGCTGTCTCAGGAGCTGTTTAACCCTTACTATGGCCTGTTTGAATACTCTGCTAATGACACGTACACTGTCCAGATCAGCCCCATGTCTGCTTTTGTGGAAAACCACTTGGAATGGTAAGGTTGTTTCCACTTGCTCCCAAGGAGTTCCACTTCCCGTGTGGTACAAGGACACATACTGAATTGTCATTGACGGAGAAATAGTTATGTCACTGGCTGCTCTCTCAGGCTGCTGTTGTTATTGCCAGAATGGCTGACCGCATGATGTGACGTTGTGTTTTCAGGTTCCGTTTCAGCGGGCGAATTCTTGGCCTGGCTTTGATTCATCAGTATTTGTTGGACGCTTTCTTCACCCGGCCGTTTTATAAAGCTCTCCTCAGACTGTGAGTGGACCAGAAACCATTAAATGCATTCAACTACATGCAGACTTTGAAAATGATGATAAAAAACAGACTTAAATTATGAGCTTGTTGTGTTGTATACAAGCATCCTAATATACAAGCATCTTAATTGAAACACACAAAACTGATTTTTTACATTTTGAATGTATTTTTGAATATAATTTATTCCTATAATGCAAAGCTGAATTTTTAGTTACTTAAACTTCACCAGATATTATAACGAGGAAATAAATATTTTATTTATAGGATATCTGTTAATCGATTAAACAGCCATAGTAATCTTGAAGTAATTCCAGTTATCAGTCAGTTAGTTGGTCTGACCAATCTATTGTCTAGCACTTATCGGAATACAATATCTTGTATATATTAACTGTAAAAACACATGTTCATTGTTACCCCTGTTTGCAGAGCCACAGATCTCAGTGATCTGGAGTATTTGGATGAGGAGTTTCATCAGAGCTTACAGTGGATGAAGGACAATGACATCACAGATGTGCTGGATCTCACCTTTACTGTCAATGAGGAAGTGTTCGGACAGGTGGGAGAAACCCTAATATATATATATATAAATATATATATATATATATATATATATATATAGACTACCAGTCAAAAGTTTTTGGACAGTAAGTTCTTTTCTTAAAGAAGTCTCTTCTGCTCACCAAGCCTGCATTTATTTGATCTAAAGTACTGCAAAAACAGTAAAATTCTGAAATATTTTTTACTATTTAAAATAACTGTTTTCCATTTGAATATATTTTTAAATATAATTAATTCCTCTGATCAAAGCTAATTTTTCAGCATAATTACTCCAGTCTTCAGTGTCACATGATGCTTCAGAAATCATTCTAATATGCTGATCTGCTGTTTAAAAGTCAGTATAATTTTTTTTATTTGGGGTTATAGAAATTAATACTTTTATTTAGGAAGGGTGCTTTAAATTGATTAAAAGTGATGATAAAGACATTTATTATGTCACAAAAGATTTGTAATTCAGATAAATGCTGTTTTTCTAAACTTTTTATTCATTAAAGAAACCTAAAAAAATTCTTCTCAGCTCTTTTCAACATAATAATAGTAAATGTTTTTTAGCAAATCAGAATATTAGAATGATTTCTGAAGGATCATGTGACTGGATTTATGCAAAATCACAGGAATAAATGACATTTTAAAATGCATTCAAATAGAAAACAGTTATTTTAAATTGTAAAAATACTTAAAAATTTTACTTTGCTGTACTTTGGATCAAATTAAGGCTTGGTGAGCAGAAGAGACTTCTTTAAAAAAGCTTTTGACAGGTAGTGTATACATAATTATATATAAATATAATTATATTGTAATATTAAATATATTGATTACAATTAGGTATCACTAATAGTATAAATGTGTTGTTATTTTGTAATAAACAGCTGACTAAAGATTCCCATGTTTTATACATTTGAAGTGGAGTGAATTAAACAGAAAACATCTTTGTGTCAGGTGACCGAGCGAGAGCTAAAGTCTGGCGGGACAAACGTGCAGGTTACAGAGAAGAATAAGAAGGAATATATCGAGCGGATGGTGAAGTGGAGGGTGGAGCGAGGTGTCGTCCAGCAGACGCAGGCTCTTGTCCGGGGCTTTTATGAGGTAAACATGCTTATCATCTGATTCACTCTGTGCCCGTTTAATGTTAAGTGCTGTCCAAGTGGCCATAATTTAACCTCTGACCTCTGTGTGTGTGTGTGTAGGTGGTGGATTCTCGTCTGGTGTCTGTGTTTGATGCCAGAGAGCTGGAGCTGGTCATTGCAGGAACAGCAGAGATTGATTTAAATGACTGGAGAAATAACACAGAGTACAGAGGAGGTAAGAGGACATACTTACACCTACATACACACAAAAACATAAATACACACAACATAAATACACTTGATATTATGGCCAAGCCAACAAAGTATATATTGTACCATGATTCTTTTTCTAACTATATTGCATTGTCATTTCAGCACCTTGAATTAATGACTTTATATATTTGATTTATGTTTTCATTCATATAATTTCCTACTCTTCAGTAAGTAAGTGATTTTCAGTGCTGTCAGAGATCCTGTTGGAAAAGGTTAAAAAAAATGTAGTTGTTGGGTGAAAGTTGTGTATTTGAATTCTCTCCTCCCTGTCAGGTTATCATGATGGGCACATTGTCATCCGGTGGTTCTGGGGTGCGGTGGAGCGCTTCAATAATGAACAGAGACTGCGTCTCCTGCAGTTTGTGACGGGCACCTCCAGCGTGCCGTACGAGGGCTTCACCGCGCTGCGCGGGAGCAACGGCCTACGGCGCTTCTGCATCGAGAAATGGGGCAAGATCACATCACTCCCGAGGTACAGTGATGCACTCTTTCATCTTTCACCAATCTGATGTTGATTTGAGCTGGTGTGGGAAATGTTTAACAAGAATTCAAAGAATGTCAATTATGAAAGATACAGGTCCTCTGACAATCAGATTATTAGTTTGCTCTACAAATGTTTCCTCCAAACTCCTTCTGCATTATTAAATTCAACAGTGTTTGCAAATCATTTTACTTTCATTGTATGAATTTTTCATTTTTTTCAATTTCCATTTTCCATCCAAATTAAGATACGAAAAATTAGCAATTCATAAATATGTTCTTTAAATTTTCAGTCATGAAAAAAAATTACAGATACACAAGAAAAATGTTTAAAAGGTGTAAAAAAAAAAAAAAAAAAAGTAGGACAAAAAAAGTATGTTGCTGTTATTTTTTATTAACTTTTTTAGCCTGAAAAAAGTCTCGTTCATATTTACATTTTTTTTAATTACTTTGTTTTGCATGATTACGCATGGAATAAATGGTGCAAATAAAGCATGGAGCAACTCTAACAAATGAAAATGAACAATAAAAATAATTTAAAAATGAAGAGTAATTAATATAAATAATTTAAAATTAACATTAACAACAGTTTTAATAATTTTATTTAAATTTTATTTATATTTTATTTAAAGTTTAAATAATAATTTAATTAAAAATGAATAATATAATTAAAAATAACAGTAATTAATATAAATAATCAAACATTTACAGGTTAATTAATAATATTAATAATTATTTTTAAATAATATTATTAATATTACAACATTAAATAATAATTTAAATCATTTAAAATATATAAGAATTTTAATAGAATATTAAAAATAATATAATTATTAATAGAAATAATTGAAAATGAATAGAATTTATTCATAGAATTAAAAAATTTATATAATTAAAAAATAACAGTAATTAATATAAATAATTCTAAATTAACATTAACAGTTTTAATAATATTAATATAATTAACTAATTTTAAATAATTAATATTATTAATTTAAAATATATAAGAATTTTAATAGAATATTAAAAAGTAATATAATTAATAATAGAAATAATTGAAAATGAATAGAATTTATTCATAGAATTAAAAAATTTATATAATTAAAAAATAACAGTAATTAATATAAATAATTCTAAATTAACATTAACAGTTTTAATAATATTAATATAATTAACTAATTTTAAATAATTAATATTATTAATTTATATTCATTTTAAATTATATAGTTATAAAACCTTTTTACAATTATTTAAAATTAACATTAAATAATAATTTAAATAATTTAAAATTAATATATAATAAAATATATAAAATTTATATAATTAAAAAATAACAGTAATTAATATAAATAATTCTAAATTAACATTAACAGTTTTAATAATATTAATATAATTAACTAATTTTAAATAATTAATATTATTAATTTATATTCATTTTAAATTATATAGTTATAAAACCTTTTTACAATTATTTAAAATTAACATTAAATAATAATTTAAATAATTTAAAATTAATATATAATAAAATATATACAAATTTTAATATAATATCAATGTTACAAAAATTAATTAATGATATAAATAATATAAATAATTTAAAATGAATAGAATTTATTAGTAGACTTTAAATAATTACAAATAATAGTATTTATTAATATAATTAAGGACAATTTCCATCGTTCTCATCAGTGTTTAAAACCCTGACCAGACCTGAAAAAACAGATTGTTGTTGATTCCACATGAGACTGTCAGTCAGGCTGTTGTCTGATGTGTCTTGTCTGGTTTCTCAGGGCGCACACATGCTTTAACCGCCTGGATCTTCCACCGTATCCATCCTATACCATGTTGTACGAGAAACTGCTGATTGCTGTGGAAGAGACCAGCACTTTTGGCCTTGAGTGAGGACTTGACTTTGAAAACACCTTCCTCCCGGTGACCTTTCTCATGTACACCGTATGTAATTATCTACTAGTGTGGATCGTGTCCTGTGTCCGTTTCTTTGGTTTGTTCAGGACACCACTGCATGCATCAATCACCTGCGCAGGTGGACAGTGTGTAACGGGTATGCAATAGTGAAAGAAAAGCCTTCAACCTGCTTTAACACTCAGGGCCTCGACCTCCGCTGAAGTCGCTCTCAGTTCGCACATCATCATTTCACCGCAAATCGTCACGGCCAGCATCCTTTCCGTTGGTGCATTTTCACATTGACAAGAATTGTAAAGTTAAAACCAAATATGCTCACAGAAAATATCTGATTTGAGGTACCGTAATTATTGTAAATGTGCGCACTAGTTCACATGATCTCACCGAACTTGGCATCATCACAGGAAGTGACGTCACTTTGCAGGAGTCAATGGGGGAAATGAAAAGTTTGAACCTTGATTTAACACTATTGATTTATTCGTTTGCACCAATCAGTGTGTTTTAATATTACAATCATTAAAGCATCAAACATATTTAAGGATGTTTAAGGCTTCATGTTGTCTTGTCTGTGATGTTGTGTTGACACATGATTGCTTTCAAAGAATTGATGGTTTTAGGTTTAAAAACCCAACGCAGGATGTTAACTTTAATGTTAACACTAAACGCAAAAATGTTAACCAACGCAACAAATCCAATCAGAATATATTTATTGTTTATTATACAACAGGATTTTAAACCAATGAGATTGCACTGTGGGCGGAGCCATCCACTGAACAAAACAAGGGACTGAAAAACTTGTCAGTTCCATCTAAGACACTGTGTAAAGGTGCATTCATGGTGACAGCGATTTATAGTGATTTGAGCCAACATGTGCGACAAAAACCAGTGGTGATGCAATGTAGGCGTGTACTTTATGTAAATGAGCAATGCAGCGGACTGCCAATGGGAGTGAAGCCGTCTAGGAAGTAAATGCTCATAATGAGCATTACATTTACATGATTTTTTATGCACTACTGCAGTTTTTTTTTTTTACGGTTTTCTTCCACATGTTCGGTTTTAGTATTAAAATAGAATAAGTTGTTTTATTTATTGTATTTAGGGGCCAAGCACCAAAAACCATTATATTTCTTATAATTCTCTTCCATTTCTTCCGCCTTGAGTCTATGGCACCCCATAGAACCACTTGTGGGAAAGTTGTGAAATTTGGCACACTGGTAGAGGACAGTCTCAACATTAACCATACCACATTTCGAGTCTTTAACTCAACACTCTTTAGCGCCACCACTTGTCCATAATTTCACTTGTTTATGCTAATAACTTTTGAACTGCAAGGTCTAGAAGGAAAGTTCTCTGAATTTTCTTCTGAATCCTTGGCTCATGCTGAGTCGAATGAACACTAAAATGTAAAAATAGTAAGGTTTCCTTCTTTCACTGTTTTTAATAGTTCATAAAACCTACTTTTTCGAACTTGTCCTAGACGGTTTGTCTGATTTTTACCAAAATTGGCTCAGATCATCTTTAGACCATGCTGGCAAAAAGTTATCGAACTCCAGTTGATTAGTCAAACCATTCTCAGATAAAGCGCGAACGAATTCTACGAAGAGCATGCCAAAATGGATGTGAGGCTATATCTCCACAACGATTTTGCGTATTGAGACCAAACTTGATGTGTGTTATAATATCCATGACCTGAGGCTACCTGCACAGTTTCGGAGCAAAAATCACAAAACTGGTCTCTTTAGATTCAGTGGACTATGCCAAGACGAACCATACCCAGTTTTCCTATGTCAACCATTCTGGGTGTTGGCCATTTTGAATTTTGTCATAAAGTGCTATATTTTACCAACATATTGCTGTATCATTACGAAACTCGCTGTGTCTTCGGCATCATGCCCTGATGGTACTCAAAAAGATTTTGTGGCAACACCACCTTGTGCTCAAAGGTTCTAAAGAAATTTGCAAAACTGCTAATAACTTTTGAATATATTAGCCTATTTTATTGAAACTGGTCTCAATATATTCTTTGGGTCATGCCGAGAACATAAATACCAATTTTGCCATAGTCAACTGAACTTCATGTCCGCCATTTTGATTAATATTGAAAACCTACTCCTCCTAGACCGTTGGTCCAATTTTCACCAAATTTGGCTCAGATCATCTTCACACCGTGCTGGCAAAAAATTATGGATTTTGTGTTGATATACAAAACAGTTATTGTTTAACACATCAACGAATTTGCTGGAATCATCCCCAACTGTGTCTGAGGCTGTATCTCTACAAAGCTTTAACATATTTACACCAAACTTTGTGTGTGCCATTGTCACTTCACACTGACCATGCCACATCAATTTGGTAACAGCGCCACCTATTGGTCAAAAATAATAAACCATTCATTAACCATTTGATAGTAAAATTTACAAAAATGCTAATAACTTTTGATTGCATTAGCCTATTATAATTAAACTCATTTCAAATGATTTCTTGGGTCATGCTCAGAGCATAGATACAAATTTTGCCATAGTTGGTCGAACTTCCTGTCTGCCATTCTGATTTATGTTGAAACCCTACTTTTTCAAATTCATCCTGGACTGTTCTTCCAATTTTCACCAAAATCGAGTCAGGTCATCTTCAGACAAAAAGTTGTGGATTTCATGTCGATAGACGAAACCGCTTTTGACTCTGAGGCTGTATCTCTGCAAAGCTTTGACATATTGACACCAATCTTTATTTGCGCCATTGTCATGTCACACTGAACACACCACATCAGTTTCATAACAGCGACACCTACTGGTCAACAGTGATAAATCTTTCAATCATATTAATGCTCATTGATGCAGTTGGTCTGATGCTGCCAGACATGCTGACATGACTTATCTTGCCTTTTTTGTGCTTGGCCCCTTAATTGCTGCTTGCAGCTATATTTTTATGTATTATTATGATTTTCAAAATCAGATCATGTGTGTTACTGTCTGCGCTCCCATTGGCAGTTGCCACATTGTATTTGTTGCTCATATGCATAAAGTTAAGCTTTTGTCTTTATTTGTCGCATCGCCATCTCTCACTGTGGCTTAAAATTTACTGATGCCATGACATGCACTCGCTTTCCCTAATGTTTATAAAATGTGTTTTTGTTTTTCTATTATATGATGTGTTTTTATGGGGGGGATTATAAGAAATGGCAGACCAAATAGTAAAAATTTGTGCACATGTCAGCTGTTTGTGTGTTTGAAGAGACGTGAGATATTCTGAGTGACTTATTTATTCAAAAAGGAAATTGGTTTTAATGTCAAAACAGTTTCTGTGAAATGTCACAGTGGTTTGTTCCATGGGTTGGTTTATTGACGACTAGCTTCGATTCCTGTGCTGAAGTTTTGATTACTGTTCATGTTTACATTTTAAGATGATGTGAATGTGTGTATTATACATTAAGATGGTCATAAGTTGTCTTAACATGATGCCATTTGAAGGTGCATGTGTTTGTCTAATCCACATGTGATGAATCAGTCTCCTAATATTTTCTAAATGGGATCGTTCACCCAAAAAAATGCATTGTGTGAATATGCAGAGGAATTGGAAAGTCATAAAAATGACATGATGTTTTCCAAACGTTTCATTTTTGGGTGAACTGTCCTTTTAATGTGGTTATGGACAACAAGCAATCACGGCTTTTGATCGTGTTTGAAATGTAATTCTGCTAAAAAACAATTGCAGCTCTAAATGAACAACACTCAGCTTAAGATATTAGGAATGTAGAAAGTGCATTTGTATTATTTATCCCATTTAAGAAATTATAAAACGTCTGTATATCAGATATGTACATACTTGCTTGAACAGTCTATGTAAAATCTAAATTTTAAAATGTGATCGATTCAACAGCCAACAGTTCATCTTTTTTAAAAAACATGTCTTCATATTTACTGTTTGCATAATGTTAGTTTTCTCAAATGTATATTACTATGCATATTTGGTTGGAATGGTAAGAAATGCTACTCTTTGGCGCTTGTGAAGGACATTTCTTCATTTATCAAGACACTTGCAGCCATTTGACAATGTGAAGGAAATGAGGAGAAGGTTCTGGAACATACTGCCTCTATAAATATGGCATTTTGGGAAATGCAGAAAGATTTGGCTCCTGCTTCCACCTTGGACACATACACTAGCCTGCTTTATGTCTTTTTACACTTTAATCTATGTGTATGGAAGAGAATAAGAGCGGAAAATGTACAAATGTTTTGAATTGTGTATTGAGGTCACTTATAGCGCCTCTCTCAGGCTGAGCTCTGTAACTACAGCATAACACTCTTAACGAATGTCAATAAACAATCACTTTCTAATGCAGGAGCTGACTCGTGATCCATTGGATGTAGTTGTACATCTTGCTGAATCTGGAAAATTGTACTGTTTTTTAGTAAAATGAGATAAAGACTGAGTGGCAGCAAGAAATCTGAGGTATATTTTACCGACTGCTCAAAGCTACAGAAAAGAGAAGCAAATGAATCACTGCAATTCACAGAAACAAATGGACTTAAAGGAGAAGTCCACTTCCAGAACAAAGATTTACATACAGTGTACTCACCCCCTTGTCATTCAAGATGTTCATGTCTTTCTTTCTTCAGTTGTAAAGAAATTGTTTTTGAGGAAAACATTTCAGCGTTTTGCAGTTGTAAACGATCCCAGTCGAGGAAGAAGGGTCTTATCTAGCGAAACGAGTGGTTATTTTTATATACTTTTTAATTGTCAAACGCTCCTCATATCTTACTCTACCTGGACTCAGTTTTTTGTTTATGACAGTTAGGTTATGTCGAAAAACTCCCATCTCATGTTCTTCCTCAAATCGTCCTATATCACTGTTTTACCTTTTTTGTTGAGGGTGTTTGATTTTTTTGCATGTTGACTTTGTAAAGACTGGGTCAGTACTTCTGCAGCGATGCAGGATGATTTTGAAATGATTTTTGAAGTTGAGGGAGAAAATACGATTGGAGTTTTTGGACATACCCTAACTGTCTTGAACCAGAATACACAGAGTTCAGGGAGAGAAAGGCAAGATGAGCGTTTGAGATTAAAAAGTATTTAAACTGTATTTTTTTAATGAAAATAACCGATCGTTTCGCTAGATAAGACCCTTCTTCCTCGGCTGGGATCATTTACGACCGCATTTGGGATCGTTTGAAGCCGCATTTAAACCGCATTTTGGAAGTTCAATATCGGGCACCATATCAGTCCATTATATGGAGAAAAATTCTGAAATGTTTTCCTCAAAAAACATTTCTTTACGACTGAAGAAAGAAAGACATGAACATGACAAGGGGGTGAGTACATTATCTGTAAAATTTTGTTCGGGAAGTTGACTTCTCCAGTGAAACGCGGATATGCAATTATCATTTCATGTTAATATGTTGAATTTTGCTGTAAAATCTTACCCTATATATTGTATTATAATGTTTCGTATTGAGAAGTCATCAATTAAATATTTACCATCTTAAATTCTGCATATCTGGATGTTTTTAGATCCACATTGAAAGTTTTTTAAAATATGATGTTTTGGTAAGTATTAATGCAATTTCTTTCCCTCGTCCCTCAATTTATCCAGTTTAGTATTTTCACAGTCTCCATTTTCATACTTTCGTTATTTCTGTAATATTCAAGAAAACCTCAAGCCATCTGAAATGTGCCAAAACCAGCCAGCACATTTCTCTACAAACATATAATCTGCAAAAATAAGTAAAAACTATATTAAAAATTTGATGTAATTTAATGAAGGATTTATACATTTCGCTGGCTAAAATGCTGTGAAGTAATATAAAATATATTGCAAAATCAGATGAAAACAGATTGGAGGAAGTAGTTATATGCATGGATGTTTTGGCAGATGAATGTGAAGACAGATGGTCCCCAGAGCTCTGTGGAATATGAGGATATTTCTGGAGCAGGAGCGGGTGGTTTTTGGGGATAACAGTGGGATTTTTGATGGGCTTGAGAGAAGGAAAGTTTGAGACATGAAGCCCCAACTCAGTCCAGTGTTGCCTACTGTATACTGCATTACTGCATACTGCTTTACATGCTATCTTTGAAAATTATTATGTATGTAATAGTAATAATAATAATAATAATTATTATTATTATTATTTTTTTTTTTATTATAGCCTTAAGTATTTTAAACATTCTTTTCATTTAAACATTTTGCTCTGCTTTGGCTCTTATGGATTTCTGGCCTCAATCTTTCAGCCAAAAAACTAATGAGAGGAAATGTGCATCAGATCAGAGAGAAAGTGGTGGGAGTCTGGGAAAACTACAGGCTGTGTGGCTAAACTGGGTCACTGTGTTTCTGTGGATGAAGTTTGCTTACTCCTGTGAATGTAGATTTATGATACTTAATGGTTATTATGAACTAAGCATGGTTTAAATTTGACATTTTAAAAAGATGACTAAGTACCAAGGGAAGTCTTTCAGTACATGGCCTGAAAGATCAACCAATCATATGTCAAGCAAAATCTTCATGCAGTTTTATTTCCAGCAAACAAAGATAATTTAAGAGTAATATTGAAAAAATTAAACAGAATTGTCTGTTAAGCTCTTAACTCATGAAGACTTGTCTAATTTGTGACCCTGGACCACAAAACCAGTGTTAAGTAGCACAGGTATATTTGTAGCAGTAGCCAAAAATACATTGTATGGGTCAAAATTATTGATTTTTCTTTTATGCCAAACATCATTAGGATATTAAGTAAAGATCATGTTCCATGAAGATATTTTGTAATTTTTCTACTGTAAACATATCAAAACTTAATTTGTGATTAGTAATATGCATTGCTAAGAACTATTTTCAACTTTAAATTTTCTCAATATTTTTTATTTATTTTTTGCACCTTCAGATTTCACATTTTCAAATAGTTGTATCTCTGCCAAATATTGTCACATAATAACAAATCGTCAATGGAAAGCTTATTTATTCAATTATTTATTTAAAAAAAATGACCCTTATGACTGGTTTTATGGTCCAGGGTCACATTTAATGACTTTTACTTTGACAAAATGCATTTGTTTTCTGTATAGGCTGAATCTTTTGAAATTCCTCACAAAATTAAATTAGTTGTTGTTTTAAGAAACAAATAATTCAAGAGTGTAAAATTACTGAATAATAATATCTTGCTGACACCTACTGGTAAAGTTTAGTAACTACAATATTACTAGACGATCCATAGTATTACAAACGGGTTTGAATTTTAATATTCTGATTTTCATATTTCATATGAAAATTCAAGTTGGAAAGTCAAACAGATATAGGTTATTATTCTTTTGACTTAAATGACTCTGTTTCTACAGTAGTATGATCAGACTTGCTTTAAACACTTTATGACTGGTAGTTATATAAATAAACACAACTTAAAATGCATAAAATTACAGCGTATGATTTTTATATCATTTGTCTTTAATGTGCATAAAACAGCAAACATATTGTACTAAACAATGACACAGCTTCATGACAGCTTCCACACATCCCAAACAAATATACATTAACATTTAAATTAGACAAATATATGTAAATGCCATAATCACAAAAATAAAAATAAAAAAATCTGTCAGTCATGTTTTGTACAGTAACTGTCCAATGGTTCACTGGCATTTGTTTGTTTAACATGCAATGTTTCTGTGTGAAGTTACTCTTCAGATTCTGTCTTGTTGAAAATCTCAATGATCTCGCCTTCCCTCAGCTTCAGAAACACTTGCTGGAGGTGCCATCTAGTGACAACAGAGGTTAAATGATTATATAATTTATACATGTAACAAAAATGTATGTAAACATTTAATAATTTATTTAATAAAAGAGGTGAAAACATGCTACCTGTTCATGATAGCGTCTCTGGTGGAAGTTGTAAAGAGATAACCTCCCGTCTTTGGCCCAGTAACTGGGATCTTTAGCTGAAATTGATATGTAAAGTTGAGGTCAAAAGTTTACTAAATAAACAATAACATGCATTTTGTATGATCCCTCTTATTTTGGTAAAATAATGAACATTTTTAATGATTCTGAAAGGGGGATATAAACTTTTGACCTCAACTGTATGATGATTAATATATTTCTAACAAGTCTTTCTAATGTACACAGAAGCAATGTTTATGGTGACGCTAACCTGAGCGCTGCTGTGGTCAACACGGTTGTGTCGGTCAGATAAATGTATGTTGTGTATTTTCAGAGGAGGAGCGCCCAGACTGGCCATGGCTGTGGAATTAAGGTTCAGTTGTTCAAGGGCCAGACGGTAATACTCTGACCTTGCAAAATTTTCTAAAAGAAAAGAGTAAATGTTTAACAAAAATAAATCACACAATGTTTAACAGCTAAATGAATCTTTAATAAGCAATGACTTACTCTGCATGAGGTAATACATCATTGCACAGCCGCCACCGGTCACTACTGTGACGAATATGGTCATCTGCTGCAGGAGGCTGGTTGAGCGACTCATCCTTATTTCAGACGGAGCAAACCTCTATTGGCTGGAGGAAAACTCTATAAAACAACATAAATAAAAAAAATGAATACCTAATAATATAAATTGAATATATAAATGTGACCCTGGACAACAAAACCAGTCAATAGCACGGGTATGTTTGTAGCAATAGCCAACAAAACACTGTATGATTAAAAATTATCGATTTTTCTTTTATGCCAAAAATCATGTTCCATGAAGATATTTTGTGCACTTCTTACCGTAAATATATCCAAACTTAATTTTTGATTAGTAATATGCATTGCTAAAAACTTCATTTGGACAACTTTAAAGGCGATTTTCTCAATATTTTTATTTATTTATTTATTTTTGCACCTTCAGATTCCAGGTCTTCAAATAGTTGTATCTTGGCCAAATCCTACCCTAACAAACCATACATCAATGGAAAGCTTATTTATTCAGCTTTCAGAAATTAAAAAAATGACCCTTATGACTGATTTTGTGGTCCAGGGTTACAAATATATATTTCACCATATTCTTAAAACCTTTTGATCTAAAGGTTTCTGCAACAAATGAAACTTGTGCATATATTATACACACACACCATGATATTTATATGGTACTTCAAGGTCTTTGAAAGACATTAATACCATTGGGCCTTTTTGGAAATACCATTGCACATTTAGTATAGGAAATTTATTTTACAAAATGTTAAAAACATCAAAACGTATTTTACAACATCCTGCAGCAGGGTTTATTATAATGGTTATTGTCAAAATGTCCCACATTTTACTGAATTGACACGTAATTCATTCATGTATCGATTTTAAGGTCCGTTCATAACTCACCGTCACATTTATTATTTCTTTTATAAGCAAAGACCGAAGATACTTCGTTATAAGACATTAAAAACAGCACGCTATAGAGGCGGCCATCTTCGTTTTCCTTTAAAAAACTTTATTTAAACATCGATTAATATATTCTGAAGATAACCATTGTAAACATTCGGTCTGCGATTTATTATCATATAAATGATAAAGATATGAATGCAAAGTATTAATGCAAAGTTAATGACCCTTAATCCTTAAGAGAATTTGTTTGTTTATTTATTTGTCTGTATTTGTCGACAACAGAAACACGTGCGACTGACTGGTGCGTGTGACGTCAGACGCACGCAGGGTTACGAAAAAAGAGTTACGAAAGTTCTTGCCAGTCATACTGCCTTTCATCCCTGTTATTTCCCTGCAGATGCTTTAGAGATCCACACCGAACGACGGCTCTTTGCGGACATTCAGAGGTGAGGAAATTTAAGTCTTGGACTTGTACTTTTGCATACAGAAGAACGAACATTATTTGTTGTGTAATCTCTCATTTGCGCGTTCTTTACGCTTTCTATTAAGCACGGTGCGTTTAGATAAATTGACACTTTTGGTGATTAACACGAGTATTATAACGTTAATAAAAGGGGAAACAGTCATGCATTGTCAGTATTTTGCTATGCTACCAACCTTGTCTCAATTTCCTGTTCCTCCTGGTCAGTTTTGTTACTTAACTCTATTTTCTCTCTATTTTTTAATTCATTATGTAATGGGACACAATAAAAATAATTATAAACATAATTAAAAATGTTCAGATTATTTGGTGTTTATGTGTATATTTTGTAATTTTGAAATATAAGGCCTGGTTTAACAACAAAAAAAATCATTTAATATTTAAAAGCACATACTTTTAAAATGAATAAGTTAGTAATTATTAATTATTAGCTGTTCTAAAGGGTCACAGCACAAATAAAAAAAATACTAAACCACTTGTGCAAAGGTTTTTTTTTTTTTATGTCTCACATTTTCCCAGTATATGGTTAACTTGTATAACCAGAATTTGTTTATGCAATATTCAAAATAAAACACTAGTTGACCAAATCAAGTGTCAATTAGCAAGTGTAAATTTTTATTTTTTTTTGTAATTAAGTGCAACTCTGGTTACAGCTTCAACAAGTCTTTATCAAACAGAAACACATGCAGACACACCAAAAACTTCTCAAACCTGTTTCTCAGAAATACGCTGCTCTTCCATGATAGTGTCTTTGTACTATTGACTTGTTTAAACATGATGTTCATGGACAAGGACAGTGTAGATATGGATTAACCCACTCCATGCTTGTTACACAATTTTCCGTAGTCGCTGTATTTGCATTATGTCTTACAGAATTGAAATCAAGAACAAACTCATTTGTTACACATGTAGTTAATGCTGATTTCCTGCTCATGCATGTTGTGTTCCTGCAGGAATCATGTTGGGATCAGTGGTTGTGGGAATAGGCATTGCAGGATGTGTGAGAATGAGAGATTTGCTCGCTCCTCTGCCGTCCAGCGCTGCTGAGAAGTTTAGCATTAAAGGTTTTGTGTCCAGGTCAGTGCATCATCCAAACATTTATACAGACACTTGATATGTTAACATGAATTAAGTCTGGCTTAAAGCATCTATGTTGCATGCTTGTTTCTTTTGACCTCACAGAATATAAGAAAAGCTGTCTGTGTACTCAGCAGCCATTTCGTATATGGCAAGTAATATTTCACAATATTTTAATCAAAAAAGTAAGAAATAAGGAAACGAAAAATAACAAATAAATAAGTCAATAAGTCTTCTTTCAAAAACATTTAAATATTTCTAAAAATAAAAAAATAAAGGAGACTAAACGTAATGTAAATAAGGTATTTTATATATGTTCTGAAATTAACTAGCATGTTTAAATTATTTTATTATTTATTTTATATTTAATTATCATTATTATTATATATTATAATTACTTAAAATTACAAAAGTAGGCTACAGTATTATTTTTATAAATACTTTCTTATATATATATATATATATATATATATATAAATATAAATATAATTTTTTTTTTTTTAAATCTCAGGACATGTACTACCAGTCGAAAGTTTTTTAACAGTAAGATTTTTACTGTTTTTTTTAAGTCTCTTCTGCTAACCAAGCCTGCATTTATTTGATCCAAAATAGAGCGAAAACAGTAAAAAAAAAAAAAATAATTTTTACTATTTAAAAACAGTTTTCTATTTTAATATATTTTAAAATGTGATTTATTCCTGCGATTTCAAAGCTGATTTTTTAGAATCATTACTCCAGTCGCATGATCCTTCAGAAATCATTCTAATATTCTGATTTACTTCTCAAAAAATCATTTATTTTTATTATTATGTTGAAAACAATTGAGTAGATAATTTTCAATTTTCTTTGATGAATATAAACTTCAGAAGAACAGCATTTATCTGAAATAGAAACTTTTTGTAACATCATGAATGTCTTTATCAGCACTTTTTGATTTTAAGCATCCTTGCTATAAAAAAAAACTAAAAACTAAAAAAATGATTTCAGATAAATGCTGATCTTTGCATCTTTCTATTCATCAAAGATACAAAACAGTAAATCAATGACAGATCATGATTTCTGATAGATCATGTGACACTGAAGACTGGAGTAATGATGCTGAAAATTTAGGTTTGATAACAGGAATAAATTACATTTTAATATATACTCAAATATGAAACAGTTATTTTAAATAGTAAAAGTATTTTACAGTTTTTACTGTACTTTGGATCAAATCAATGCAGGCTTGGTGAACAGAAGAGACTTCTTTAAAAAAACATTAAAGAACCCACTGTTCAAAAACTTATGACTGGTAGTATAGTTTCTTTTAAAGATACATAATTATAAATATATAAGCTTTTGTTATGTTACATATATGTATTTGAATCTATCTAAAGTTTTGTTGGTGTTTTGTGTAGGAGGACTCTTGAAGATCAGCAGGGTGTGAAGCAGATCTCAGTGACGGAGGCGTTGAGCAGAGATGACATCCATGTGGCGTTTATATGCACTGAAAACATCAGCCATGAAGAGCACATCAGGTGTCGCACCTCGCGCATATTAACTTCTGACTCCTCACACATGACAGAAATGATCACGCTTAAAGTGTCTTCCCTTTAAAACGATCATCTCTCCCCCATCTCAGGCAGTTTCTGGAGGCGGGGAAGCATGTGTGTGTTGAATATCCCATGACCCTCAGCTACACGTCTGCAGTGGATCTGTGGAATCTGGCTCAGCAGAAGGGTGAGTTTCTGTCCTGATCCACAGCTGTGGATGTGTAGCATCTGGAGATAACTGAGGAAATATTTATAATGGTAGAAGTTTGTTATTATAAAGGAGTTAAATAATACGATTCTGCCTCCAGGATGGTTGAATGTTTAACTTCTGTATGGTATCTTCAGGCCTGGTGCTACATGAAGAACACATCGAACTCTTCACTCCTGACTTTAAACAGCTGAAAAAAGACATAGCTGGGAAAACACTGGAGGAGGGAACACTGCACTTCACAGGTACTGATTATATAATACTATGCAGTTCATGCTTTTATAGGCTTCCACTAGGGTTTTGAATGGTGGTGATTTTGTTTTTTGTTTGCCTTTTTTCAGGTGAATCCCTGAAATCAAATGTTGGCTTCCCGTCTTTTAGCAGTATTGCCAGGCTGACCTGGTTGGTTGATCTTTTCGGGGAGCTCACGGTTACGGTGGCATCTCTGGTGGAGGAGAAAGAAAACAAATACATGAAGATGACAGCACACTTTCTGACCCGACAGCAGAAGTGGGTACACTGCAGCCACAGACAGGTGTTTTTAGATTCAAAATAAAAGAATTTAGTTTATTATGTCTTTAAATACATGCATTATTTTTTTTTTTAAAAGTACAATTATTCAATTATTGTTTTGTACACATTAAACGTACAAATTATTTTCTTAAATCTATATGTTTTATTTTAACTAGATTCTATTTTTTTTAATGGATAGCTGACAAATAACACCAAGATTTGAGGTTATAAAAATATAAATGAATTTAGAAAATTCAGAAAATGTGTATTTTCAGTGAAACTGGTCACTATTTTGTCAAGTTTTCCACATAATATATAAGAAAATAAATAAATAATTTTTAAAAAATATTTTTTTGCAGTTAAATTGTCATGCGAAGTCAGACATGAATTTTAAAACATGCACATTTATGAATAAAAATGGTTGCAAGTCAAAACATCCCATGCATAAAACACCTTAATGTTTAAGTCATTCATTTAAATGCATTATATTTTTTAATGGATAGCTGAAAGTAACATGGCCATAATTACCATGATTTTTTTTTTTAATTTATCATTCATTTATTCATTGATTCATTTGAAATGCGTTTTATTTTTATTCAAATTTAATTAATTAATTATTTTTTTGTTTAATTACCAAACAATAAAGTTAAAAAGTAAGTGAACATTTTCAGAAAATTTATTTTCTTATAAGTGAAACACTTCTCACATAATAATAAATTAATAAATATGTCCTTTTACCCATTTAATCATCTGTCACACAAAAATCACAAGTTCATCAAAGTTCTTTCTAACGCAGACCTCTAACTTGGATTGAAGAGCGTGGTCCAGGACTGGGCAGAGCCAAACACATACACTTTCGCTTCCAGGACGGCACCATCACGGAGCTTCCTGCAGGTCAGAGGGAGCCGGTCGGTCTGTTCATGCAGGATCTGGTTCTGTTCGGCCGGAAGCTGCAGGGGGAAGTGTCTGCCGCCGAGCTCCAGGAAGAAAGAAGCAGGATCTTACACTGCCTGCAGCTGGCAGACCGCATTCAACAGCTCAGCAAAAACACTCAGGCCTGAACCTCAACCGGAACCTCTCCACACTGCAGGATCACAAAAATAACCCACTGACTGATGACTAGAGTGGAAAATAATCATATTGAAGTAAATATAGAGATTTTTTTCATTATACATTTTTTAACAGTAATGTGTTTGCTGATGAGTTGCATTTTATGGTATTTCATTTCTGCCAAGGGATAACAAATAGGAAATCTAATTGCAACTTTTTATTTCATAATTCTGAGTTTATGCCAGAAGAATGTCAGAATTTTGAGATAAAAAGATTTGGTATATTTTTGTTTCTTATCCCATGGTAGAAACCAGCTTTGACAGCTTTGAAGCTCTAAAAAGGACAAAAAAATCTACCATAAAAGTATGACTTCAAGTTAGTTCTATTCTTCACAAAAATGACTGAATTTATTATACTCTCTTTGTCCTTTTTAGACCAAGACTGAGATTTTTTTTTTTTTGTCTTGAAATTGCAGTGATTAAAAACAGGTAATGTAATAGTTTGTGTGAAATCAAAAGTTTACCATTTTTGATTTGGAAATGTATCTAACAGCTTTGCTTAACTAGTGGGCCGCGCCAGGATATGCAGTAACGGCACATTCCTTTGTTGTATTAATTAATAACTCTAGTTATTGATTAACGTAACATGGCTACATTATTATTTAACATAAAGGGACGATTCCTGCTCGCCACTTGTTTTTTAACTTTTGAAAATCAATTGTGACTGCACCAATGTTCAAATACAAATTTGAACCGATTGTGATTTTGGTCATTGGTTTCCATACAGGCTGGAGCATTGCAAAATATTATGTACTGTTGTTTGGTTTGATATTACGTCATTATCATATTTACATTACTCTGGTGACATTATGTAGTTATGTGGAAACTGGATGAGCTCTGTAAGCCAAAAGCAAAATTCTGTTGTTCATGCTGTGGTGCAATTTTTTTTTTTTATAATTTTTTCCCATCTGTATTCTCTCTAGGAAAGCACTCAGTGGAGCATAAATGCACATATCATAGTCTGAGAAACACAGAAAGAGAAAGAAATGTTTTGTTTTCTAAAAATTATTCATTGTTTACTTTTATTTTTGTGTTTACAAATGTATTTTTTTTGTTTACATGTGTTTTCCACTTAATAAATAAATTGTGCCTGCTTTATGGAGTGTTTTGTGCAGGTGCATTTCACAAGTCTGATAACCTGATTGAACTCTGTTGTATCAAACCTATTAAGTTATAAAGTTTAGTATATACATTTCAACATTTAAAGGGGTCATTGGATGCAAACCTCACTTTTACATGTTGTTTTAACACTGGCAGTGTATGTGCAAATCTACCCTATAATGATAAAAATTTCCTTTTTCAAATCGAGCCATTTTCAGATATGGTTCTCAGGGTAGTTGATTGACATGAGCTCTTACGTCAGATCAGCTGTAACAGTCCGACCTCCATTGTTTCGATGCCAGAGCAGGGATGTAAGTTAGACAAGAATATCTCTGATTGAGCGATTGAGGTGTTGTGTTGCTGGATGTAATAATGAACATAGTGGTCGTCATTTACACCCGACATCTGAGCTGCTGAAGGTGCAATGCATTCCATTTGTTTGTGAAGGGAATGTGTCTCCAGATCTAAATAAATCCATCGATGTTCACATGAATCATTCGTGATCCAGCTTCACCTACAGCAGAAGTGAGTATAAGGTTTTATTTTATGAATCTCTGCAATCACCTTTCGTAATAACATGCTAGTTAGAAAGTTTCACGGCTAAACGCGCTAAACGCTGCAAAGAGCAGCTCGTCACTCCACAGAGAGAAGAGAGGGGCGGGGTGAGCAGAGCTCATTTGGATTTAAAGGAACAATCCCTCAGAATGGGATGATTTTTGCAGCGCTCATTTTGACAAGGTAAAAAGGGTGTTGTTTTACAAAACCATTGAGAATTTTTAACCAAAGTATATTATAGACCTTTCATTAAGACCCTAAAGAATCATATCAACTTGTGGAAAATGGGCATCTGATGACCCTTTTAAGGTTGTATAAATTAACATTAATGTATTATGAACTTATTATGGATTTGTAACTACACAATAAGATTAAAATTAGGGCTGTCAAACGATTAATTTGCATACACAATAAAAGTTTGAGTTTGCCTAATATATGTGTGTAATTATTATTATAAAACATTCATGTATATATTTAAGAAATATTTACAAGTATATGTATTATGATTTTTTATATAATTTATATTATATACTAATAAAAATAATATTTTTACATATTTCTCTTATATATACATAAGGTTGTGTATATTCATATATACTTAATAATTACACATTTAAGCAAACCTAAATTTTTATTTTGTATGCGATTACTCACAATTAATCATTTGACAGCTTAATTAAAATAAAATGACAAATTTTATAGTCCAAAAACGTAATAAATGCCAATAAATACTATTACTAATAGTTTCTAATATTTATATAAACCAATAAATGCTGTTAGAAGTTCGTTTATTGTTAGTTCATAACACCTAATGCAAAAAACTAATGCAAATAACAATGCAAATTGTAGTTTTACCATTTATTCGTTTATTTTTAAGGTGATACATGGCTCAGATTTACATGTATGCATTTATAAAACTTCTGAATCATGTTCAGACATTAAGAAGGAAAGCAGTTTTATTCACATTTTATTCACAAAAAAATGTCAGGCCTAATGTCAGTTGACAAGGGCAAGGCCATAATTCTCAGAAGCTGTGGTAAGATGATGCCGACACAGTCATGTGCACCGATCCACAGAAATCAACTAACAAACTAATGAGAAATATACATATGGAAAGTGTCTCATACATATATGCAATTGCAACTATGCATTGAAATAATCCTTGCTGAATTATTCCATGTTGGACAGTTCTGATTTCTGATACAAAAATAGCTTAGAATAAATTATTATAGCATTGAATCTAAAAAAAAAATAAAAATGAAGGTACATGGTTTACTTGGGGAAAAAAGCAAAACAGGGAGCTTCAGAGCAACTGTTTTCGGATCTGGATGAAAGTATCTGGAATGTCTGAGAACGGAAGTACTTGTGTGCAGCATCATCATCATCATCATCAGGACTTGTGTTAAGATGGACAAGACAAGTAATAAATATACAAAAAAATAAAAATAATTCATGAAATAAAGTCAGACAAACACTGAAGTCATAATTCACAGAACATCGTCACAACTGCGTCAGTCTTTAGTCTTTAACCTTCAACTGTCGGATCAGATCTTTCTGCTGGCACTGTCATTTTAGCCACTGCAAAGAGAATGAGAAGAGAAAAAAACATTCCTCCTGGGTGACCATCAGACCTGAGAACAGCAGGGCATTCTGGGATGCTGCTTCTGGAAGTTTAAGCGATGTTGAAGGCGATTGGGGTCTGTACAGAGGTTGGAGGGACTCACGTGGACTTCTGTTTATAATGAAGGGTCAGGTCTCCACCGCTCTTCCAGATGAAATGTTTTACAGTCCTAAGGTCCATGTTTGGATCCAAAACCTACAAATGACAGCAAAGTCCAAAGAAGCTTTTCACAATGTAACAATGCATTTTAATATATGTAACCTTGCCTGAAACAATCAGTGCAGTTAAGCATTAATAAAACATAAGTATGTAAATAATGTTAAAGTAGCAGGAAGTCACCAAAACTGTAAGACTGTATTGTTTAAATATTGTTTAACTAGGGTATCACACTTGTAATTTTATTATTAAGGGTTACTGGTGTCACAAAAGCTGTAAGAATTGTAACGGCCAATCAAAGCTAAATAATGGTCACCTCTTTAAATTCGTTTCAGCATCTGGGGAAAATAAGTTGTTGAACAGCACATAATGAGTACAATGGAGAGAGTTGAGTGTCTCTAGTACTTTTCATTTGTTTGGAAGCAGTAAAGAAGGTCTGATAGGAGGTCTAACCTGATCTAAACACATGAGCTCAATCTTTTCTTCAGCAATCACTGCCACGTCTTCCTCTTTCTCCTGCTCTCCTGGTTTGTCATTGGCTGAGGAGCTGGTGGTCTGTGACTCCGTGTCGAGGTTGATGATCTTCTCGTAGACGTGCTCCATTACTTTCCGCACCTGTAGCATGTCGCTAGCGGACAGACGGTCCCTGAAAACAACAGATCATGATGAATAATCACAAATTGGATTACTCATTGCTTTTACGTCATAAAATGTGAATTCTGAAGCATTGCTTTGCCATTTTGTCACTTTTACAAACACAACATACTTTTTAAGTGTTTTGGCCCCAGATGATGAATGAGGTTGGAGGTAGAATGGGATCTTGTTGAATTTTGGCATGTTTTTCTGTAGCAGAGGAAAAAAAAACAGTCAATATACACTACCAGTCAAACATTTTTAGAAAAACATCGATTTTTAAGTTTTTTTAAAGAAGTCTCTTCTGCTCACCAAGCCTGCATTTATTTGATCCAGAGTACAGCAAAAACAGTTTAAAATCTTTTTCAAATATTTTTACAACTTAAAATAACTGTTTTCTATTTGAATATATGGTAAAATAGAATTTATTCCTCTGATCAAAGCTACATTTTCAGCATCATTACTCCAGTCTTCAGTGTCACATGATCCTTCAAAAATCATTCGAATATGCTGAGTTGCTGTTTAAGAAACATTTATTTTTATTTTATTATTATTATCGATATTTAAAGCAGTTGTAAATTTTTTTCAGCATTCTTTGATAATTAGAAAGATCCAATGAGATCTGAAGGATCATGTGACTGGAGTAATGATGCTAAAAATTCAGCTTTGAATCACAGAAACATTTTACAATACATTCAAACAGAAAACTGATATAATATAAACTTACTAAATAATATAAATCTTTCAAAATTTTACTCTTTTTTTCTGCACTTTATAAATTCAGGTTTGGTGAGCAGAAGAGACTTACTTAAAAAAAAAATAAAAAAAAAACATTAAAAATCTTACTGTCTAAAAACTTTTGACTGGTAGTGTACAAACACAAACATATGATGAACACATAATAGGATGATTGTGGGATTTGAAACACTCACATCTACAGTGATATCAATAACCCACTGAGGTACGGTTTCATTCAGTAACATGGACTCCGTCTCTCCACCAGAATCACGGCATAATAACCTAGAAGTGTAAGGACATATAGCTTATAATGAAGACAAGATGCACGAAGGAAAGTCAGATGAGTTTTATGTCTTCATACTAGACACTGTCATTCTGACCTAAACAACGTTCTTCCTCCTGCTTCACCAAAGATGACAGGAGTGTGTGGAGGAACCTGGAAGTAGCCGTTGCCCTTTTGAATTCGGCTTTCCTGTTCACCATTTACTACAGAGAAATTCACACAGAAAATTATATGAATGAAGCTCAGAAACCAGTACTAAAATCATTCCATGCATTCATGTGTATTAAGCAAATAATTCTAAGATTAACTAAAATGGCAGCCTAAAGTCAAAGAAAAATTGATAGGACAATATTTAGCTAAGATACAACTATCTGAAAATCAAAATATTGAGAAAAATCACCTTTAAAGTCATCAAAACAAAGTTCTTAGCAATGCATATAACTAATAAAAAATTAAGTTTTGATATATCTACAGTAGGGAATTTACAAAATATCTTCATGGAACATGATCTTAATATCCTAATGATTTTTGGCATAAAAGAAAAATAATAATTTTGACCCATGCATTGTATTGTTGGCTATTGCTACAAATACACTCATGCTACTTTCTGGTTTTGAGGTCCAGGGTCACATATAATAATAATCATTATTGGCTTGAACAAAATATTCCTTTACAAAAAAAAAAAAAAAAAAAAAACATTTACCATGGTTGAGTTCACCTTCCTCCTCTTCCATTGGGTTTATATGAGTTCTGGGCCAGAACTCTAACAGCGCCTGCAGGAGCAGCCCACCCAGATTCACTGAAACATATGAAGAAACACAAATAAGAGTTGTTACGTAATTCTCACTGTTGAGCTAATATTGGTCAGAATATGAATAAACAAACATACACACAGTAGGGCTGCATGATTATGACAAAAATCATTATTGTCAATTATTCCCTCAAAATTGTAACTGCGATTTTTAATTACGATTATCACAATTTACACTGAATGATGTTTTGAATAGCTTTATACCATTGTTTGAAGCAAATGGATGTCATATTTTTATATATAGTTTCTTCTTTAAATAAACATAAAAAAAGTAAAATGTAAAAATTAAAACAATGAGAAACAAAAAAAGTCATACAATAGATTTTTAAAAAATATTTTTTAAAGTCTCTTCTGCTCACCAAGTCTGTGTTTATTTTTATTCAAAGGACAGCAAAATGAGTACATTTTTTTTTACTATTTAAAATAACTGTTTTCTATTTGAATATATTTTAAAATGTAATTTATTCCTGTGATTTCAAAGCTGACTTTTCAGCATCATTACTCCAGTCACATGATCCTTCAGAAATCATTCTAATATTCTGATTTGCTGCTCAAAAAACATTTTTTGTTATTATTATGTTGAAAACAGCTGAGCAGAATATTTTCAGCTTTCCTTGATGAATAGAAAGTTCTGAAGAACAGCATTTATCTGAAATAGCAACCTTTTGTAAGAATATAAATGTCTTTATCATCACTTTTAAACAATTTAAAACTTCTTTGCTAAATAAAAGTGAAAATTTAGCTTTGATCACAGGAATAAATTGGATTTCAAAATATAATCAAATAGAAAACAGTTACTTTAAATAGTCAAACTATTTAAAAATGTTACCGTTTTTGCTGTACTTTTACCCGGTGAGCAAAAACATTTAAAATCTTACTGTTCAAAAACTTGTGACCAGCAGTATAGTCTAGTCCCTATTTAATTGCGCTTTGCTTCAAGAAAATAAGTTTTGTAGCATAAATATTAAACACTTAGAAGACGAGATTACACTTTGGATCAGAGCCATCTGGGCTTGTAAAACCAGCATCTTTAGCTGCCACCCACGCCGCAAAACAATCGCTTTCATCCAGTGTGATAGTCAGCATCTGAAAAGCAGCAAGAACAGACTTAACATTGATTATCTTTCACCCTCACTATTAGCTGAAAAACAAGACGCTAACACTCACCCCTGTTTTGAGATCTACCGAAAACCAGTTTGGCACATAGACCATCTTGAACCTCTTTTTAATTTCCTCATCAAAGTTCACTTTACCCAGGTCTTCCCCTTTACACGCCTATATAACACAGAGAAAGGTTACATAACAATGGCCTTAAGATGCCACAAAAGCTTTTCATTATCTGCTCTTACCTTGAGGACATCCCAGAATGCCACACTGTCATTGGAGTCTTTAGTAAGTATGTGCCTCTTGTCATTGAGAATATGACACTGAACAATGCTGGTGCCACCTGAAATGATAAATTACAAAGGACAGAATTTCCTTATACTTGCTCGGGGATCAAACCAGCAACCTTATGGTTACAGTCCCTACGTTTTAACCAATAGGAAACACCAATCTGACTCTCAGATGTTTGCTCTAGCATACACTGATATTCATTTACCTTTGATGACCTGCTCTGGCTGTGTACACAGAGGAGTTAAAGGGGCACTACAGTCGTTGTCATAGTCACCAGATGCTCTGAAGTTATGCATGCCCTTTAGAGACTGAGAATGACAGATATGAGCTGAAGGAACAATGCAGTTTCATCCAGTTTAATACATTTCAATTCAACTGTTAACATAGACTAATGTTGTAATGTAACCTACCCATTTGTTTACAAATGATTTAGTTGTAGACACCCAGATAGCTTGAGGTGGATCAGCCGATTTGTCTAATTCCATCTGCACAGAAAAACATCAGATACACTGTACGAACAGCTTTCTTACAGATTGAACATGTGCATTTGATCTTGACTTCATTTCTGTTTTCAAGCACCAAACAGCTCAAGCTCACCTTCAGGACAGGAGCTTTCTCTTCACATACGAGCACACGCAAGTCAGGGTTGCGCAGATCCGTGCAGTAGATTTTTCGGTCACGTCCCCCGGAGTATATGTGCGTGAAGGCCTCGTTCACCTGCAGCGCCCATACACCTTCATCGTGGACCCGGTACGTGGCAATGCATCGCTGCTGGCCGAGAGACCACAGGCGTATTGTACCATCCGAGCTACCGGAGAGACACTAGACAGAGAAACAAAGCAGGTTTAACATGCGTGTCTGATGGAAAACATTATCAAAGTCAATGTGTGTATGTCTATGGCTGTTCAGACAGGCAGAAAAATATCTGTTTTGGCATTTCTGAAGCAAATCTGTTCACAGACCTAATCCAAATTACATTTATGTTAAAATAAGATTTTTTTGGAATGCAATTTGAAAGGCCAGATTGCAAACTGATTTTTTTGCACACATGACATGCAATTATTTCTGGAGCTATGACGAAGTCTTGCCTGAGTGCCGTCTCTGTTTAACAATAATGATTTGACGTTGTCAGCGTGGCCTTTCAGCTTCATTAGCTTAGCACATGTCCGTGGATCCCAGACCCTTAAGACCTGAAAAAACAACACAAAACATTTCCAGTAACCAAAACTTTTTTATTTGCAGTTGCAGTTTCAATGATTATTTTCCCTTCTTGAAACATTAAAAACCAAAAAACTGTGAGACTAACCTTCTCTGTAGATCCTGAGATGATCACGGTTCCTGTCTGATTCATGGCCAGGCTATAGATGGAGTCCTTGTTTCCACTCAGTGAGGAAGCTATCACAGAAATTATGGATGCAAACAGGGTTTTTAAGAGTTAACTAAAACTATAACATTTTGAAATAAAATAAAATATAGAAAAACATTGATTTTTTTTTTTTTAGTTTAACTTGAGGTACTGAAATAAATAAAATAAAAATTTATATATAAAAAAAATACACTACCAGTCAAGACGTTTTTTTTATTACTATTATTATTGTTATTTTTTTTAATCTCAGGACATACACTACCAGTCAAAAGTTTTTGAACAGTAAGATTTTTCATGTTTTTTGAACAAGTCTCTTCTGCTTACCAAGCCTGCATTTATTTGATTCAAAGGACAGCAAAAGCAGTAATATTGGCTGAAATATTTTTACTATTTAAAATAACTGTTTTCTATTTGAATATATTTTAAAATAAATGTAGTTTATTCCTGTGATCAAAGCTAAATTCTCAGCATCATTATTCCAGTCTTCAGTGTCATATGATCCTTTAGAAATCATTCTAATATGCTAATTTGCTGTTAAAAAAAATGTTGTATTATTATGATCAATATTTAAAACAGCTGAGTAGATTTTTTCAGGATTTTTTTTATGAACAGAATGGTTCGAAGATCAGCATGCATACATATATATAGAAATTAATACTTTTATTTAGCAAGGATGCTTTAAATTGATCAAAATACCATTCTTCTTAACTTTCTATTCATCAAAGAAACCTGAAATAACTCTTGAAATAACTGTTTTCAACATGATAATAATAAATGTTTTTTGAGCAGCAAATCAGAATATTAGAATGGTTTCTGAAGGATTATGTGACTGGAGTAATGATGCTAAAAATGTAGCCTTAAAATCGCAGCAATAAATGACATTTAAAATATATTTAAATAGAAAACAGTTATTTTAAATATTGAAAAATATTTAAAAAAAATTTACTGTTTTTTCTGTACTTTGGATCAAATAAATGCAGGCTTGGTGAGTCGAAGAGAATTAAAAAAAAGACAACAAAATAAAATGACTAAAATTAAGTACAACTAAAATAAAATAAAATTAAATAAAATTAAATTTTAATAAAACAGCATCTCAACAATACAGAAATAACACTGGATGCATCCATTTTGAAAGAAACTGGTTTTCACAATCATCTGCTTAATTATACGCTTCAACCCTAACTCGATGACTCAGAAGGAAGATGGTGTCAAGCAGAATGATTAAGAAAGCTTACTCACTGGTGACTGTATTATTAGAGGCGGTCAGAGCTGTCAGTGTGTTCACATCCCACAGGAAGATCTGCCTGTCCAGCCCGGCTGATGCCACCAGCTCCTTGTCCTTGGCATATGCTAAAGCTTTGACGTAGTCCTGAAGAGTGAATCATAATTGACAAAATCACTTTATGTCTCATAATCCTATTGCACACGAAATGCAAGAACTTTCTCTAAATTTCAAGCTTTAATCTGTTTTCCATGCAAATTCCTGGAGCTGTTAAATTGAACTGTATTATAGTTAAATGTCTGCCAATGCAAGACTGCCATCAGAATAACCCTTATGCATAAAAATTAAAGCAACTAACTAAGATAAATATAAGAAATGTACCTTATGCGTCCGTAACGTGGACATGCAGAACCCTTTGTGTGCATTCCAGACTTTAACGGTGGTGTCCGAAGAGGCTGATATCACTACAACACAGAACAATCCACTGAAACTGGCTGAAGCTCAGAATATATTGAGATTTGAGCATTAAGTTTTGGTAAAAGACATATGATGTTTCTTAGACATACATGTTTTCCCATTACAACAGAGGATGATGTCATTCACCCAGTCTGTGTGATGCTCCATTGAAGCGATGTAAGGATCCTGCTGCAATAGTAAATGGCTCTTAGTTAGACTCATCAGAAACATTTGACCACAGAGAGACAGAACTGGGATAAATGATGCTTAAACTAATAATTTGAGTAAGATATAAAGTCAACACGGTGGTTCAAAATGCAAAGTGTGGTCGCACAGTAACAAAACAAGGGGTAAAATGAATGAATATTCATAATTCATGAAAAATGCAGGTTGTACTTTGTGCTGGTTGACACTCCATATCCTTATTATGGAATCTCGACCAGCTGTGAAAAGTCTGTTGAGAGTAGGATCCAGCTGAAGAGCATTCACACCATTACGATTGTACTTCTCCACCTCATCTCTAATCACGTAGGAAACCTGTAAACACATCATTATTAATTATTAACTCCATTTATTAGACATTCAAGACAACCTATAGTCTTACCAAACTACCCATGTACTACAGGTATAGAAAAAATACATTTTATATGTGTATTTTGAATCTGTTATTAAGTAACGCTGTACAACATCTGTCTACAAAGACCTGATGTTTTAATGTAATGAATCTAATAAATGTGAAGACAGCTGTACTAAAAGAACAAATTTAATTGCATTAATATATACCTGTACAGTGGCCCAAAAAGTATTTGGACACATATACAGTAAATGAATGCCACTGCGTTACATATCATCACTGTACTATGGTAACACCACAGTACTTGTTGTACGGGTAAAAATGTTTCGGTTTGTAAATATTTTGAACGCTATAATTGGCGACACTTTCCTGAAAAATGTAAACGTATTATAAATTTGCGCACACATAGTTTTAAAGTTACGAAACGTTATCTGTAAATTATTACCTGGACTTTCCTCCGTCCAGCAGCGTTCTGTCTGTGATGGGTCGCCATCTTGCATGTTGACAATCGGTGAATGCGTCACTTCCGGACGATAGCGGAATACCGTCCGGCGTTTGGTGTTGAATCTGTCGAAATCTTCTGTCACAAGAGGTCACCATTGAGCTAGTAGATTTACCTAAATAATTTAACTCTTAATTGTTCACCTGGTAGCTGGTCATTTGCAGAAAATGGTTATTGACTTTTAAATTTAAAATAGTACAATGAGATTTGCACATGACATAACATGTTCAAATGTATAATAATAGCCTATAGTATAAATCAAACATTGTTTGTACTATTATCAGGGGTTATCAGACATCAATAATGTGTGTTGCTGGCAATAATTACATTCATAATATAATCACTGTATGAACACATCCTATTCTATATTCTCTTTTATTCTATAATAGTTTCTGGTGTTCTTTTTTTTTTTTTTTTTGGTTTGGAATCAATATTAGAGAAAAACGTTGCTAAAATGTTTTATTCAATATAAAGACTGCTTTAACTGCTGACATGAGTCCAGCGCATACAGAATGCATATAGAGCAACAGGCAGGAGACATTTGCCACACTTTGATACTTGCCACATTTGCCATACATTTGCCACTGTTGATAGTGAAGTGTGGATGAGGGGTATGTTTTAAACTTAAATACTGTTATGCATTCAAAAATATCTCTTTGCAGTTTAAAGTTCATTAAAATGTGTATTTTTCATTAAATTAAGTCATCTTGCTCTGTTGCTCTGTCATTAAGTCATCTTGCTCTGTTGTCTGTTACCTTTAAAGTTAACGTGCATTAACACATTTACATTATAGAGCTTTATTTAATGTCTTTACATACTCTGTTATGCATAGGTATATGTAAGTTATCCGCTAAACAAAAACTCAGTTCATTTAACTCAGCTTTATTCAATAAAACCTGTAGAACTACAATATGTATGTATAATATATAATTAAACATTTTACTATGCAGGTACTATAAAAGCTTTGTAAAGATTAAAGTTGTTAATAAGTACATCATGGTGCAATTTAATCTCTAGTAAGTGAAACAATGTGATTGGCTTTTTTTTATCCGTTGACTCTTGGCTTCACAAAGTATATATAAATAACAAGCAAAATGACTGTTTGCAAAATTATGTCCAACATGAAATTAAACAACAACAGTAACAACAACAACAACAGCAAATACAATTTAGATTGTACATCACAATTTACTGAACAGCCAGAGCATTACATTGCATCATTACATCCATCAATTTCCTAGCATGAATCAGATCTAGTAAGGTTACAAAAAAGACATGTTCTCAATCTATTTTTATAACATGAAGATACATTTTAGACTTAATAAATCATTAAACATTTACCACTGTTTTTAACAGTCACATTTGTCTCTCTATACTTTGATAGTACTGATCAATGCTTCTATGGTAAATAAAAAGCTCAGCAGTGTTCATAACAAAGCTTAACAATATTCAGCTCATCTCTCAGGGTTTTGGTGAAGCATCTGAACCACATGCTACCATCCCCATTCTGACTCTTGACCTTCACTGTAGCCGCTTTCACTGCATTACTTACAATCTGCCCTTTCTGTTTCACATTACCTCTGAAAATATTTAGGATCTGTATGTTTTGATCGGTGTAGTATCTTTCCACTTCATTCTTTATGAACTGTTTAAAGTGTTTTCTGGGATTATGAATGTATTTTATGTACTGATCAAAATCCTCCTTTTCTGCAAGGGATCTAAGAATGTGTTTCTCCAGATTTGGTCTGTTCTCACGTAATGCTTGTATGTCAGACCTCATCTGTGCTGCCAAACCAATAGCAGTTTCATTGTAAACAGCTTGTAGAATAGATGGTTCAAGTTTGCTGCAAATGAATTCACAAAGAATGGTTGTTGTTGTTGCTCCTTTGTAGTATTCCTTGAAGATGTTCCAATACTGAGTTTTCTGCTTGTCAAGATAAAGTCTCGGGTCATTTGCTTCTCTGAATTCTTTGTGGAGTTCAGTAAATGTCGGTCTTGCAATCTCACACACATAGAGACTCAGGTCTATAGTGAACTCCTTTTTGAATGTGTATTTTTGGCTCATAGATTGATGTTTCTGTACTGATTTTTTAACACAGTCTGTTATTTCCTGAACAAAACTGTCATTGTAGCCTCATGTTCCAACTGGTGACTTCTTCATCGTCATTTCAGTTTCCTGAATAATTTTGTGAATCAGATTCCTTATTGAGTTATAAAGTTCAGCATTTAAGTCCATGTTCTGTGGCGGCTTTTGAGTCCCTCTTAAATATTCTATGCCTGACATAATTTTTTGACTGAACTGACAGCATAACCCACTTTTGGTTTTCTTCAAGCTCTCAGTAGCTTCCGCTGGAGATGCTGTTTCATCAGAATGCTCCAGATGCTTCTTTAGTATCATGTAGTCACAATAATCACTCCGCCGGTCTATCAGTTCATAGTCTTTTTGTTTTAAGCACTCATTTACAAGGGTCAGTTCATGGGTTTCAGATAATATCCGTGTCACATCCTCCCAAAAGTTAATGTCTGTCGGCGGAGGTGTGTCTTTGGTCATTTCAGTGACCCATTTACTCCACATTGTGCCAAACTCCTCCGTAAGCATATGTTCATCTATTCCTGTTTTTTTCAGTCTCAAAGCTAGTTCCTTGCTTCGACTGAAAAGCTTGTTTTCATACTCTGTCCTTCTTTGATCCAGCTGTTCCCTGGCTTTTTTCTGTTCAATTGCTTCATCTAACTTTCTTTTTGTTCTCTTCACAAGGTCATCATGAAGATCCTTGATTCTGGTTTCAAATCTTCCTCGCCACTGACACAGAATGTCTTTGTCTTTGTCCTCCTCAAAGTAAGACATCATTGATTTTTCTACCTGCTCCTTTGTCATCCTCATGTCAGCCAACAAGTCATTTTCATGAACTGTAATGTTTCCATTAGCAATTCTGTTGTAGAATTAACGCTCAACACTGCGCTTCTGAGACTCCACGTCCAGTCACTGTACATAGTTTCCAGTTTTCTGTACACTGCAATCTCAAGTGTGTTTTTGAAGCTGAACACAAAGTTTTCATTCAGCAATGCATCCCACAGATCATTAATACGCATTCTGAACTGAGACAGTGTAATGCCATTAGAGTTAGAAGCTTTTGAGAGAATGGTGTCCTTAAGCTCCTGAACATTTCTGCTGTAGTCTGGGTTTGGTGGTGCCATTGGTGGGCTGCCTTCCCACAGCTGTGAAAAATACTTTACATCATTCTGCACATCAAATGCAATGATGTCACTGAAAAACTCTGTATCACAGTCTTCCTCTTTAGCAGCGAGTTTTGTCATCTCATCCAGTTTCTCCTGCAGTCGTCTCCTTCCCTCCATGTTTTTCTCTCCGGCAGTAACATCTGAAACGTTCTGATGCACAAACATGCAGCTTGGATTCAGTCTGACCTTCTTCATCCTCATAAAGGCCTGAACAACAATCTGAAGAATGTCCTGCATCTCAGCTGTGTTTTCTCCAAAGATGTTGATCAATGTCATATTTCCAAGACCAACAACAAATGTGGCCATTTCATTGTCATGATTTCTTGTTGACCTTCCAGCCAATTCTAGGGCACGAAGTCCTTCAGTATCAACAACCAGAATGTAGTCAAACCTCAGCTGTGTTTTCATTTCCTCCGACACTCTGACCAGCTGCATGAAAGCTCCTCTGGTGCATCTGCCGGCACTGACGGCGAACTGCAGTCCAAACATGGCGTTCAGCATAGTGGATTTCCCAGAGCTCTGAATCCCTAAAACTGACAACACATAGACTCTCTTGTCTCCCAGTTTCTGGATGAGTGCATCAAGAACAGCAGTAACCCAGATTAGAGGAACATGGGCAGCATCTCCATCCATCAGCTCCAGTGGAAACCCAGAGATCATCATCTGTGCTGCAAGACTTGGAAGAAAGGAGAAGTTAAACTTGAGGTCTTTTTTGTTTTTCCTTACAGATGAGCATGATTCATATATCTGAGCGATCTCTCTCAGTATGTGCTCCAAGCCAAAGGTTGCAGCTTGTAGTTTCTCAGATACTCTCTCAAGTTCGACTTGTGCTGCTGTCATTTGCGGTGACTTATCATGTTTCTTTTTAAGATTTAGGACTGTTGACCATTTTTCATCATACTTATGAAGAAGGGCTGAAAGACTTTCAGTAGTGTAATTGTCTAGCAGGATGCTCAGCCATTTTAGAAAATATACCACCTCTTTTTCTGCTTGTGAATTCAGTTTTTGTATGAAGATTTGGACAAACTGACTTAGGTCAGACGTTTGCTGCAGCTCACGGATTTTCTGCATTTCTGATTTTTTAGAACTTTTGTTCTTTTCAATGTTGCTTCCTTTATGTAGTTCTCCTAATGTTGGTCGATAAAGTTCCTTATTCTTCTGGCACCACTGATACCACAGTTTTCCCTGACATTGCAGGAATGATTCTTTGATTTCAGTCAGATCTTTATCCTCCAATAAATGTATCATCTGCTGTGCTGCCTCTTTTCCTTTCCTGCAGTCATCATCCTCGACCTCATCCACTCTGATATCGTTGTGTTTGGACACATCTTCAAGCTTAAAGAAGGAACATGATTCAGTAGATAAAAGCAAATTATTAATAGCTCTTCTGATTTCTTCAAATACGACTGACTGATTTCTGCCTTTCAAACCAATTTTGTACTTCCCTTCCCGCATTTCTGTGAGAGCTGAATCATTGTCTGTAAGAAGGCAGATGAGTGGCTTTGAGCCCTTGTAGAAGGTTTGGATCTTGCTCATGCTTTTGTCTTTCTTGTCAAGTTGTGGTAAAATAGCAACATTTACAGACGCCATTTTAGTCAGGATATCCAGCTGTGTTTCATGTTCTCCTGCATCACCATGGAGGTTACAGAACGCAAGACAATGAGTAAATCTGTCTGTTTTCTCTCCAGATGGACAGTACCAGGCGATCTCTACCACTCCATCCATCAGCACTCTGGTTCTGCTGCTGCCAGGGCAGTTCCTGTGGAAGAATGTGTTGTGTTTCTCATTGATCAGGCTGTTTATCAGCTGAGACTTGGATGAAGATGCAGGACCAAACCTGAAGAAAGCCACCATTGGGGTTTCTGCCTTGTAGACCGGCTGGAATTTGCTACAGATTTTACCTGTATTGTCAGTTGTCTTCCAGCTCTTGGTGATTTGTCGAAATGTCCAGAGTGGGAACTCAATCTGCTGTGTAAATGGATTGGGTACAAGCAAAGGCAGCGCATACTGACACTGTGAGAGTTTAGTCACCATGAGCTGCTTTAGGAAACTATCAGCACAATAAAACACAGCCATCTGAACATCCATTAAGTGGACTGCATCTGTTTCATCAGAGGGCTTAGCAGTTTCTCCAAAAATATTATCAAAGGCATCACCATCATCTTCAGATAAGTCATTGTTCCTTTGTTGTGTGAGATGTTGTTCATTGTTCTCTGTAATCTGAAAGCATCTTGCTCTGTAGTCCATCATCATCAATTTTTGTAGAAAAACTGAAGCCAGCTCATCTTCTGCACAAAACTCTTGAGACTTTGATTGTACAATTGGTTTAAGGAAATCTACAGTTTTCAGTTTGTCTTCAAGATGGAGCCTGTCAATGAGTTGCTCTGCACCTAGCTGAAAAACACAGTACTATAAAATAGTTGTGCACTTTTTTTAAAATAAATAAATACATGAAAATCAACATAGCCTACATATTTGTACATTTGATAGATGCTGAAGATACTGACAGCATCTAAAACAATCATATTTACAGCTGTATACACATAAAATCTATTATGTCATAAAAATATTTAAGGCACCATTGTTACTGTTTTTAGATATATTTTAGATCCCTTAAACCTCAAAACCAACCACTTTTAAACAATATAAAAAACATAACAGTTAGATAAATACACTGTGATGTTTAATTATTTTAATTACAGTATATGCCTACTATCCACTTTTTCCTATGCCCCATGATGCTTTGCACAAACTATGGCAGTAACTTCTGTTAAACTGTAAACAATCAGTGAAATGTTCACTCTATAAATTTTCAAAAAAAGGGGTTACATTATTCTACTCACCCTTAACCAATGATCATTAAAAGGAAATTTAAAAGTGTGAATGCATTAACAAATTACTTTCAACAGACAATGAATATCCCCAAAAGCTTTTATAAAGCAATGGACGTGTTAAATAGGCTTTCACGGTAGTACAGTGATACCTGTGCACCCACAGGTGGTCTAATTTTGCCCTTTCCATTTCCTAGTTTGTAAGCCAGGGAAGGATCATAATATAATCTCATTGATTATAAATAGAATATAAGTTCTTACCTTTTCTTTACATTTGTCTCCTTTATCAGTTTGGACCAAGCCCCCTAAATGCTGTGCAGTAGTGTCACTGATGCTTATTGTTTCTGCACCTTGATTTGATGAAAACAGAGGAAAAGATTTGTTAATCTTTATTAAACTAAATTAAAACTAATAATGTTATTTTATTACTACACATCAATCTATTAAACTATTTACAGATTTCCATTTATGAAACGGAGTACACAAATGACACAGAACATGGAGAACTCAGGAACAAATCATGCAAGAAACAGGCAACCATTACAATGAACAACTGACAAAGCACAAGAGAAACATAAGGGCTATATATACACAGGCATGACCAATTGCGGAAGCACCAATGACACCACGTTGCCAATTACGCCAAGTCCTACCAAGTCCTACATCCCTGTATATAAACTGCAGCTACCTGCTGTCTCGTCATTTTCTCTCTCTTCCCCGTGGAAGATTTTTGGAAGCCACCATCAGCAGATTTTGGGAATTATTGCTCAACAGTTTACAGACAAGGCCGCTCTTTACTGTATAAAGAGAGTGCAGTCCCACCTCGAAAGAGCTAGAAAGCCATCGAGGGAAAGGCTGTCCTCCTCATCCTTGCACTTGTGGAGTGAGGATTTCGGCCAAGGATTCTCTGTATCTCCTACCTGGGTGCTAAACACGGTCAGGCAGCATTATCCAACCCCAAGGGCTGCCCTTATTGCGCGACATTCTCGACTAAAACTCAAGATACTGTCGACCATTCTTGAAGACAAGGATGATGATGACAAGGATGCCACTCTCTCCCCAAATCAGTTCTGTCCACAGAGTGCGCAGGATGAGAGCTCACCGTACCCCGTGCAGGTGGACACAGAACTGCTGGAGGTCCGTCGTAGGGCCACGGCTAGGGTTGGGTACCGAAACCCGGTGCCAATACGGCACCGGTACCCATGTGACCGGTATGTACCGGACCGAATCAGAACGCGAATTTCGGTGCCTCATTTCGGTGCCCCTTAAATGCCTGAACTGTCGATTGAAATATTTGTCTTCTGGTGCTATGACACGGATGTAGAAGCATTGATTCATCAACATGCATGATCGCTAGTTAAATTTAAATACTGCATTCATGGGGTGTCAGAATGATCAGAAAATGTATTTACTGAATGAGAAAACTCACGTGAACGTCGGAAAGCTTTGATGATAGAAATCCAAGACATCTTTGTAGTTACTATCCATTTTCACATTTCGAATTAAAAGCACAAATCGTCTGGAAATGAGACCATCCGAGAAGCGCGTGAATGCTGCAACTATCGTTACACTTGCTCTGACTGCAGCAGGTGGTTTGCCGTTAGCTTAGCGAGCTACATTAAACGCGTCGAACTTAAAATGCCAAAAACTAAACATTCTGAAGTGTGGCTATATTTCACGAGAAATGATTCAGACACTGCGACGTGCAGCAAATGTTTTACAGCAGTTGCGTGTGAAGGGGAAAACGCGTCAAACCTAATGAAACATTTGATGGTATGTGGAATAAACTTGAAAGCAGAGGGATGCACCGTGTTTGACAGTTTGCAGACATCAGCTGGAAAGGTGTCGTATTTTGCCAGAGATGGCAAATATGTGATGCGATCTAGGAAAACCCAACACATGGTGAAATTTTACCTTTTTTAGGTTTTGACACCATATGAAAGCTGAGTACAGGTCCCTTTCCAAAACTTTTATTTTTTACATAACCTGCGTTATGGCTATCTTAGGTTGGCCGATAGCGATGATTTTTAGGAATGGGATTTTGAGAAAAACGGCTTTAAAGTGAGACGGCTTTCACTTTCACTTTACGGGTTTAACGAGAGCTGTCTGTCAAGTTAGGAGCGCTACTGCATCATTAGACAAACAGACAACGTTTGTTTTCCGTTGATCACCCATTTTATGTTTAGTAAATAATGCAGCCTACCTTGTAGTAAAAGCGAGCGCAGCGCAACTGTTCGCGCACTGTGATAAAACAGACTGTCATCGGACGACTCCTCTTTAGTAACTTCATCATCCGATCCTTCATCTCTGGATGTGAAATAGCCCGCAACATCATTTAGGGCACTGACATCACCAAAACTGGGCAGATTGAGACGAGTAAGATCGGTTAAGTGAGCAGCTGCAGTACTTTAGACGGCGTTGTTGTGCTCCGCCATCTCACGATGTTAAAATAAATAAATACATAAAAAATAAATAAATAACTTTGCTTGCCGTACTTTACACAGGACTGGTGGAAAATGTGAACTGATACGCCTTTACTAAATATGTTAGGTGGTTTATTTTGATAGGTTAACTGTTTTTGTGGTGTTAAGGGAAAGCACCTCCGCAGCGCGTTCTTAACATAGGAGAAAGACAGTCATTTCTGCTTGCTGCAATAAATGTCTATTTTTCTGCACTAAACAAGTGAATTTCGAAGAGATATTTTCAGAGATGATAGACAAGATGTTATAGAATAATAATTTAATGAAAAACGAATTTCCTGAAAACGTCCCACCGCGACATCCGACGGGTTTTCCCAGATCTCATCACATATAGTCATATTTCTGCAAAAGAATTGCTGAAATTTTAAGCTGTTAAATTATTGTAGTTGGGTTAGGTGGCTTAGGTTTTATTGTTGTTGCGTTTTGCATTGACTTAATAATGTATAGTACTACTTCTTTTTTTCTTTTTTTTTTTACTTTTAATACATTGTTCAATTTAAAGAACTTTTTTGTCCAATAAAAATATATTCTTGTGTCATCCACCACTTTGTGGCTTTTTAAAAGTATCGGTTCAGGCACCGTTTTGGCACCGGTACCGTTTTAAAAGTATCGATTTGGCACCGGTATCGAAAAAACCCCAAACGATACCCAACCCTAGCCACGGCTAAACTATCCAATGATTGGCCATCCCAACTGGCAGGAAATTGGGCTGATAGAGTTCTGTCACGTCTCCCTCCAGCGAGACAGTTTATATCGGCTGTCCCGGCATGCTTTGCCGAAATAAAAAGGTTTTGGGATACAGGGACATACAGGGAATGGGCGATTTAGGGATGGCAGATCCTCCTCCTGTGGAAGCATCTGTGGCAAATCAATTACATCCAAGCCGCAGAGCAGCTCTCTCTTCAGCCAGCGCCTCTCTACCAGGGAAATCAGAATGCTTTGCCGCATCTGTTTTCCAGAAGATTTACAAATCCGTATCACGCTTTGCATGCGATGTCTCTCGTCATGACCTATCAGCTCCTTGAGGAAATCGGTCGTCAACTGGACTCCAGATCTCCCATCCCAGTGCTCTGGGAGGACATATGTAACATCGCAGACTCAAACCTGTGTAAAATCTCACGGAGCCACTCAAAGTTGTGGACACAGCATGGGTTTGGCAGTTGTGGGGAAGAGATCGCTGTGGCTGAGTTCACCTGGACTCTCTGAGAAAGAGAAAACTGAGTTTTTGAACACCTCTATCAATCCAAAAGCTCTGTTTGGAGCAACTGTTACAGTGATGCGGCAACAATGCGATCTAAGGAAGAGGGAAGGAGAGACATTCGAGGTTTTTATACCCAGAAAGCCAGTGTCTCGGCCTTATCATCCAAGCCGGCCAAGTTTCAGACCTCAGGGAAAGTAGGTCAGTCTGATTATCAGCCTTCCTGCCCTGCAACAACTGGGAAGTGCGGCTGCACAGACAAAACCTGGGTTTCTGGACAAATGTAGAGCTTTTTCCACGGTTAAGGACAAATTGGCTGCTATCTCGCCATGTCATATAGGACTTGATTCGGGTACTATAGGCCAGCATCCTCTTGTTTGCCATTTTATGAGAGAAGCGTGAGAGCTACACCCAGTATCAAAGCCGCTGGTCCCGCCCTGGGATTTGTCCATGGTCCTGAACACTCTCTCTAAAGCCCCATTTGAGCCCGCCGAAAGCATCCCCTTAAAGCCGCTTTCTTTAACGACAACTCTGTTACTCACTCTTACTACTACAAAGAGAGTGAGTGAACTGCACACATGATCAGTTTACTCCTCATGTATGATGTTTGCTCCCAGGTGGTCAAAATATAACTTTTAGGACTATGCCGGCATTTATGCCTAAAGTATTTGATAACACTGGTTCAGGTCAGTCAATGGATCTTTTGGCTTTCCATCCGGCACCTTTCTCATGTTCTGAGAAGGAGCAGCTACTGTTTATTCTACAAGTATATGTGCAAAGGACTAGGGCACTTCGCAAAAGCAATCAGCTTTTTGTGTCATGGCCGGACTCATTCAAGGGAAAGCCTGTCTCCCATCAACATCTCTCGCACTGGGTTGTAGAGGCAATCGTGTTATGTTACAATAATGTGAATATGGAGCCTGGGCCCCATTTAGGGGCATTTCTATTCAGGAAATCTGTGCTTCGACTAGCTGGTCTTCCCCACACTAGATTCACACCTTCATTTGCTCACTCTGTCCTGGGAGCAAGTGCAGAAGCTATTCTTCCATTCCACTTTATTGTCAAAATTATCGGACTATACTGATCTGCTTTAACCACTTGTATTGGGTCAGAGAGGTATAATTCAGATCGTAGTCGTCTTAAGTCTGCTTAAGATACCGAACCAATGTTATAAAGAGAACTTCCGTAACCCCGGTTCTCTGATAACATGAAGTGAGGTATCTCACAACATTGCACTCCTTGCCTGTTCCGCACGGAGAAGAGATATGCGGAGAATGATGAGACAGCAGGTAGCTGCGGTTTATATACAGTTAGGTGGGACTCCCTGATCACTGCAGCGATTGGTCTGCTGTGATTGGCAGATGTGGTGTCATTGGTACTTCCGCAACCGGTCACGCCTGGGGCATTTCCAAATAGAGATACCTCACTTCATATTATCAGAGAACCGGGGTTACAGTAGTAACCTAAAGTTCTTTCATGACAACTCTCTGAGAGTTTAGCATGGTAGTACATGTCAGTGTAAATGTGTTTGGTCTTGACGGAATAGTATTTGAATGTTACTCAGCAAGCTCATTGGCTGCTGATGCAACTAGAAACAATTGGCTATGCCATGCGAATAATGATATCAGACTTAGGACCTATCTTCCTGTGCCATCTGGAGTTTAATGACAGAACTTTGCAGTAGTTGCATTTCTTACCCGTGTTGTTGTGAGACGAATCATTAAAGCCTGAGCACACATGTGCTACAATGTTTGCATCACCATCAGGTTTAGGTTCTTCTACTGGTTTCACATTATCCTAAAGAGACAAAAAGAAATGATCTTATTACCATGATTTTAAACAATGTTGTTTAATTGTGCAAGAGTAAAAATGTGTATGCATGGATCTCTGAAGTATGAGGACATCTGAATATCACACTCCTATGTTTATTCTGCATCTCTGCTTGTTACTACAAAGGCTGTAGTGGAAATAGCCAAACCTTTAAATTGGAAGGACAATTTCAAGAACATACATCGGGCCATGTAGCATATGTAAAGTGAGGCACACTCTTAAAAATAAGAAAAGGTTCTTTATTGGCATTTATGGTTCCATGGAGAACCTTTAACATCCATAGAAGAGTTCCATTCTACAAAAGGTTCTTTATAGTCCAAAAAGGTTATTTAGATTAATTAAATATTCTTTACTCTGAGAAAAAATGTTGTTTTAAGAACTGTTCACTGAAAGGTTCTTTGGGGAAGAAAATTTTTCTCAGTGTAAAGAATATTTCATTAATATGATTAATTAGGTTATTTAGATTAATGAAATATTCTTTACACTGAAAAAATTGTTGTTTCAAGAACTGTTCACTGAAAGGTTCTTTGGAGAAGCAAAAATGGTTCTTCTATGGCATTACTGCGAAAACCCCCTTTTGCAACCTTTATTTTTAGGAGTACAAGAACATTGAAATTAAAAAGACATTTCTTTATAAGTTATACTCTTCAATCTTAAAAATAAAGAGTCTTTTTTGGCAAGTTTGGTTCCATGAAGAATCTTTAACATCCAAGAACCTTTCCATTCCATGAAAGGTTCTTAGTGGAAAAGTTTCTTCAGATTACTAAAGTTATTTTCACATTTTTTCCTTTCCTTTCCATTCCAGTCATTTAAAACCCTTTATTTTTAACTTTACTATCACATTTACCTTGTATTCTCCATGCGCTTTCTTTGAGGTTTCAAGAGTCTTTACATCAAAGTCTTGATCAAGTGATGTGATCTGTAATTGTACATTAGTGGTTGAGTCTGTCACAAATGGCCCATAAGTGTCTTTGTGTAGTTTTTCTGCATATTTTTCATCTTGTGTCACTGGAGGATTGTTCGTCATGTTGTCTAGACTTTGATGCATCGCTGGAGGAGCCAAGACATCATCTGCTTCTTGATCTTTTTCATGAGCCTTGTCAATGATGTCATCTATATATTGATGTGTTACTGGAGGATTGACATCATTTGGATTTTTGTATGACACTGAAGAAATGTCCTTGACATCCTCTGAATCTCGAAATGATTCTGGAGAAGTGTCCATGACATCGTCATCTGTACTTTGATCCATAATTATAAGACTGAAAAGAAAAATAAATATTAGGTTTGGTCAGATAAACCCCAGACAACACACACACGCACACACAAATGTAATCACTTTGGACACAATTAAACATGACTTTCATTTAGACACAAAACATCAAACTAAGTGACATCTACAAATGCAAATGATGCTTAGTGTAAAATTCAAATATGAGTTTTAAATGCTGTTTGCATTAGTACATGGCAGTTACTACATGAGAACCCGAACAGCTACAACTCCACCTCCTAAAATGCAACTCCACTATATATTTCATTGCTCTGACCCCCAGGAAATATGGACCATGTATTTACTAACTTTGCATAATTTTTTTTTAAATAAAAAGTTACTTGGTGAAGTAAATAAAGATGAGAGATTCAATTTTATGAATGTGACATTAGCAAAGAACAAAAAAAGGATATATCATGTGGCTGCAAGTGATTCAATGTAAATCATCTAATAAAATGATAAAGGACATTATCAATTTTATATACAACCGTGCATTGTCATTAAATAAAATAAAATAAAATAAAATAAAATAAAATAAAGGTTTATGTAATCATTGTCTATCAAAATAATACAAATATGTACAATATAAAAATAAATAAAATTACTAACAATTAATAAAAGTCACCTGTTGATCAGCAACTGGAATCCACCCAAGCTTGAAAGTCAAAAGAATTCAACACACATTGCATACTGCGTATGAAGACAAGGAAATATCAGACAACCTCATCATACAGCTTCACCCTCCCAACTATAAACTTTATACTAATTATATCTCTGTCTCAATAAAGTTAGTTAATACCTAACATGATTCATAGAGTGATAGTCATTAAACAGTTCCAGATCAACTAGAAATGAAAGCTACAGAGGAAACAGGTTTCCTGTTCAGACGAGTCACATGATTTCTGGAAAAACGAAAATGAAGATTACATTTTAACGTATTTGTCCATATGAAAAACAGCTGTATATAAATAAAAAAAAAAAAGTAGAACAATAGAAAAATTATATTGCTGGAAGTAAAAAAAAAAACTGCAAAGACAAAGGATTTAAATAAAATGTATAAAACGGATAGTTCCAGTCCATGGTTCTGATTGGTTGAGCCGCGTTCAAAGCCGTTGTAAATTACTCTACAAACATACACCTTTGTTCACATCTATGTGTTGCTTAGCAACCACTTTGTTTGTTGAATAATGTTTGTATTAATATCATTATACTTTATTTGCTCTGTTTTATTTTGTGAAACCTTACCAAGTATATGGAATAACCATTTTATAAAAGCAGTAAGCCACATGAAGCCGTGGTTTACAGTGAATTTATAACAGCTAAGGAGGTTTTAGCTCCGCTTCGTGTCGTGCCTAACAATGCCCCCTAGCTGTTATAAATTCACTGTAAGCCAAGGCTTCACAGGCCTTATTGCTTTATACTTGTATTCCTCAAACTTATCAAACCTGAAGTCTGCACAAACACAGATATCTCAGCACTAGAAGCCGTGTAGAGAGAATGATTTATTTTATTTATTTTGACCAGTTTTACACATTTTATACTCTTGTACTATAAAAAAAAACGTTTACAAACTGACAAATCTTAAGTAGAAAACAGAAATTTCTGACAATGTTGTACTGTAGAGACAAGTAATTCAGTTAATTACAGCAATGTAACTAAAATGTTAAGTTTATTACCCATGTTAAAGATGAAGAGAAGGATAAAGGATGCAAGTAGATGTTTTACAGTTTTTACAAACACTGTAAGAGTGCAAGCTATATTATAGTGCAAGCTATATTTAAAGAGCGTGATCAAAACAGGAACACCACCACACAACAATGTCCCAAGGCAAAACTGACAAGTAATTCAAACAACAGGTGATGGTCAGGGCAGGCAGCCAATGATCAGAAACCAGGGAACAATAAAAATGTAAAAACACAAAGGCAAGACAAACAGAAAATAAGGAAACATGGAAACGCTTATAAATGTCCAGTACAGCAAAACAAGGCTGAATTCAAAACCACACCTTATACCTGCATTCACAATTCCCTACATTAGGCCACTAATACAGTTAACTTAAAGGAGTAAATGAAAACAAGAAAGTGAATTCAGACACTCTGGAAGGACTGCCACTTTTGCATAGTTTGTGCTGTTTAATAATCATTGGAAACTGACAGCTTCAGTAGTAAGAGGAAAAGATTTATCTTGACTCTGTCGTGGAAATGATGTTTAAACCAATTAAACCATTTAATAATCAATCTACAATAAATGTATACCGTATTACGCCATATGCTGTGGACAAGCACTTTGTAAAATGAACGGATAGATGGATGATTCAGCTGCAGGCGCCATCTTCTAGTGGATATGCGGCAATTCATTCGGCATGCAACATTCACAGTGCATTATGGGTATTCTCTAGACATTGACCATACATCAGTTGTACACTTGTTATTGCTGTGCATTGTGGGATTGAATGAGTGTACTCAATAATGTCCACTAAAGTTTTGGACACCACTAAAAATGGCTGTTCCCTCAAATAGTGCTCTATTTAAGGGAATAGGGGGCGATTTCGGGCACAGGGCAAGACTTGGCAAAGAGTGTGTGAGAATGTGCAACTTAAATAGTCCTCCTAATAGGAGGCAGGTGAGTCTGTAATCAGTTCCAGGGCAGAGGGTTATGGGAAATGGAGTCTGGCAAAGGTATAGGATGGAGTGTCCTCTGATGGCGAGTGGGAGGAACAGCATGGACCGGATTCAAGACACTAACCAACCAAAGTAACTTCTTGGCATTTTTTATTTAATCATTTAGTAGTAATAAATGCAACCCAATAAACCCAAGCAACTGTCTGGGAGATGAATGGGAGTACTAACAGATTGCTGGTTACAACTGCACATTTTATTTATTTTATAGCTAACATTAGCATTTTATTTAACCTAGACTTAAACAGGTCATTTGAATCAGCATCATCATGTTCTGAATCACCAATGTGTTTACTGCACAGATTACAGGTTTGTTTGGATTTGATTCTGTCAGATTTTTGGCTCAAAAAAGGTAAGATTTCTCTCACAGACTAACACCCTACAAGTTTAACCCTCTACGGTACGCAATATGATATCAATGAGGAAAAAATTATTTGTTTTTCCTAAAATTGGGCACTATAACAATATCAATAAACATTTTTATTATTTTTTTTCATTTATATATATATATATATATACAGGGGTTGGACAATGAAACTGAAACACTGGCCAATATAGTGTTGGAGGTTTCATGGATATGTTTGCACAGCCTGGTGGCCTATCTTCACTGATTGCACAATGCACCAGTAAGAGCAGAGAGTGAAGGTTGACTATGTGCACCCAATGGATCAAACATTGTACCCTGAAAGTAGTGCCTTGTATCAGGATGATAATGCACCAATACACACAACAAGGCTAGTGACAGAGTGGTTTGATGAACATGAAAGTGAAGATGAACATCTCCCATGGCCTGCACAGTCACCAGATCTGAATATTATTGAGGGATGTTTTGGAAGAGCGAGTTAGGAAAAGTTTTCCTACGCCAGCATCACGTAGTGACCTGGCCACTTTTTTTTTTTTTGCAAGAGGAGAATAGCTTAAAATCCTTCTGGCTACTGTGCAGGACTTATATTTGTCATTCCCAGGATGAAATGATGCTGCATTGGGCACAAAAAGGCTCAACAACGTACTAATTGTTTTTAAAAAAACAGGTGTTTCAGTTTTATTGTCCAACCCCTGTATATATCTAACTATTGTTGCTGATTTGTCTGATCCCCATATGAAGACATTAATCTCTGGTAGTTGTTGTGTCTGTATATCCAGCTGAACAGAAGCTCCTGTCTGCACAAACACAGAGATCTCAGCACTGAACCCTGAGGAGAGAAACACATAGTTCAGAACATTTTACATCTCCGTCTCACTTTAATTTATGTTATGACATGTTGAAAAAGATGTAGAACTACAGCAGACTAAATGTTATGGCTTTTTACAAACATCATTACAGATAAAACACTAGAAAATGACAAAATATTAATTATTGTATCAACATATATTGTTTTTTTTTTAAAAACCTGTGTAAGAGATAAGGAAAAGAAAGAAGGATAAATACATCACAACAGATTACAATTACATTTGTGAAGCAGACAGATTAAGCCACTTACAGTAAGACATAAGTGCATTATAATTTCTAACTTGATCACGTACAGAAAAAAACTTTCTAATCACTCTAGCTTTTGGTTTCTGATCAGGAGTCGCTCTGCATGAATGTACAACTATGGCAGATTGGCCTAATACAAACCTCATTATAGATAAAGCCCTGGAAAAAAAATAAACAAAACATAGAGACATTAGAAACATAAATGTAATTTAGAAACATAAATGTAACTTAGAAACATAAATGTAATTTTTTTTCCCCATTTGAGTTCATTACCTGCGTTACTGATGAGGAGCAGAATAAAGGATGCAAGATGATGATCCACTGCCATTGTAACAAACATCAAGACGGCTGATGTTGTATTCTTGAAACAGCAAGCTGAATATCTGTGCAGTGACACTCTGACAGCCTGTTTATAGCTTTGTGAGTAGATCAGTTCAGTGTTCGTCATGGCCCTCTGCTGGACATTAGTTAGATTTCATGTAACGCTTACAAAACTATATATATATATATATATATATATATATATATATATATAAAAAGCAGGCGAATAAGTGAAAGTGAAAGTCGTTTTTATTAAAGTTAGATTAGAAAAAAACAGCTGCATATAGATGAGACTAGAAAATATAAATAATTTAACAGACATTAGTTTGAACCAGTCATAGAAAATGTTCCAGCATCCAAAAAAAGGGAGATCTAAAAAAAAAATAAAATAAAATAAAAAACACATTTAAGAAAAACCTGGCCAATAAAGGCAAGTTCAAACAGCACAAGAACAGTAAAATCACTCTGCAGTAGCTGACAGAAAAATGCCTGTAAATTTCCACAACAGTCATGAAGTCCGCTAGTTAAATTAAGACATGAACTCCACTGGTGAGTTCAGTCAATCAGTCTGATCTACAGCAGTCATGAGCAGATGAAGGTGTTTCATGCTGCATGGTAGGTGACGGTGGTCCATGGATCTCCTGTCATCTTCTGGGTCAGAGTCTGAAGAGAAATAAAACAAACCATCACAGAATGTCAAGTGAAACATATTAAATATTTAATGTTGAGTTTGACCAGACATTTATTATCTGACGTCTGCTGAATAGTCATTTGAATCTCACCTCAACATCATCATAGTCTGTATCATCAGCCTGTTTGCCACCTGAGAGGTCAGAATGTACGTTTATTATTTGTATTGACCAATATTCTGGATTCACTAGACTGCTCTCACTAGTAGTTGCCTGACCATAAAATGCTACAAATAAAATATTGCAATGCCAAAAGTATTTGTTGCCAACAACTAAGATATAGTGTAGTCAGAACACAAACAAATATTTGAAATGAAATTTCTGTTGAAACAAGATTGTTTTGCAAAGAGTCTTTATGTTGCACTCAGAAAGAAAATGAGCAATGCAACTAGACAAAACTGGACACAATGATGATCTATATGGGTTACTATCCTACTGAACAATCAGGATCTGCTACATTAATTGTGTTGTTTCTCAATATAAACCTAGTAACTTTCATTCTTTTAGTGCTAAAGAAACTGTTTCAGGTAAAAACATGAGATCAGTTTTTCAGTATTTGTGAGATGGACATACCTGTTTTGTTCTTGCAGCAACAGTAAAGAATCAAACCAGCAAACACTATCACTCCAACAGCAACAAACACAATAATGAACAGATTCATGTGCACTGATGATCTGACCATTAATTCGATGTGTTTTTCATTCTCTGGAAAGTAAAACATTAAGAACTGCAAAATCAGCCTATTCAGAGTTAACTTTATAGTCAAAAAGTACCATTGTAAAAATCATTCGAGAAAATGCAGTTTGCGATGTGTAAACCAGAAACAGATATCTGAGTTGTGATATAAAGACTAGTTCTTGATGTTAAAACAGATATTTACCTTCACAGAGCTGTATGATGTTTATTCTGTCTTCTTTCCAGCTGACAGGGTTGCTATGGTTACAGATGATGGAGTCCTCACTGCAGTACAGGATGAGAGTGTTGATTTGTGATGTCACTTCCTCTGGAGAGCAGCCGCCATATACAAAAGTGGAGCTGAGTTTAAAGTCATAACTTCTACATGTAAAATTGACACTACAGGAATGATTAGACCAGCTTGAGTTCACAGTCAGGACAGGAGGCTCAACAGCATCTGAAACACACATTTAAACCAAGACCAGAATCACACTGCCAGTTTACAGTTCAGTGATTTTAAACACAGTACATTAAAGGGGTCATCGGATGCCCATTTTCCACAAGTTGATATGATTCTTTAGGGTCTTAATGAAAAGTCTATAACATGCGTTGGTAAAAATTTCTCAATGGTTGTGTATAAAACACCTTTTTTATCTTGCTGAAATCAGCTCTGCAAAAATCATCCTGTTCTGATCGATGTGGCTTTAAATGTTAATGAGCTCTGCTCGCCCCGCCCCTCTCTTCTCTCTGTGGAGTGACCAGTCTGTTTACCTTAGCTGCATTTAGACATGAAACTTGCTAACTAGCATGTTATTAGGAAAGGCGATTGCAAAGATTCATAAAAAACCCTTATACTCACTTCTGCTGTAAGTGAAGCTGGATCATGAATGATTCGCACAAACATAGACACATTTGTTTAGAACGGGAGGTGCATTCCCTTCACAAACAAACGTGATCCACTGCATTTTCAGTGGCTCAGATGTCGGGAGTAAATGATGACTGCTATGTTCATTATTACATCCAACAACAGAATACTTTAATCGCTTAGGAGCCATTCTTGTCTATGTCCCTGTTCCGGCACGAAACAATGGCGATCGGACTGTTACTACTCATTCAAGGCGGGTCTAAGGTAAGACAGCTGTGTCAGTCAACTATCATGGGAGCGGCCTCTGTCGGTGTGTCATCACACAGACAAGATGCTGAGAATGGCTTGATTTGAAAAAGGGGAAATTATTTTTACAGATTAAATAAAAACCACTGGGTGGATTTTTATCATTATAGGGTGGTTGTGTACACATACTGCCAACACACATTTATGTTCAAACAACATGTAAAAGTGAACTTTGCATCCAATGACCCCTTTAAAATCTAAACACAACTCAAAGTACAAACGTCAACCAAAAATATTTCTTTAACCACATTATTTATCTGTATTCTCCATGTAAAAGGTTTTGAATAAAAATTGTCAGAAGATAAACTCCAACTGTTGTTTTTGCTTTAACTGAAGTTACGGAGCCAAAAAGAAAGTTATATATTTTAAATATAAAAGTGAAAAATGTAACAAATTACTCTTATGAAATGCCTTTTATGCAGGAACACATTCAATCACACAAAGAAATGAGCATCACCTATAACAGATACTCTGTATGTAGAAATAATGCGGTCTGATTCTCCACTTGCTATTGCTCTGTAGAGTCCACTGTCTGTCTTCTGCATGTTCTTCAGTGTTAGAGAAAAGGTTTTATCATTGAAATTCACTCTGTTCTTATAGGAAGAGTGGACTTTTACTTTTTTAGATTCATTTGTATATTTAACTATAGTCTCTGATTTATCATTTTTCCAGGATAAATCATCAAACTCTGGTAGTTCTTGTGTCTGTATATCCAGTTGAACAGAAGCTCCCGTCTGCACAAACACAGAGATCTCAGCACTGAACCCTGAATAGAGAAAAACACACCATTCAGAACATTTTGAAAAACATTATTTGGACCTTGATGAAAGATATTCCATGCATCATCTCAAGTCTATTGCACCAAACATCACACAGTGATTTATCAATTTTATTAATTTGTTAAGTGTCTCAGAGTGAAGTTTTACATTCATGTATCAAATTTCATCAAATGACTGATTCCATTCTGGAGTTAAAGCCATTTGAATCAATATTTGGATTGCCCACTGGCAGCCATTCTAAAAAGAAATTCAACTCTAAAGCTGTAGTAGGGCTTTGTCCTTTAACTCCAAAAAGAAACAGTAGAAAGATAAAAAAAAAATGTACTCTTGTACTAATTGTCACAGAAAATATTCTTTAGAACTGTAGCGTTAGAGACAAATCAGCCTGCTTTCCTTTCCTGTTCTAGCCCGTTTTCTTCTAGACGATGTTTAAAACTTTATTTTTAAGACCTCTCATCGTATTGCCTCTCTATAATGATTAAAAGCATCTGGATAAAAGCATCTACTAAATGAATAAACATAAATGTGCAGCTAGTCTACTTGAAGAAGCTGAAGACCTAAGGCAGATAAAGACTGTTTTTCAGAACATTATAAAGCATTAAACTATATGACTAAACTGATCTTAGCAATTACAACTGTTACATGACACACACTATATAGTTAAGACAGTAAATGTTCAAAACCATGTAAACTCCGACCTGTGCAGCAATCACCATAAACATAATCATTAATAAGTGACTAAATTAATTATTTAATTGAGTTTATTACCTGTGTTACTGATGAGGAGAAGGATGAAGGATGCAAGAAGATGATCTATTACCATTGTAACAAACATCAGAATCACTGGTGTCCTAGAAAAGGAAGTTGATTAGACGTAAAATGACACTCGGTTAGCTACTTCCGACCACAGACAGTTCTCTGAATAATTCACTTCTTGACAGCTTTTTAAAGCTCCTTACATGCATGGTGGTTTGAAGTGCTGCAGTCAAACACTATAACACTGAAATCAGTCTCATCCATCAGTATCACTATGAGGAACCAGTGGCAGTTCTTCCTGAATCTGCAGGGTTATTTTGGGCCGTGTGTGAATTCTGAAAAAATGAGCAATAGACAAACTACTTACATTGAAGACAGTGCAGTATCATTCCTCAGTAGATCACAAGCTGAAAGACCTTTCAAAGAGACATGGTAGATGAGATAGTAGTGTTACATATAACAGATGCTTCAAAGCATTTATCAGGTACGCATTACAATAAAGCTGTGTATCAAAATTGGTTTTGTTTTCATAAAATCATATGACGGATGATGGTCACAGGATAGTTGATCAATAAACAGTTTTTTTCTACTTTATTCCAACTGCTAGAAAAAGAGAACTGAAAAGAAGATGGCAACATATCAGGGGAACATGAGGCTTTATTTCCTCATTTCAGGAGATGTGAATAATAATAATAACAATAATTCCTTACATTTAATATAGTACTAGCACTCAAAACACTTTACATGGAAGGGGGAATCTCCTCAACCACCACCAGTGCGCAGCATCCACCTGGATGATGCACGGCAGCCATATTGCACCAGAACACACACCAGCTAATTGGTGGAGAGGAGAAGTAGGCGATGAAGCCAATCAGAATATGTGGATGATTAGGAGGCCATGATGGTCAGAGGCCAATGGGCAAATTTGGACAGGATGCCAGGGTTACACCCCTACTCTTTTCAAAGGACATCTTGGGATTTTTTAATGACCACAGAAAGTCAGGACCTCAGTTTAACATCTCATCTGAAGGACAGTGCCCTTTTGACAGTACAGTGTACCCATCACTACACTGGGGCATTAGGACCCACACAACACACAGGGTGAGCACCCCCTGCTGGCCTCACTAACACCTCTTTCAGTAGCAACCTTGTTTTCCCAAGAGGTCTCCCATCCAGGTAAAGGCCAGGCTAAACCCTGCTTAGCTTCAGTGGGCAACCAGTCTTGAGCTGCAGGGTGATATGGCTGCTATATGATATATACTTCATTTGTCAATTTTATTTATTGTATAGTATTGTAATTAAATTAGTAGTTAAGCTAAAATGAAAATGAATTACGTTTATGCCACTTTTTTTTTTTTCTTTTTTTTTTTGGAGTTTGAGCACACTGACTTTTATTGAATAGACAAAAACAGCTTAAACATTCAAAACATCAGTAAATGATGACAAAACATTCACTTTTGAATGAACGATTCCTTTAACCAGATTAACTCCACTGAGATTTTAAAATCTCTTGTTCCTCAGAAACCTGGTCAAGAAAGGCAAATCCAAACAGCACAAAAATACACATCACGAGTGTGATCACATTAAAGTATATATGATGAGAACCAGAGAATCACTTGTAACATCTACAGTAACTGACTGAAGTTCATTGGACTCACAATAGTCTGCACACTTCAAAAAGATTCATTAAGTCAGGAAGCTGAATTAAGGCTTTAAGTTCTGTTTCTGAGTCTTTAGTAGTCACGAAGGTGTTTGGTTTTGTCCTACTGTACAGTAGGTAACAGTGGTCCATGGATCTCCTGTCATCTTCTGGGTCAGAGTCTGAAGAGAAATAAAACAAAACATCACGTCAAGTTAAAAACAGAAAATATTTAGTATTCAGTTTGACATGACATTTATTATCTAACATCTGCTGAAATAGAGATAATCTGAATCTCACCTCAACATCACTGTAGTCTGTATCATCAACCAGTTTGACATCTGAGAGAACAGAATAAGTTTACAGTAAGTTTACTGCACAGATTACAGGTTGTGTGGAAACATGTTTGTTTGTGTTTGATTCTGTCAGATTTTTTACTCAAAAAGGTGAGATTTAACAGCCTACAAGTTTAATATTGACCAGTAATCTGGATTCATTATTGCTCTTAATATAAGTGCATGTTAGTGTATGTTAGACATTGTAAGAAATTTGTTTTAAAGAGTCTCTCTAGAATTTATAGAGTCAAATAAAACCTACCGGTCCAACTGTATTAAAGGAGAAGTCCACTTCCAGAACAATAATTTACAGATAATTTACTCACCCCCTTGTCATCCAAGATGTTCATGTCTTTCTTTCTTCAGTCATAAAGAAATTATGTTTTTTGAGGAAACATTTCAGGATTTTTCTTCATATAATGGACTGATATGGTGCCTGAGTTTGAACTTCCAAAATGCAGTTTAAAAGTGCCTCCAAACGATCCCAATTGCAGTTGTAAATGATCCCAGTCGAGGAAGAAGGGTCCTACCTAGTGAAACAATTGGTTATTTTTATTTAAAAAAGTACAATTTAAATACTTTTTTATCTCAAACGCTCGTCTTTTCTTGCTCTGCTTGTATTATGGTTCAAGACAGTTAGGGTATGTCGAAAAACTCCCATCGTATTTTCTCCCTCAACGTCAAAAATCATTTCAAAATCATCCTACATCGCTGCAGAAGTACTGACCCAGTCTTTGCAAAGTGAACATGCAAAGAAGATCAAACACCCTTAACAAACAAGGTAAAACAGCGATATAGGACAATTTTGAAGTTGAGGGAGAACATGAAATGAGGGTTTTTAAACTACATTTAAACTACATTTTGAAAGTTCAAACTCAGGGCACCATATCAGTCCATTATATGGAAAGAAATGCTGAAATGTTTCCTCAAAAAACAATTTCTTAATGACTGAAGAAAGAAAGACATGAACATCTTGTATGACAAGGGGGTTCTAGAAGTGGACTTCTCCTTTAAACAAAGTGTATGAAATTTGAAATAATGAGTTGAGTTTTTGTTGCCAACAGCAAAATTGCAGTTCAGTTAGAAAACAAGCAAAGTTGTGAAAACAAAAGACCTCTATTAATACAAGATCACTTTGCGCATTTAAATTTAGAGATATGTTGATGCACCTAAGGTTAAATGAATTATAAACCTAAATCTATAAAATACAGTGAGACAAAACTAGACACAATGATGTATCTTTGTTTAATATCCTACAGAACAATCAAATACATATTAGCCTGTAGAGTAATCGTTTAGTACTAAACATTCTTTTAGTATTACATAAACTATTTCAGGTTTAACATAAATTTGAGATAGACAAACCTGTTTTATTCATGCAGCAACAGTAAAGAACCAAACCAGCAAAGACTATCACTCCAACAACAACACACCCAAGAACAAGCACAATCATGTAAGACAAACCATAGGAGAGTTCGGTTTGTCTTTCATTATCTGGAAAGTAAAAGATAAAGAGCTGCAATAATCAGTCTATTCTCTTAATAAACAATCAGAAAATGCAGTTTGCAGTGTGTAAACCAAGAATTTGATTTGTGAGTTAAAGACTAGTTATTGATGTTGAAAGAGATATTTACCTTCACAGAGCTGTGTGATGTTTATTCTGTCTTCTTCCCAGCTGACAGGGTTGCTGTGGTTACAGGTGATGGATTCCTCACTGCAGTTCAGGATGAGAGTGTTGATCTCATGTGATGTCACTTCCTTAGGATAGCATCTGTTGTTCTGATATCTAGAGTTAATCATGAGCTCATGAGATCTGCATGTGAAGTTCACAGTACAGAAGGTACCGCTGAATTGGTTTGAGTTTACAGTCAGGACAGGAGCCTCCACAGCATCTGAAACACACATTTACACTAAGATCACAATCACATTCACAGCAGTGATGCAGTATACAGTCAAATCTAAAGACAACACAAATTATAAACATACAGGAATATTATATGAGCAACAATTTGTTTTTGCAGTTAATGCAAGAGCAGATAAATCCTAAAGACAATGTGCCACAAGCTGGTTTAAATGTGCACATTGTATGTACAACTGAAAAAGTGAAAATTTTACTTGTATGAATGGTCTTTTATGCAGGAACACATTACATCACACAAAAAATTAGACTCACCTATAACAGATACTCTGTATTCAGCAAAGAATTGATTATTATCTTGTATTGATCTTGCTGTGTAGAGTATACTCAAAATAATTTTGAGTATACACATTGAAAGAAAAGATGAGTCACAGACTCTTTAACAACACCACAAAACTCACAAGAATTTTCTAGATCCAATTTGAACCGTTCAAATAATTCTTTAACCGGGTAAATTCTGTGTAATATCTTAAAAGATACCTCTTTTACTTTATTACTTACAAAAAAACTTAATTGTTATCGACCATACTTTCTTCCACTATTTTCATATTTAGATGACCAAAAGACTGTTGAGCATGGCACATAATTATTCTTTAACAGATTTCTAATATATCTATTACTGCATTTATCTTTAACAATATTAATATCGCCAATAAATATATCACAGTCAATGGTTGTTGGTCAGTATTAATGGAATGTATAGAATTACGTAAAAATGAAACAACTTTACTTGGAATTGCATCAAAAATAACAGCATAGTCTTTTGGTTTCACAGGAATTTCACATTTTTTAAGGAATTCTGTGTATGTCAAAAGCAAACCATGTTCATTAAGCAACTGACTAACAGTAAATATTCCATTGTCATACCATGACTGATTAAAGATAGATTTTTTTTTATACAAGATATCTCTATTATTCCACAGAAAATATCGATGTGGTGTGAAATTGTGCTTATATATTAACTGCCAAGCCAACAGAATCAAAACTTCAACTGAAGTTCAAATTAAAATGACGAAGAAACAAGCCGTTAAGATTTCACTTCAAAAAGGACCCCAAAGAGGAGCCCTCTATACCGCCTGGTGGAAATTATACAAATATTTGTGTAAAACTCGGCTACTGATCAAACGGCGTATTTTCTCAATATAAATATAAAATAAGCACTTTTGTTTCATCCCAAGGCTTACCACAGAATTAATTTGATTGACATTATTATTACAAACATTGTAAACTACCTATTTACGCGACGCGGCGCCGTCAGGACCTGAAAACATGGGATCGAAGAAGCATCGTAGGAGCCGATCGCGGTCCCGTTCTCGAGAAAAATCTCGTAGACATGTCCGTTCGCGCTCGCCCGAGGACAGACACGGACGGAACCGCTCTCCCGTAAAAGATTCTCGCAGACGGGGGCGGTCGGACAGCGGCGGTTCCAGGAGCAGCGGAGGTTCCGCAGGCCCAAGCCGACACCGAGGGAGAGAGTCCGGCCACTCCAGCGACTCCGACCGCGATCACAGAGACAGAAGAGCACGATCACACGGAAGATCAAAAGACAGAGACAGGTACTTAAAACCATAATAGACAAAAAAATGTAACTGTTTTGTAAGAATTTCAGTTTATCTAGTAGGAGGGGGTACGTGAAAAATATGGAGAGAAACAGTTAAAATATGTACGTATAAACAAACAAACAAATACATACATGCATACGTTTTAAGCGAATGAATAATTAGTTAAATACAAATATTCTAAATCAATGAGTAAAAATTACATTTAAACAAAAAATTAAATGAATAAACAATACATTCAACAGCGCAGTGCTAACAAGAAATCTTTTATATGATTGTTAATGCCCAAAAATTATATAGTACTACTATTTATTTTCTTACTTTATTTCTTTTTAAATATATGTTCACTTTATATTTTTTGTTGTCGTTCTTCGTTTTTATAGTAATACATTTTTTACAGAGTATTATAGTAAAAAAATAAAATAAAATGTAAGTTCATTTTTAAGGCACATTTCATACAGCGGTAATTCAAAAAAGTGCTCTACAGGAAAAATGACATCTTAAAAAGGTTCATAAGAAACAAAAAAATACAATGAAATGTTAAAAATAAAAATTGAGGAAAAGACTTATTTGTTATTAAATTCTTGACAGTCCATTTCTTAATTTTAATCTGAACTTTTGTTAAAAACTAATACACTTAATAATTTGAATACATTTATTATAATCTAGGAACTCTACATTAGTTAATTTATTAATATAGCATATCATTATAAATTAAAAATAATTTTAGACTTTTAAAGTTAATATTTAAGGCATATTTATAATATTTTTTTCACAGTCTTTATACAAGAAATTATATAGATGTTTTTTAAATTGTAGGATGGAGGTCATTTGGTAATCTGTGGCATCTAAAAGATTAAAATCCCCTAATTGTAAACATAACCTTTAATTTATTTATTGTTTTAGCTCTTCAGGTGATAATCAGAAGAAACATAAGATGAAGAAGAAACACAAGGATGAAAAGAGCAGCAGGAGGAGGAGGAGTAGAAGCACCTCACGTTCCAGCTCAGATTCCAGCGTGGAGCGAAACACAGCAAGAGATGACAGGAGCAGCGAGAGAGAGAGGAGACGACGACAGAGCAGGAGCTCCAGCAGGGAGAGACGAAGAGAGGTAGACCGAGAGGAGAGGAGGAGAGATAGCAAAGAGAGGGATCGAGACAGACGTAGACGCTCTGAATCCAGATCCTCGGTTTCCTCGAGCTCCTCCGCCGACTCTGATCAGCGAGACAAGACGACACAGGGATCGTCCTCCGCTAAAGAAGACAAGAAGAAACAGAAAGACATGATGAAGGCGCTGGAGACACCAGAGGAGAAGCGAGCCAGACGTCTGGCCAAGAAAGAGGCCAAAGAGAGGAAGAAGAGGGAGAAGATGGGCTGGAGTGAGGAGTACATGGGCTACACCAATGCAGACAACCCGTTTGGAGATAACAACTTGCTCGGCACCTTTAAATGGCAGAAGGTGAGAGAGACGTTTTGGATAGCGGAGGTCAAATATGTGTTATTGCACTGGAAAGTCTGATTAGGACTTGTTAACAGAAATGAACTTCACTTACTGTGTTTGTGTGTTTCTCAGGCTCTGGAGAAGAAAGGCATCGGGCACTTGTCAGAAAAAAATCTGAAGGAGAGAAATAAACATATCCAGCAGGAAAACCGCAGGGAACTACAAAAGGTACTGAACTTCTTTGGATAACGAGACATTTTAGAATTAGGAAATTAGAAATTTAACTAAGAATTAATACAGAAAAAGAGAATATAGTACACTACCAGTCAAACATTTGAACATTGAAAAGTAAGAATATCTCTTTTTTTTTTAAGAAAAAACCAAGCCTACATTTATTTGAGCCAAAGTACAGCAGAGCAGTTTGAATATATTTTAAAATGTAATTTATACCTGATGCTGAAATTTTCAGCATCGTTACTCCAGTTTTCAGTGTCACATGATCCTTCAAAAATCTATGCTGATTTGCTGTTCAAGAAACTATTATTATTATTGTTATTATTATATCAATATTTCAAACAGTTGAGTACTTTTCACCACTCAGTTGTTTTCATAATAATAATAAATATTTTTGCAAATCAGAATATTAGAATGATTTCTGAAGAATCATGTGACTGGAGTAATGATACTAAAATCCAGCTTTGAAATCACAAATAATAAATTATATTTTAAAATATATTCAGATAGAAAAAAGTTATTTTAAATGTAAAATATTTCCAAATTTTTTGCTGTACTTTGGATCAAATAAATGCAGGCTTGGTGAGCAGAAGAGAAAAAAAAAACACAAAAATTAAAAATCTAACTGCTCAATAACTTTTGACTGGTAGTGTATGTATTTTCTAAAATATAAATTTCAATATAAAAATCCCTTAAAAAATGTCATATTCTATAATGTTTCAGTGATCATAACTAGTTTCAAGTGTTAATAACTAGTAAAACAATTTCTAAATATTAATTTTGTTTATGGTGTCTCTTGTTAGATTAACTTAAATATATATATTTTTTATTATTATTATTTTAGTTTTTGTAATGTGTCAAATATTTTTAGTTAACCAAAAGTGATAATTTTTTAAAGTAATTTCAATAGTCATTAACACCGAAACAGTAACGAATTGGACATTTTTTAGGTGATTGTAATTGTGAAATTGAATTTGGATATACTACAGACTTCAAAGAAATAATATGAAATTTTTTTCAAGAGTTTTGAAGAATAGAATAACTATAAAATAAATTACAAAAAGTGTCTTTAGTTAACAAGAGGGACCATAAACTAATGTGCTAATATATTTTAAACAATTTCATTAACAAACAAACGCTTACAATTTCGGTAGTTCATGAACTTCATGACAAGAATACGACAAGATATGATTCAAACGTTCATGACATTCATAACTGTTGCTTAGTTTCTCTAATCAATTGTTCTCTCATAATAAATGTTACTGTATTTTTGTACTGTTTTAAATATATTTAATTTAAATGCTGCAATCAAATTGCTTTCGGTAATTAGAGGAAAAGACAGAACTGAACTAAAGGTGTGAGGTTTGTGTGTCCAGGTGAAGCAGCTGCGTCTGGAGCGAGAGCGGGAGAAATCCATGCGCGAACAGGAGCTGGAGATGCTGCAAAGAGAGAAAGAGGCCGAACATTTTAAAACGTGGGCGGAACAGGAGGACAACTTTCACCTGCATCAGGCCAAACTGAGGTTAGGCTCTTCAGGCATGCAGTGTTTTACTACAAACATGAATGAGTGGACCATTTGTAACTTTTTCTGTGATGTGATGTAGGTCTAAGATCCGTATCCGTGACGGCCGAGCAAAACCCATTGACCTGCTGGCTAAATACATCAGCGCTGAAGATGATGATCTGTCCGTGGAGATGCATGAACCATACACCTTCCTCAACGGACTCACCGTCACAGACATGGACGACCTGCTGGAGGACATCAAGGTGTGTGATGAAAAAGAAAGCAACAGTCATTTTAACATTTTGATTGCCAGTTCAGGTGTTTTTCTAAACAAAGTAGGATCAATATGTAAAGTAACAGTATTTTGTACATAGGTTCAATGATGGTTTTGGTCTGTTTGTGAGCACAGTGTGTTTTAACGGCTGTGTTTCTGGCTGTAGGTGTACATGGAGCTGGAACAGGGCAAAAATGTGGATTTCTGGAGGGACATGACCACCATTACTGAAGACGAGATCAGCAAACTGCGCAAACTAGAGGCGTCAGGCAAAGGACCAGGTGATGTGATGACCTGCACTACTACATTAACACTATGTATACTTTACAGTTTAATCATTTCAATCATTTTAGGTTATGCTATTATTAAATACAGTTTTTTTTAAAGATTATATATACTACCAGTCAAAAGTTTTTGAACAGTAATATTTTTAATGTTTTTTAAAGAAGTCTGTTCTGCTCAAAGCCTGCATCTAAAGTACACCAAAAACAGTAAAATATTTTAATTTATTTTTACTATTTAAAATAACTTTTTAGCATTATTACTTCAGTGACATGGCCCTTCAGAAATCATTTTAATAATCTGATTTGCTGCTCAAAAAACATTTATTATTTTTATTATTATATTGATAATAATAATCATAATAAATGTTTCTTGAACAGCAAATCAGCATATTAAAATAATTTCTGAAGGATCATGTGACACTGAAGGCTGGAGCAGTGATGCTGAAAATTTAGATTTGATCATAGTAATAAATTACATTTTAAAATATATTCAAATAGAAAACCGTTATTTTAAATAGTAAACAAAAAAAAAATCTAAATTTGACTGTTTTTGATGTACTTTGGATCAAATAAATACAGGCTTGGTGAGCAGAAGTGACTTCTTTAAAAACATTAAACTTACTGTTCAAAAACTTCTGTTCAAAAATTTGAGGCAAATTGTTTAAAAAAAAACAATTAATACCTATTTTCAGAACAGATGCATTAAACTGACAAAAATGGCAATAAAGACATGTATAATCTTACATAAGAGTTCTTTTTCAGAAAAATGATGTTAATCTAAGAATCCTGAAAAAATGTTTGTTTCCACAAAAACATTAAGCAGGACAACTGTTTTCAGCATTAATAAGAATTACTTTTTGAGCAGCAAATCAGTATGTTAAAATGATATCTGACAGATCATTTGACACTGAAGACTGAAGTAATGATGCTGAAAATTCAGCTTTGCATCACAGAAATAAATTACATTTTACAATATATTCATATAAACAACTTATTTAAAATTGAAATAATATTTCACAAAATTACAGGTTTTACTGTATATTTGATCAAATAAATGCAGCCTTGGTGAGCATAAGAAACTTTTTTAAACTGTGGAGTATATTTGTTTTTATTATTATACAGTAGTTATTATTTATTATTTGAGTCATGAAACAGTGCATATGAAATTTATATGTAATTTCTGAAAATTATTATGCAACCCTACAATGCAATATAATTTAGTACATTTAAAAGTCCAGTGTGCAACCCCTCATCCATCTCTGTTTCTGTCACATCAGGTGACCGTCGTGAGGGCATAAACACATCCGTCAGCACAGACGTGCAGAGCGTGTTTAAAGGGAAGACATACAGTCAGCTTCAGGCTCTTTATATGAACATTGAGAACAAAATCCAGGCCGGAGGCTCCAACCTGGACATCGGCTACTGGGAGAGTCTCCTGCAGCAGGTGCGGGTCTACATGGCACGAGCCAGGTGCGTATCAGACTAAAACTGTCACAGGGCCTCTGGGGATTTTTAACATTCAGTGATGTCTTACCTTATGCGTCTGTGTGTGTTTGTGAAGGCTGAGAGAACGGCATCAGGACGTACTGCGGCAGAAGCTTTATAAACTGAAGCAGGAACAGGGTGTGGAGAGTGAACCGCTTTTCCCTATCATCAAAGAAGAGCCGGAGAATGAGCGGCCCATGTGAGTAATTTCACGTTTATCTGAATGTCCAGACAATGAAATCAATTGCATTCTAAACATACCCAATGTGTGATTTCTTCATTATGTTCCCAGAAGCCCTACAGCGGCGGAATCTGCAGATGAGGAGGCGGGCAGCTCTCAGCAAAATGATGATAGAGACAGACGGACCAACAGGCTGGATGGAGAAGAGGGTGAGCGGTCTGGAAGAAGCAGTCCTGCGGAGAAGAAGGGAGGACAGGGAGAAGGAGGGGAAGAGGAAGAGGAGGGAGAGAAAGATGAAGCACCGGAGGCCGTGTTAACAGAGGAGGATTTGATCCAGCAGAGTCAGGCGGAGTATGACTCCGGCCGCTACAGTCCCACCCTCCTGCAGCCCTCAGAGCTACCGCTGGACACGCACATCATCAATGTGGAGGAGGACCTGCAGAGACTTCTGCTGGCCCGGAGACAGCTGCAGGTGACCGGTACGTATCGCTCTGTTGCTTCATATACCATGGTAAAATTATACACACCACATGCTTTAAGATTTCAGTACTAGAAGTGCAGCAGGAGAAACAGTAAAATATGAACTATTGAAGTTAAATATAATATGCATTTAATTGTTTGAGTCCCTTGTTTGTCCTGAACAGTTAAACTACCCGCTGTTCTTCAGAAAAATCCTTCAGGTCCCACAAATTCTTTGGATTTTTTTTTTTAAGCAATTTTTTGAATTTGAACCCTTTCAATGACTGTATGATTTTGAGGTCCATCTTTTTACACTGAGGGACTCATATGCAACTATTGCAGAAGGTTCAAATTCTCATTGATGCTTCAGAAGGAAACACAATGCATTAAGAGATGGGGCTGAAAACTTCTGACCAGAATGAAGAGGTGTACATTTTTCTTATTTAGCATAAAAACATTTTTTTCCTTTAGTACTGCCCTTCAGAAGCTACAAAAGACACTTACATGTTTTCTAGAAGACAAAATAAGTTACATTTATCCTGATCTTCAAATTCCAAAAGTTTTCACTCCCCAAATCTTAATGCATCATGTTTCCTTCTGGAGCATCAGTGAGTGTTTGAACCTTCTGTAATAGTTGCGTATGAGTCCCTCAGTTGTCCTCAGTGTAAAAAGATGGATCTCAAAATCTTACAGTCGTTGTTGGAAAGGGTTCAAATACACAAAAATGCTGGAAAACCAAAGAATTAGTGGGACCTAAAGGATTTTTTTAAGATTTTTATAATTTCAACTATTATATTCTCTAGTGGACTATATATAAATGTCTTTTATGTGAAATATCTTATTTAGGTCAGTACTAAATAAAAACTAACGTGCATTTTGTATGATCCCTCTTATTTTGGTAAAATAATTAACATGTTGCAGATTCTGCAAGGTACATGTAAACTTTTCACTTCAATTGTATGTATTAAAAAAATCATGTAATTTACATTTTGGCCACTGGGAGGTGCATTACCTTTTTCCCCCTCTCTTTGTTTGTAACTAAACCCTGTTAAAGGAATAAAATGCAGGAAATGGCCTCAGGGATGCACTTAAATTAGCCTAAAGTTCACTTTAAGGTTGTGAGTATGGATATTTAAAATTCTTCCTTAGGGGTTACAAACAGCAGAAATAAAGGAAACCGACTGAACGAGACGCTTCCATTTACCTTAAAAATTCATCCTTTAAGGCCTCCATTCTAATAGGCTGATGGTTACAGAAGAACGTGTTTAGCTTTAAATATTTTTAGGTTTCCATTCGAAGTTGCAAATTTATGAAAAGCAAACAAAAAAAAACATTTTAATCAAAATTGTCTCTTCCTGAGAAACTAGTAAAAGTATCAATAATAAATGTTTCCATTGTAGTTTATGCACGTTGTCTTAATGGATGAAAAAAAAATGCATCTTTGTTTACATCCAGTTTTTTTAATGCTATATCCTTAAATTTTCATTAAAAAGGAGATGGAAAGCAAGTTCTGAAAAAAAAAAAAAAAACATGCCGAAGTGAATAATGTGGTTATTTCATGGACTTGAATTTATAGAAAATGAATCTACATCATGTCAGCTAATTGGAAACAAAGAATGCAGTGATCTTAAAGTATGTGACTGTAAAGAACACAAAACTAGTTCAGCAAGAGTCTACATTTGCTTTCTGTTAGGATAATAACCTTTATAATGCTACCTTTTGTCTTTTTCTTGAACAGGGGATGCAAATGAAAGCGCCGAGGATGCATTCGTGCGTCGTGCTAAAGAGGGCATGGGCGGCGACGAGGCCCAGTTCAGCGTTGAAATGCCTTTGACTGGAAAAATGTATCTGTGGGCTGACAAATACCGTCCGCGTAAGCCTCGCTTCTTCAACCGTGTCCACACCGGCTTCGAATGGAACAAATACAACCAGACGCATTACGACTTCGACAACCCGCCGCCCAAGATCGTCCAGGGCTACAAGTTCAACATCTTCTACCCCGATCTTATCGATAAGCGCTCGACTCCACAGTACTTCCTTGAGCCCTGTCCCGATAACAAAGACTTTGGGATTTTGCGCTTCCATGCCGGACCACCATACGAAGACATTGCGTTTAAGATTGTGAACCGTGAATGGGAATATTCCCATCGGCATGGTTTCCGCTGCCAATTCGCCAATGGAATCTTCCAGCTGTGGTTCCACTTTAAGCGATACCGATATAGACGATAAAGAGGATGAGGTTACGTTGTATTAGCAAGGTTTTGATTATTGGGAACATTAAATATTCATCTTCAAGTGCTGTAAAATTGGTGTAAATCTAGAAAAAGTAGTGCAAACTGTTGCATCTCCCGTTAGTGGAAGAACAGGTTTTCAACGGAATAGACCTAATATGTGAACATGACCTTGTTGAAAATCCTGTTTTGTACATTTTCTGGTTTGCAGGCACTTAGCTTGCATTTGATTCCTTTTTTAAACAGTGTTTGTTGGTTGAGCTTGAATAAATACTATTCTTGTACTATTTGTTTTTGAGATGATACATTAAAAATTGTTTATAGTCATCATTTGTGCTCATTTTTTAAACATTTTTAGACATTTAATTTGTTGTTCATTGGAAAATAGCATTTAAAAAGAGACATTTAGGTACAAAGATGGTATTAAAGTCAAAATTAAGTTTCTGCAGTACATTCAGGTAAAAAAAAAACATGTAACAAGCTGCATTAAACTCTGAGTCCAAGATGCAGACACTTGTCTTGGCATCCTGAAGATACAGGAAGTTCATTTTTGTTCATGTGGAATTGCCTTTAAAGGCAACATACTTGGATTGAAGCAACAACCAAAGCAGGTTTTAACAAGACAGCTTGTCTCACAACCATTACAAATGTCTAGAGAAAGGCTCTAAATAGTCTCTGCCTTAGACTTCAGGGCTCACAGTTTCTTTTAAAATCAGTCCACCTGGAAACAAAATCATTTAAATATTCACTTTTGAACAAGAGCTAATCACTGGTTTTGATTTAGGGTTTGTGGCAAAAGTTTGTTTTGTAGCAAGTAAAATATATTCAGAAGATGAACTGGATTTTAAGTCCATTCACTCCAAGGACGGTAACTAACTAAAGTTAATAATCTAAATCGAATTCTAAAGGTCACTGCACACAAATTTTTCTTACGCTTTTTTTTTGCTAGATAAGACCCTTCTTTTTCTTCTGAGACAATTTACACCTGCATTTGGGATCGTTTGAAGCCGCATTTAAACTGCATTTTGGAAGTTCAAAATCGGGGCACCATATCAGTCCATTATATGGAGAAAAATGCTGAAATGTTTTCCTCAAAAAACAATTTCTTTACGACTGAAGAAAGAAAGACATGAACATCTTGGACGACAAAGGGGGTGAGTACATTATATGTGAATCTTTGTTTTATAAGTGGACTCCTTTAATTATGAACACACCATTACACTGTTATTCTTCTCATTGCTTCTATATGGAGGGTTTTCACGACGTGTCATCAATTAGCCATATTGGCAGCGCTGAATGTAAACAATGCCACTGGACCAAATGAAACTTGCATATTTTGCTGATTATTGCTGCTGAAAATGGTTAATTAGTCATGTTTTGAGCTGTGCTAATTAGTTTGACTGGGAAAAACATTTGGAGTACTACAGACCGCCAAAAGTTATAACAAATCAAGGAGAAGAGTGCAAAAAACTGTCTGAGGAGTAAAAGGCGTTTGTGGTTGGGCAAACTGAATCAGGATTTCCAGGGCAAGAATTTTGACAACATTCATGTTTGTTCTTATTTCCAGTCAGGTAGGTGAAATATTATGCTATTATCTTAATTAATACTGCTCATACATATCTTTACCACCTATTAACTTTAGTTTGTCAAAATATTGCACCCTTTCCTGCTTACAAAGTCCATTTATGATTTAGCAGCTTCCACACGTTTTTTTTCCCATGGTTCAGACAGCATAAATTAGCAAAACAACATATTCAATAACCGGAACTCACACTGTCTACACTGGATGCGGCGCGGCGCAACATGACAAATCATAGACAGACCCAAAGTTCATATGATTTGTAATGGTCGTTTTGTCGCGCCTAGTGAAGACAGCCTCCAGATGTCTCAACAACTGTCGCGTCCGATGTAGACACGGTGTAAGAGAAAAGGTAGTCCACTCCAGAGCTATAAAAATAACAATACAGAGAAATGATGTTGGTATCTTAATATCGCCAGTGAGAATTAATTTTAATTTAATGAGCGAGTCTTTCAAGCGTAAGTCACAATGTAAGTCCATCATGCTTATAATAAACAGAGCATTATTGTCAATTGGTGTGCAAGCTAATATGGTTATTATTGTTATACTTGTCTTCATAGTTACCGTTCTTAGTGTGAATAGGACTTTAAGGCCTACTCTTGTGGTGCACTCTATATGAACCACAAAGAAACCCATGACGGTCATTTCCTGTTTAAGAAGGTCATTTCCTATAAGACTATATTGGACCTTTCCTCACACCCACAACTGCGGTTTTTGCATTGAACCAATTACCTACTTTGACGATGGCTAATAACTTATTTCCTGTATTTGGCTTACATGTTCAATTGGTGTCAAGACCACAAATGCAGATAGGACACACTTACAACACAGCACTGTCAAATTGCAATTTACACATTTTGATTTTCGATACTTTTCTGTTTAAAATACACTTGCATTAGTTCCTAAAACAGATGGCACAATTTTGTAGTTGTGCTGCTTGTTTTACTAAATACACATACTCATCTCAGCACCAATAAAATGTGCATTACTTTATGTTTTACCACCAAATTATATGTCCAATTCATTTAATTTCATTTTAATTTTTTTACTCTCAAAACTTTGCCTTTTTTACAGACTGTCTTGCACACTTCCCGTGGTGTGCTTTCGTTCTCAAGTAATCAGGACCGCAAATGTGGGTATTGGTACAGGCTCTATAAACAGAAGAAGCTAAAAATGCAATATGAAGAGTTCCAATGCAAAAGCTTCTGAAAGCCATCTTGGTCAAAAATGAGATAACGATACCCGGTGACTGCTCTCCACACACAGTATATATTCATCAAGTACTTTCACTTCAAAAGCGCTAAATACCAGCCTAAACCCATTCAGAAGTACCGGTACTTACATAGAAACCTATACATAGTAGCCAGAAAGAAATGCTCATTTAAAAGAAAAACGGCAGACGGACATAGAGGCTTCTGCATCTAAACTCTTCATATGATGGCACTACTAAGTGATGCCTTAGAAATAAAACAGCCGATCGCCAATTGGTAAAGTCATTGCATTAGAATGAAGATGTTCTAGTTCACACAGAAACACTCAGCATCCTGAGACTCACACTTAGCATGTGTTAATGTAACATTATAACACTATTTTAATTCATGAAACGGCATTTAGGAGGCAGTTTGTGTTAGAAATTTGAAATATTGCCAAGCAGTTTTCTCTATTTCTCCATTCAAGTAGATGGGAGTTGGTTTTGCATGACTGAAATAGCTGCCCGGTGGCATTGCAAAACGGGCCACCAAGTGATTTGACTGTCTTTGTGAAGTACTTTGTTTATTCCCGGCCAAAGTAAGCTGCAATGTAGACAGACCTTATGCAAAAATGTCTCTTTTTTTGTCCATTGGACAGTGGCATTTAGAAAGGAAGGTAAAGATTCATCAAGTAAAGTGGGTCAAAACAGCATTTTAGTCAAGAGTTAACAGCTGCAAAAGAGAAGCCAGCCCGAATGGGCTTGGTCGGCATATACTGTAAATGTCGATTAGCCGCATTACCAAGTCTGTGTAAATAAAAAAAAACGATCTCAAATCTCAGATTCATCGTCTATATATTTCAATGAGATCTGACCTGAGGAACCAACAGTGGTTGAGAGTCTGTCCGTTTCTCTAGAGCTGGAAAACCTCTGGTCGTTCATGTGGTTGTTGTTGCTGTTCAAGTTCACTGTTGGTGATGCCAGTTTATGTTCTGGAGGCTGGTTCATATTTCGACTTTCCTCACACGTGTGCTGTACCCTCCTGTGGCAAAACGGCAAGGGTAAATGCCCTCTGTAGACATTCCAAATGACTAGCATAGCTAGAATTAGCGACAACACCACCACCACAGCCACCAGTGTGTTTTCTTTTTCTTTAACTTCATGGAGTAATGCTGTAGTCCCGGATGCTGACCACATTTTTAGGTCATATGCTATGTGCTGGGTTTTAAAAAGTTGCTCTACAGAACTGCAGGTGTAGTGGCCGCTGGCATCTGCGGAGGCGTTGACAATCATCAGGCTGTCGGAGAGGATCTGGAAGGTGTTTGACGCTTTGATTGGTTCTCCATTCAGCTGCCACTGAACCTGTGCCAGGTTGGAATAAGGCTGGCAGTCCAGCTTCACGGTATTGCCGTGGAAAAACGACATGCTGACTGACTTACTTTCAACTGTAACACAAGGTTTAGATGTAACTAAGTATTTCTACCAGAACATACACTACAAAGATTTTTTTTTTTTTTTAAAGAAGTCTCTTCTGCTCACCAAGCCTGCATTTATTTGATCCAAAGTACCGCAAAAACAGCAAAATCTTGAAATATTTTTAATATTTAAAACTTTTTTTCTATTAGAATATACTTTAAAATGTAATTTATTCTTGTGATTTCAAAGCTGAATCTTTAGCATCATTACTCCAATCACTGTAATATTCTGATTTGCTGTTAAAAAACGTTATTATTATTATTATTATTATTATTGTTATTGTTATTATTATTATTATTATTATTATTATTATTATTATTATTATGTTAAACAGAGTAGAATTTTTCCAGGTTTCTTTGATTAATAGAAAGTTTAGAACAGCATTTAATCAGTTTTTTGTAACATTATAAATGTCTTTATCATTACTTTTGTTTAAAAAAAGGATACTGACTCCAAGCTTTTGAATGGTATAGTGTATAATGTTACAAATCTTTTCATTTCAGTTAAATGCTGATCTTTGGATTTTTCTATTTGTCAAAGAATAGAATGATTTCTGAAGGATCATGTGACACTGAAGACTAGATTAATGATGCTGAAAATTTAGCTTTGATCACAGGAATAAATTACATTTTAAAATATATTCAAATAGAAAACAGTTATTTAAAATAGTAAAAATATTTCAAAATTTTACTGTATTTTGGATCAAATAAATACAGGCTTGGTGAGCAGAAGAGAATTCTTTTAAAAAAACTTTAAAAGTCGTACTGTTTAAAAAACTTTTGACTGTATAATATGAATAGTCTGGGATATAATACAAGTACCTATTTTTGGACATTGGCTGGCATTACCATCACTCAATCTCTGAATCACGTTACTGTGGAAGAAAAAACATTACAATAATCAGCAATATGACAGTATCAATATTCATAATGGTGTGCACAAACAGAAGTTTGCATTAAGAACACATTTCTCTACATTTTCCTGTAAAATTTCCAATAACATATCTTGTGCAGACATTTTACTTTTGAGAATAGGGTGAATTACAAAAACCTCAAATGGCAATTTGGTAACACTTCAGTTTAATGACCAGTTCTTACTATTAACTAGTTGCTTATTAGCATGCATATTACTAGCATATTAGCTGTTTATAATATTAATACCTTATACTGCATGACCATATTTTAGATCCTTTAATCCTACCTCATACCTAAACTTAACTCACTAATTTATACTGTAAAGCTTAATGCAATACAGATGATAAAGCAATAAAGACTGTAAATGATGTATACATACTTAACTACTTAAACAATAATGGAATTTTATTGTATTACAGAAAAACATGAGAAATGTGTTTAACTGTCATTAAAATAATGTGGCAATTCCGATAATTTTAATAGTCCTAAAACAGATTTTATATTGAATTAGAGGTTTTATAATCATTATTTTATTAAATGTATTTATTTGACGTTTTACCTGGTTGTGTGTGTGCTGTTTATAGTAGAGCACTGGCCAACATTCAGGTCCCAGCCACAGTATGGATCCCTGGCCAGAACACAGTCCACACATGTGTGGTACCGCCCACATTCATTGATTGACAGCTGAACCACGCCCACATCCGAACCCACGTACAGCTGTTGTTTGGATGACATCACACATAACTTAACATAACATCTCTATAGACAATAATAGAGATTACAATCATTTGATTCTTGCTTAAGTTGAACACAGGAAAGTGTTTCAAAAGAAATACATATTTCAAAATTATTCAAACTTATCATAAAATAATGTATCAGTTTTCCCATAAATATATTAAGCAGCACACCTGTTTTCTACAATGATAATAAGAAATGTTTTTAAAGCAGCAAATCAGCATATTAGTATGATGTTTGAAGTCAATGAGGTCTGGAGTAATGATGCTGAAAATTCAGTTTTGCATTACAGGTACAAATTTTAAAATATAATTAAATAGAAAAGAGTTATTTCAACAGTAATGTGTAAAGAAAATTAAGGCTAACTGATATTTAAACTTTGACTTACAAAGCCATTCACCATAACTTTGGTATTCATAGCATTTACTAATTGAGTTACAGAAATAAAATTAACTTTGCTGAAGCAAAACCGAGACACACAGCTAATGATATTGCTAAGTGAGCAAAAAAACATCAATCAGTGCTTCTGCTTATTACCTTGGTGTTGGAAAGTCGCAGTATCTTCACAGGTTCTGAGGGCTCAAATAGCTGAATCTCTTCCATAATGATCATCTCGCCATCATAATTCACAGCTTTCAGCACTGAACCGCTCTCTGATGCATAACAGAACACAGTGACAAGAAAACACTTCCAGTTAAACACACTTACACTGCTGAAATTATATTACATTATATTATATTATATTTACTTGTGCCAATGAACATGACTTGATGTGTGGTCTCGTCCAAGGCCGTCGCTGTGGCCACCACAATTCTAGTAAAAGCAGCGCCTTTTTTAAACAGCAGGGGTTTTCCTCCACTGGCCTTGACGGCCTGGTCCATCAGAGGCTTGTCTTTAATAAACTGCAAGGTTTTGTCTGGCAGCTCCAGAGATTTGCTGAAACCCATTTCTCTGGCATGATTATCAATGCACTGTAATTGAAAACAAAGTGAAGGTTAGTAAACTCTTGGCAATCAGTATTATTGAACGAGTGCTTAAAGGAGAAGTCCACTTCCAAAACAAAGATTCACATATAATGTACTCAGCCCCTTGTCATCCAAGATGTTCATGTCTTTCTTTCTTCAGTCGTAAAGATATTATGTGTTTTGAGGAAAACATTTCTGCATTTTTCTCCATATAATAGACTGATATGGTGCCCCGATTTTAAACTTCCAAAAGGCAGTTTAAATGCGGTTGTAAATGATCTAAGCCGAGGAAGAAGGGTCTTATCTAGCGAAACGATCGGTTATTTTAATAAAAAAAAAAAAAACAATTTAAATACTTTTTAATCTCAAACGCTCATTTTGTCTTTCTCTCCCTGAACTCTGAGTATTTTGACTCAAGACAGTTAGGGTATGCCGAAAAACTCTGATCGTATTTTCTCCCTCAACTTCAAAAATCATTTCAAAGTCATCCTACATCGCTATAGAAGTACTGAATCAGTCTTTGCAAACTGAAAACGCAAAGAAGATCAAACACCCTTAACAAAAAAGGTAAAACAGCGATATAAGATGATTTTGAAGTTGAGGGAAAACATGAGATGAGAGTTTTTCGACATACCCTAACTGTCACGAACCGGAACAAAACAGTCCAGGTAGAGTAAGACAAGACAAGCGTTTGGCATCAAAAAGTATATAAATTGACAGCTGAAACACACCCACCTCCAAACCCATGTACAGCTGTTGTTCGGATGACATCACACATAACTAACATCTCTATAGACAATAATAGAGATTACAATCATTTGACTCTTGCTTCAGTTGAACATAAAAAAATATTCCTCTAAAACTGCATGGTGGACATTTGGATTCAGTAAGATTTTTTTTCAAAGAAATTAATACTTTGATCAAGCGAAGATTCATTAAATTGAATATTTGAACTTTCTATTTATCAAACAATCCTAAAACAAATGTATTAGTGTTTCCAGCATTAGCACACCTGTTTTCAACACTGATAATAAGAAATGTTTCTTAAGCAGCAAATCCGATCGTTTCGCTAGATAAGACCCTTTTTTTTCGGCTGAGAACGTTTACAACTGCATTTGGGATCATTTGAAGCCGCATTGAAACTGCATTTTGGAAGTTCAAAATCAGGGCACCATACCAGTCCATTACATGAAGAAAAATGCTGAAATGTTTTCCTCAAAAAACATAATTTCTTTACAACTGAAGAAACATCTTGGATGACAAGGGGGTGAGTACATTGTATGTGAATCTTTGTTTTGGAAGTGGACTTCTCCTTTAACAGATTTACTGAACAGAAGACTCACTGCTCCGGGTCGGGGATCGGGGACATCACCTGAGTACATCACCCACTTCACAAATGATGTCTCGACAGGAACAGGAGCCTTAAATTTGCCCTTTGAAAACACAGTCTTGATGTCGTCAATTTTGTATGCACATACTGCAGAGTATTGAGAGGAGTCTCTGTTGATCAGACACAACATAACTGATGAACATCAGCATTGACACTATCATTGAACAGAACTAAATCAATACTGAACTGTGTTCAGCTGAATAACAACACTACTGTCTTCAGCAAAGCTGTTTATCACTGTAGTAAACTCATTTTATAATTTATGAACTTTACAGAGTTAATCTGAACCAACAATGTACTAACTTGAGCTGAATAATGACACTATTGTCTTTTTAAAGCTGCTTTACAGCAGAATTTGTATTTGTCTCATATCTGAGCAAGTTTGTATCACTACGTTCATGTTTATTACTGACTGTGAAGCTGCTTTAAATCTCAAAATCAAAGTCAGCTTTATTGTCAATTCTGCCACATGTACAGGACATACAGAGAATTGAAACTGCGTTACTCTCAGGCCCTTGGTGCGTAACAGATAATCTTAAATACAAAAGGTAGAATTTTAATTACGAATAAATACATTACACATATAATAATATACACATATACATATATATATATATATATATATATACCCAACCTATAATTTTCTAAATTTCAAGGTCACTGCTTAGTCCTATTTGAAGTTATCTTAACAGGAGTAGAAGGGGTGTTTTTAAGCATATTTTAAGCATATGTCATACTCTGAAGCACAGTATAAAAAACTTAAGAGATATTTAAAATGAACCAAAATTAGAGAACATTTACAAAAACATCCAGGTTATTAGTGTTAATCTGGCTCCGGATGCTAATTTCCTTAATTATATGACAAACCCTATTTAACTGGGAGCATTCCTCCAGTTTTCACTGAGATTGCAAGATGGCGGGTTGCTCTGAGGTGACTGAAACACTGCGACTGGAAGTTGCCCAGATGATTCCCAGGTCAAAGGGATGACCCTTTTAGCCAATGCAAGTGAAGCTGGTCATTTCAAATCTGCATTTTCTCTAATATTTTGCTGGTTTACAATGACACTAATTCATTCAAGTCCCCCCTAAAAAGGCTTTAAAGACAGGGTAATGCATAGACTCTCAATGGGGAACTGGTTCAACACTGGAGCTGGAATTTCTTGCCAGTTCAGCACCGAACAAGGTGAAGATTTGTCTCGGTATGTCGGACTGAAAGTGCTCCAAGCCTCTCAAGAATCAAAAGGCTAAGCGCACTTTGCTGAGGAGCATGTTGTGTGGAGAGAGAACGTGTTTACTTTACTTGGGTCTGATGGGAAACATTTTGTTCGGTGTGAAAAGACAAGTGTGAGAAACAAGTGATGTCCTGCGGCTGCAAATGTGCTGAAGTCATTCAAAGCAAGCTCTACACTTCCTACTAAATTCTGACAGCTGTAACCCTCCAAAATTTTTGTTGTGAACACCTTCTTTTGTGCTACAGTGGTTACTGTTCTGTACTTTTGACCATTGTGTTTTTCATAAAATAAAGGCTTTTGTTGAAATGCCTTGGATATTTTGTGAAACATGTTAGAATAACAGTGGTATATCCACAGCTAATATTCCTTCAAATCTTGAGCAATGAAGATTAACAATATTTCAGAAAAAATCAAGTATTTATAAATTGTTCTCTAATTTTGATCTCCATTGTATACAAGTAAAGGTGAACTGACAACATCAATTAAGTTCATTGGGAGAACACAAGACTTCTTTGAGGCAGTAAGTAACCAAGATGCTTGAGGAGACTTTGGCTGCGTCCGAAAGGCTAGACAGCTGACTTGCTGCCTCGCTGCCTTTTCAGTCAATGACTTTGCAGCCTTTGTTTTCAAAGTTTAACAAAATCAAAAATCTCAAACTTACACTTGTGGGGTAAAGACAGCATAAAACATGCAGGTGGTCCAATCACCCGGGCACAAGTGGAAAACATCCTGCACCAGAAGAGGCAGGTTGTTGTTTGGAACGGGACAGTCGAGCCTTGCTTTTTGAAATGACGTCCACTTCCTCTGCAGCGTCCTCAACCCACCCAAGTCTCCCTGAGAGAAAAAAAGATTTTGCATAGATAACAATATGTGGTAGACAGGAAATGTTGTAATGTCTCAAAATATGGCTTATGCATGTGATAGGGAATTTACCTTGCATACGCGAGCTACTCGAGAGACGTCCACCTTTGTGTATGAGTCATATTCCACTGCTGTCTCACTGAAGAACAGATAGATCTTGTCATCGTCCCCTTCAGGGTTCGATTGTCCCTCTTGTATGTGGGCCATGCGGATAAAATGTGGTTCTAAAATGACAAATAAAACACCTCTTTCAGTTACTCTCACCTTTCTGTCCGTTTTAAGGCGTTTTCACCCACACCCACTGCTGTTTTTGGTGTTTTCACACCATTCTCTATAAATGACTGTCATCAGCAGATACTCAAACCACTCTGTCTGGCACCAACTAACACTCTACAGTGAAAGCATGTTAGAAGAATATACACTTGATTTTGATGACGACCCATTAGCTGTTACACGATTAGTTGGTTAGATATTTGCATTAACAAGCATTTGGACTTAAGGGCTTGATTAACAGTGTTGGGGAAAGTTAGTTTTAAAAGTATTGCATTACAATATTGTGTTACTCCCTAAAAAAGTAACTAATTGTGTTACTGGAAAGTAATGTGTTACGTTACTTTTACATTACTTTTTAAATCTAGGCAGTGCTTGCTTTTTTTAATTTAAAAAGTTATATTTTTTGGCACGTAAAAGTCCTTTCACACAAAAAGCCTCAGGCAGAAGGAAAAGTAAATTCACATCTTTACAGTAGAATGCAGAAGAAGAGAGTTCAACACTCTTCAGCAATGTTAGTTTATCTTGAGTCATTTTTGCTTATTATGGTTGAATAGGGTCATTGAAGGTCAGCAGCAAAGACACTGGTTAATGAAATGGGATTAAATACATAAATGATATTTGTATTATTTAACAATTAATTATCACAGGTTTGCATCATATTCTAAGTTGCATTTCACTGTTTTTATTCATTTTGAGGAATACTAAATCTGTTTTTTTGTTTGTTTGTTTTTGTGAGTGAGATGAATTAATGCATGTTCACATTTATTCTAGAAACATTCCCAATTTCTCTCAACATGGGGACAGGAGAGCTTTCAATCAATAAATAGGAAAAAAGTAACTGGCATTATTTATTGCTTAAAGTAACTGGCAAAAAGTAACTGGCATTACTTATTTGAAAGAAGTAGTATTTTTTTGTAAATTAAAAAGTAATGCGTTACTTTATTAGTTACTTGAAAAAAGTAATCTGATTACATAATTTGCATTACTTGTAATGCGTTACCTCCAACACTGTTGATTAATTTGCTACAGTTATTCCCTGCTACACTGTAAAAAACAAAAAACACAATTTGTTGAGTCAGCTTTAAATAATTTGTTACCCTGCTACCTTAAAAGTTCAGTCAACTCAAATAAGTTTAGTCAACTTGAAATGTTAAGTTGTATTAAGTGACAACTTAACTATTTGTGTTTGTTAAACTTAAAAGCTGGGTAAGTAACCCAGCTGCCTTAAGTTGAAGAAACTTTTTTTTGAGTTGACTGAACTTGAAAATTCTAAGGCAGCCAGGTAACAAATTATTTTAAGTTGACTCAACTATTTTTTTTTTACAGTGTAGTAGATGGTGTAAAAAAAATATGGGCGTTATATGGGCCTTTTTTTACATTGCTGGTCAATAAAAAGTAGAATTCAAAATCAATTTCTTTGCAAGCAAAAATGATAATTTGCATGGCAAATGGTTAAAAACATTTAAGTGTTAAATGCACTAGCCAGGAAAACTGCATTTGAAATGAATGGGAATGCTACAAATAGTATATCAGTATTGCTTGGCTTAGGTATAAAGTAAGAAAAGAAATAGAGAAATAGTGACTGAAAAAGCCACATTGGAAAAAAAAATGGTTGACATTTCTGAAGAAAATGTAGTGGTTTGTTGCAAGGGTACTGCAATGAGTTTGCTAATAACTTATGGCTGTTTTAACCATATTGTGGTTTGAGGTTTGTTTTAGGCATTATTGTTATTATATCTCACCATTGAGCCAGGTGCTTGAAAACTCTGTCCTTATCGATTCCTCTGAGCTGCGCATCATAACCGGCTCTGAACCCCGGAAGTTCAATGAAGTTGCAGAGTATAATACTCCATCTGCAAGAGACAAAAAAAAAAAAAAGTTGAAAACTACTGGCACTAAAGTAACACTTCATTATGTGTTATTGTTATTCTTTTGAAACTGTGTGATTCAATTTTACTTCCAATAAATTTACATTTACGCATTTGGCAGATGCTCTTATTGAAAGTGACACAGCAAGGTACACATGTATTTTTATTGTTTCTCACTTTCCCTGGAACCCATGATATTGTTGTTAGTGCCACGCCCTGATCTATAAGAATAGCACTTTACCTGGCAATATTATAAATAAACAGGCAGTACATACCAACCATCTCTGATGTGTATCGCTGAGAAGGATCAAAGGGACATTTTCCCTTCCCATCTTCTTGCTTGTCCTCTAAAGTCAGATTACCATCTGCATAGGACTAGGAGAATAACATGCAATAAACACATAAAACACTATATACTGCATATTTTTCGTTTGCAGCTACTAATACTTAATGAGACTCACCATATAGTCACAGGTTGGGGTGAACGCTTTGGTTCCGCAAACATACATTCTGTCATCGTTTCTTTTATGAAGAACTCTGATATAATTTTTGCACTCATTCTAAAAAAAAACAAACAATGCAGTCAAGAGGAACTAATAAGTGATGTGATGTGATGTGACGTGACGTGACGTGATGTGAAAAACCCTAACCTCATTTGTGACCAAGCAGAACCATGCGCTTCTCTTTTTCCTGCATGTTCGTACAGTCTTAATCTTTATTGGTATCTTTGAGTTTTACTTAGTATTTGATAGCTATTTGTTAATATCTGCTGTAATTATCAATACATAGAGCACTTTTAGACAGTCTTAAGGGATAGTTCACCCAAAAATGAAAATTCTGTCATTAATTACTTACCCTCAGGTTATTCCAGACCGGTAGGACCTTCGTTCATCTTCGGAACTCAAATTAAGATATTTTAGATGAGATTTCTGACCCTCCAGCAAGGGTACTAGCATGGTCAAGGCACAGAAACGTAGTAAGGACATCGCTAAAATAGTCCATGTGACATCAGTGGTTCAACCGTAATTTTAAGAAGCTTCGAAAATACTTTTTGTGTGTACAGAAAACAAACATAATGACTTTATTCAACAATTATTCTCCTCTGAGGGTCAGAGAGCTCTTGGATTTTATCAAAAATACCTTAATTTGTGTTCCAAAGGTCTTACTGGTTTAAAATGACATAAAGTGGATAATTAATGATAGAATTTTCATTTTTGGGTAAACTACACCTTTAAATTATTCTCAAAATGTCTTGAAAATCATGAACAATAAATCCATGCAGATTACATCCCATTAAAAGGGTGCAAAAAAGGAGATCATTTTAAGTACATTTTGTTACGTTTTTTCAACATTTTATCAGACAAAGAATGTCTTAAAGTTTTAATAAACTGCATTTTGCTTATACATGATAAATGAACACACTTCAAGTTATCAAAGTGTGCATATCTGCTAATAAAGCAAGACAAATGCATACAATAAAACATTAAATGCTGGAGCCAGGTAATCATTGTTTAAACGCATATGTGAACCTGGACCACAAAACCAGTCCTAAGTAGCATAGGTATATTCATAGCAATAGCCAAAAATACATTGTATGGGTCAAAATTATTGATTTTTCTTTTATGCAAAAAGCATTAGGATATTACGTAAAGATCATGCTCCATGAAGATATTTTGTAAAATCAAAACTTTTTGATTAGTAATATGCATTGCTAAGAACTTCATTTGGACAACTTTAAGACGATTTTCTCAATATTTTGATTTTTTTTTGCAATCTCAGATTCCAGATTTTAAAATAGTTATATCTCGACCAAATATTGCCCTATCCTAACAAACCATAAATCAATTTATTAAGCTTTCAGATGATGTACAAATCTCAATTTCAAAAAATTTACCCTTATGACTGGTTTTGTGGTCCAGGGTCACATACATTAAAACGAGCACAAAAGATGTGAAAACTCACCGTAGCATCTTTTCCCTTATTGGAACATTCTTTTTGCTCCTTATCTGTGACTTGCCACTTCACCTATGGGGAATCAACACAACTTACAATCATTGCTATATACAAAAAAAAAATCAGTTAGCAAACAAATTTAATTGCAGCATAACAAATATGCATTTAAGGCCTCACCATGGCCTTCTTGACTGTAATGTCATCCAGATCTAGGGCAAAAATGGCTTCCCTGGCACCCAGGATGAGCACGTTGAGATCTTCTCTCAAAAGCATAGTGGTGTAGTTCCAAATACCCTCCTCACGAAACAAACGCCCTCTATTACCTAAAACAAATGAAGGCCACAGTCAAAAGGTTTGCCAAAAATGGACGTCACACACAGAACAACTAAACGTTTATTTGAAGAAAGAATTGTGGTCCTGTATCTCCTCAAAGCAATCAAAACACATTTAAACATAAAATGATAATAAATGCAAAATAATAATAATAATAAATGAATAAATATGTACATAAATATTATGTTATCACCATGAAAATAAAGGAAAAATTACTTATTTTTGACACTAGCATGGTAGTTATACTATAATATTCTTTAAAGCACTTTACCTTACAATTAAAGCATCTTGATATGAAGAGTTCAGATGCAAAATCAGCTAAATCCATCTGACATTTTTCTTTAAAAAAAAAAGCATTTTTATCAGGCTCAGATGTATAGGTTTCTATGTAAGTACCGGTACTTCTGATTGAGCTTAGGCTGGAATGTAGCGAGTTTAAAGAAAAAGTATTTGATGGACATATAATATGTGTCGAGAGCATTCACTCAGTATCATCATCTCATTTTTGACCGAGATGGCTTTTAGCTGGTTTTGCATCTGAACTCTTCATATATGAATAATATATGAATATCGGTTCCATTTTATATATTAGGTGGCCTTAACTACTATGTACTTACATTTAAATTAATCATTTGATACTTAAAGCACTTATTGTGTACATACATGTTTTTACACTGTACTTATATTAAAAAAAAATCTGTAATTACATTTACAGTTAAACTGTTACAGTTACACCATCCCTTACATCTTAACCCACCCCACCCTTAAATCTACCCAAACCACCAAACCTGTCTCTAACCTTACCCGTATCCCACCTCAATAGCAGCAAAAGTGTTTTGCAATACAATATAACCACAATAAGTATATTGTAATTATATTTTGATGTAAGTACATAGTAGTTAAGGCATTTAGGCTTTATAATGATGTCCAAACATAAAGTCAACTTACTTCCAATTGGCACTGTTTTCCGAGGTATGGTATTCGGTGTCAATCCCAGTCCCAGTGTTGGACTCCAGATGTACAACACGCACAGAACTGCCAGTAGACTCATCATTCAGCACTCCAGTAATAAAAATCAGTCAGCGATTTTGATCTAAAGACTGTACGAGTGCTAGATTCCTGTGTCGTCTGTCTGTCAGAGTTTTCTCATCCTTGCCTTCTCCCTTGCTTCAGTCTGAAATGCTTCCATACTGAGATATATGACTTTAGCTGCAAAGAACGCTCTTCAGCAAAGAACCCTGTGAGGCCATCTGAAAGAGAGAGAAAGAGAGAGAGAGAGAGAGAGAGAGAGAGAGAGAGAGAGAGAGAGAGTGAGTGAGAGAGAGTGAACAGGCAGGGGTGCTGGCAGCAGTATTTCTGTCACTGCTATAGTGATGCTAATGCGAAGGATGAAAGCTTTTGCTCTATGAGCTTGACAGAGACACACGGTTCTGCTTTCTGAGCCACAGAAAGACACAAAGCCTGAATAGCACACCAATAAAAAAAACCCCACCACATCCTGAGATATGTCTTACAAATCACCAGAACTTCTTCACAAGTGACACACACAGTTGAATGCAATCTGAAAAGATTTTAAAAAGCAATCTCTCCTTCTCATCTTGTTGAGAAGATGACAGGCTGATAAAAACTCCCAGGAAATATTTATTGTCCTAATGTTGGTGTTACCTAACAGACATGATGAAGAAACAGGAAGAACAAATGTGCAATCATTTTGCAACCTGTGTTTGGTAGGTGGTAGCGTGCTAACCCAAAGCCTCTATGATATACTACACATGTGGTTAGTCTATTTCCTTAAGTCTCCAACTATTTGGTTGTCCTCCATACAAAAAGAAATGGACAAAGAATTATGGGCTTAATGCAGTGTACAATACATTAATGAGAAAGCTAATGCATGACAAGTTTTACTTTTAACCAGTCAACCAAACCATATCCTGTCCTATTGAAACCAATTACACATTTGCTAATTTTAACAGAACAACTGCATTGCAACCAACGTACGAATGCACCGTCAATGCACGGCCTTTGGAATTCTCCAGCATCTAAAAACAAAAGTGCTCATTGGTGCATTTTACTATCTGTTTGCAACAGCATATGTTTACTACATTGCTGAGAGCATGATTATGGCATGTCAAGAGAGATGAACTCTAGCATGAGTGTAGATCTAATCAGATACCACTCATATTTCACCCCGGCATGCACATGTACACACCTGCTTTCTTTTAAATCATAGTAGGGACTTCCTACCCTACTAGCTGCTAATATAGGCCAATGTAATTACCACAGCCTGACACACTGCTATTACACATTTTGGGAGTTTTTTAAAAACAGCATGAGTCAAACATAATTTAATCTCTTAAATTAATCATTTTATGTTTAAGGACACCCATATAAGGAAGTCATTTGAAGGTTAACTCAATCTGCTCTCAAACAAGCTGCTTACATCAAAACATCAGCATATGCACACACACAAACTTACGATTTCTGTCCACATTATATATCTAGAGTGCTGGGAAAAGTAATGCATTACAATGTTGCGTCACTTCCTAAGAAAGTAACTAATTATGTAACTTAGTAACTTCTTATGGAAAGTAATGCGTTACGTTACTTTTTAAATCTGGGCAGGGCTTGTTTGTTTTTAATATAAAAGGTTCTATTGGCAAATGTAAAAGCCCTTTCACACCAAAAGCCTCAGGCTGAAGGAAAAGTAAATTTACGTCTGTACAGTAGAACGCAGAAGAAGAAAGTTCAACATTCTTCAGCAATAAAAAAAAAGAGAAGAACAAATTTTAGTTTGTCTTGAGTAATTTTTGCTCATTAGTATGGTTGAATTGGATCAAAAACACTGGTCAATAAAATGGGATTAAATACATAAAGGATATTTGTATTATTTAACATATTTATTTATTCCCGGTTTGCGTCATATTCTGAGTTGCATTTCACTGTTTGATTCATTTTGAGAAATACTGAATCTGTTTTTTGTGAGTGAAATGAATTAGTACATCTTCACATTTATTCTAGAACAAAGTAACACCTTACTCTCGATTTCTCTCAATATGGGGACAGGAGAGATTTCAGTCAATAAATGGGAAAAAAAGTAACTGGTGTTACTTATTTGAAAAAGTAACTTAGATAATTTCTAGTATATTAAAAAGTAATGTGTTACTTTACTAGTTACTTAAAGTAATCTGATTACGTAACTCACGCTACTTGTAATGCGCTACCTCCAACACTGTATATTTATATAGGTTTTATCACTTTTGTTGAAGTGATATTTGCAAAAATTAGTTTTTTTTCTCCACTGTCAAAAGAGGAGACTAGAATTCTCGATATCGTACTAGAAATACCATAAATAATAAGAGTAGTATGCTAGTATGGTAGTAGTTCATTCTTAATTCATTCTCATTCTTTTTAGGAATTAACCTAAAATACATGCAGTTGATTCTGCATTTAATTTGAGATATTAGATGGTTTTTATAATTACTTTACTTCACAATTACACAAGATAAGTTTGTACACATTCTGGTCATAAAGAAGCTAAATTAATGCTTCTTTATGAAAGAAATGTAAACAAACCTGGCAAAGCCCACCATGTTATTACAATACAAATATAACATTTTTGGACAAAACATGATGGTAATCTTGTAAGTACTGTACAGTTTTATGTACAGTGTTGTTATTGTTAACTAAAACTATAAAATAAAATAATTTTAAAATACTGAAAGACAAACCTAAATTTGAACATTTTTAACTTTAAAAAAATTTTTGCATTGACAACTAACTGAAATAAAATAAGTACTAAAATTACTAAACCTGAAACTGAAATAAAAATGAAACTAAATAGAAATAAATAATAAAAAAACAATGGCAAAGCACATTACTTAATTAAATTACTTTAATTAAAATTACATCTGATAGAATAAAAAACAATATCTAATTTAAAATAATAATATAAGAATACTATAATACTAAAATAACATTGGTTATTTAAGAACCTTGAGCATGAGCACCATAATCAGATAGCTAAAGGACATCACAAACAATACCAAAATCTAATTTCCAATCAGTGATGTACAAGTAAACAAGTTAAACTTACGCATTAAAAAAAGAACATTATGCGATCAGTGAACGCCTCTTTAAACCTCACACAAGTGAAAACAGATCAGCTGTTTCCACAGAATGCATTTCAGTACTGGTCTCAATTCCTCTGAAATTAAGTTTTAAATACAGCAATGGTTGAAAAAATGTGGGTCAGCAGCAACTCACCATGCAACCAAATTCTCAGTTAGTCTCTCAGTTCTCCTGTGCTCGCATGAGTGGTTCCTCTTCACACACACCCACACAGAGTTCTAGCCCTCCAGTGCAAAACAAATCAAAACTGGTCTAAGTCTCAAAGGCAGCAGAGTGTGTTGTGAGTTGCAGCTCTGCAGTGAATGGAGCTCATGGTGTCTTCTGTTTTGTGTGAGAGAGCATTAAACTGCTCAGATCCTGCAGTGTGAAGTCAAAGGCATTCTTCTTCTGGAGAGAAAGAGAGAGAGAAAAACATGCTTTTAGAAGCTCCTTAATTTCAAACAAGTCACTACAAGTGTCAGTAAGTGTGTGTGTGTTATAGAAAGAGGAGGAGTGTAGGAGAGGTTGTATTGTGTTTTCTGATCTGATTTTCAAGAAAGCCAAGTTTGCTGCTGTAGTAAACAAACAAGAAACCTGATGTTTTGATTTCAAAACACATTGTGCACTCACACTGAAGAAAAAAGACTTAAGGATGTTCTCACCTCAGCGTCTGTGCGAGGGTCTTTGGCTCATTGCAGCTTCTGATTCTATCCAAACTTGTTTTTATGTTCATCATGACATATATTGTTACACTTTTTTTGTTTTTGCATTCAAAATATCCGGACAATCAGGATGAACTTGTTCTCCAGAACTGGCACCGTTTTCACGGATGAATTATCATGACTCAAAGTTGAATTAATCGCTGCTAAATTTTGTTTTTATTTTGCAAGTCTTATCTATGTTGATATTGGAATGTTGTTTTAACGTGTGAATTAAATCTTTAACCCCATAGACATTATCAACCACATTTTAACGTTGAAGGCTGGTCAACAGCCAGCTGGGTACAGGTATTTTTAATATTAAATAGAGGCCTAGAATTTGTTTTATGAAACATTTGTCATCTAATTAGAATAACAGTCGAAATAAATTATTATCAGCTTATTACGAATCTATTTAAAAGAAATTAAAAATCTTGAGGTAAAATTCATGGTTATTGACGCCCCCTGTTGGTCAAAATTGATAGACTCAGATTCGCCTCTCCTGAAGGGATTTATTTTGCGATATATATGATATATTCATTTATTTTGTTTTTATTTACCAAATAAACACATAAATAGTTATAATAGTTATATTTTATGTTTTACTTGTATATTAGCTAAGCATCCTCAGTCCACTATAACAAAAACATTCGTCGCATTCCCTGAGAAACTGAGAGACGTTTGTTCTTTTACAAATATAGTTTTTCCCCCTTACTTTTCTGACTCTCCTGAAATAGTAGTCATGTCTCAAAACGTTTATCCTCACCACAAAATGAATACGGAAGATATCCGGGGTCTTACTACTGTAACGTTTTCAGTCGCAAGATGGCGGCAATGAGCTGTTAGCACGAAAATAGGACCGCGGACAACGATCAAACACGCAGTTCACAACATATAAAACTAGTACAACGGGTGAATTCTACAAAACCTTCCCTTTAATTCCCATAAATATCACAGTTATAAATAACAGGAAATGATTTTAACATCACAAGAAAACATATATACAAAGTCACAGTAGCACCATGCATGTTCATAAAACCAATAATGACAGTTGGTCAGTCAGGAACACAAATGCAACCGTCTCACAACCTATCAACATAAACCCTTACAAATATGAGAAACACTCACCTCTAGAAGGCAGAACTGTCCTTTATATTCACATACCATTTTTATGAGAGCAAAACCTGCTTCATAAACTTGGGCATTTCTCCTGCAAATGTGTCCAAAAGCATCATTCAAATTTCAAAACATAACAGATCTACTGAGACACTAAGAAGCAGGGTCAAAAATTAACTTATGCCACACCTCTCAATTTATTTTTATTGAGGGAAAAATATATATTTGATCCAGCTATGACTGTTTTCCTTTACTGCTGAGAAAACCCAAGTTGAAACCAAGCTTAAGATAGTTGGCTCATTTTAACTGGTCTTCAAGCCTCATAATAGCTGGTTTTAGAGTGGTTTTGACCACTTCTTCAGTTGTTTCTGTTTAGTGAGAATAGGAGAACAGCAGGTTTTAGCAGTTTTTTTGTCAGCGAGGTTGGCAGATTTGTCTTTACAGCATGTCACCTTCGGCTATTTAAAACAGATATTAAGTTCACATTCTTAATAAAGTTACTGTTTTTATTTGCAGCCCAGTAGAGCAAACAGCAGAACATGGCGCTGGCAACGCCAAGGTCATGGGTTTGATTCTCAGGAAATGCACTGACTAATTAAAATATGTGACCCTAGACCACAAAACCAGTCATAAGGGTAAATATTTTAAGTTATACATCATCTGAAAGCTGAATAAATACGCTTTCCACTGATGTATGGACAATATTTGACAAAGATACAACTATTTAAAAATCTGGAACCTGAGGGTGCAAAAAAAAAAATCAAAATACCGAAAAAAAGTGCCTTAAAACTTGTCCAAATTAAGTTCTTAGCAATGCATATTACTAATCAAAAATTAAGTTTTGATATATTTACGGTAGGAAATTTACAAAATATCTTCATGGAACATGATCTTTACTGAATATCCTAATGATTTTGGCATAAAATCGATAATTTTGACCCATACAATGTATTGTTGGCTGTTGCTACAAATACACCTGTGCTAGTTATGACTGGTTTTGTGGTCCAGGGTCACATATAATCAAGTCACCTTGGATAAAAGTGTCTGCAAAATATATTTGCTTTTTATTAATCCAATATAAAAGCGCATTTGGTGCTTGGCGAGTGTTAATTTTGGACCCTGCCTCGAACAATACCAGATTCACTTTCATCTATTATTTCGATCACTTCTCTCCAGTTCACAGTTATTGTTTGATTAAAACCACTAATAAAAGTCCTTCATTTTAAGACAGGTTTGATGTGCTTCTTTCTTAAATGTGTGGAAATGTCCTCTTGACTCAGTTTTGCCAGTAGAAACCTGAGTGTTAAGGTCTAATTAATATAATAAAACAGTGAGAGAAAGATATAGTGAGAAGATCGGCTCAGATTTTTCCCATTTAAATTTTATAATCTCACTGGAAACCGCATAATTCTGTGACGGCATTATGAGGCAGGATAAGCTGGTGGACCTCGGCTCTCGTGTTACTGATAAAGCCAAATAAAGTGGCATTGTTTAAGTCACACTGAGGGAAGAATGTCGATTACAGGGAGTCCTTGTCGGTTCGACAGGATGTCAGTCTTTATTGGAAGGCACTGGAAGAATGAGACGACGAAGGGTGGGTAGAAACGAGGAGCAATTCACTCTTGACTGGTCCGTCTCTTCTCCAGCTTCTGTTTGAGCTCGTCTGTGAGGCCTGATGGGAAGAAAACTTCCTGATCATGTTTTAGATACACAGTTATATTTTTACCCTCTGTATAAGTGGCTGTATGTTTAGTTTAAAAATAGTTTAGTGTAAAAATGTGTAAAATAGTAATATTATGAAATATTACAATTTAAAATAATGGTTTTCTATTAAGTATATTTTAATTTGTCATTTATTCCTGTGATGCAAAGCTGAATTTTCAGCATCACTACTCAAGTCTTCAATGTCACAATCCTTCAGCAATCATTCTAATATGCTGATTTGCTGCTTAAGAAACATTTATTATTATATTTTTGTGCAAACAATGATTAATATTTTCTCACAATTCTTTGTTGAATAGAAAGTTCAAAAGAACTGCATTTATTTGAAATAAAATTATTTTATAACATTATGAATGTCATTACTGTCACTTTTGAACAATTTATTGTGTCCATGCTGAAAAAAAATCTTTAAAAAATTAATTTAAATATATAAACAAATATCTAAATATTTTTTTTTAATTTTTATTTATTTATATTATATTATTTAAAATAGATTTATATTTAGATTATATATATATATATATATACTGTATATATATATATATGTATTTTATAAAAAAAATTTCCCTCCAAGATTTTCATATTATTGTTATTGTTTCTTGCTGTTTGACTCCAAAAAATGTTATTAATTGAAAATTGAAATGGAAATTTTACGACAAACAGTTCTGGGGCTGTTAAAAACTGCCCATGGGGTCTTACTCTGAGAGAGCGGCGAGGGAGACAGAACCAGCCTCCTCATGGAGTTGGACGGGGAGCCAGATGGGGAAAAGGATCTCGGTGAGGAACTTGGAGATCTCGTCTGAGACCGCAGCGGCCATTTGTCTGTACCTACTGAACACACATAAACAAACTCACTCAGTCAAGATAATCTGGGGTAAACACAAAACGTACTGTTTACTGATCTGGATAAAAGCATTCACTAGTACACATTGACGTAAGCACGTGCAGCCCTACATCTAGCACTCACATGCATCCAGCATTTTCTTAAACTTCTCACAGAGTTGTGCAATTCCTACAAGCCAGAAATTGTTCGAACACACAGATTGAGACTTGTTTCATACTTTTGCAACAAGAGTCACTACAGCATCCAAGTGCAACTATTCCTGCATGTTGTTTGGCAGAAGAATTGAAACTGACATAACAGATGATTCATTATAAGTCAACTGTGAAAAAATATCAACAAATGAAACCTGTGGGGTTTGAACCTTTTAGTCAGCAGCTATTTTCTAGTACCACTAGACCACTCTATATCACACGAAGCTGCAGCAGTCTTGATATGAAGAGTTCAGATGCAAAACCAGCTAAATCCATCTGACATCTTTCTTTAAAAAATGCATCTTTATCAGGCTCAGATGTATAGGTTTCTATGCAAGTACCGGTACTTCTGATTGGGCTGAGGCTGGTATTTTAGCAAGTTTGAAAAAAAAAAAATAACAATTTGATGGACGTATAATATGGGTCGAGAGCATTCACTCAGTATCATTATCTCATTTTTGACCAAGGTTTTGCATCTGAACTGTATATAAACAAACGTGTAAAGCTGTGGAGGATGAGATGTTTGGTACCTTGTTTAGGCGGCAGTGATGGAGCTCGAGAAAGAGGCCCGGTGGGAGCACAGTGTAGCGTTCGTTCTCCATTCTCATCATTGGATGACACAAATGCTACAGGAAAAGGAAATGTAGATGCTAAATTCAAAATGTGTTATTTTATGGCCAAACTCAAAACTGTAGATGCACAGACTGCGAGCTTATACGTGTGTGAATATGTTTGTGACATACTGATGTTTTCCTCATAAGGCTCTTCTAATATAAAGGGCTGAAGAGTCCCGGCGGTTTTTTCCACCAGTGCACTGATGACGTCATGCAGTGTGGGACAGGGGATCTGCAGGTAGAGACCGAAAATAAGAGTGAGATCTCACCAAGTTTGCCATTTTTGCACAGATTCCTTTTATTAGGTTTTTACATACTGGGTTTTCAACGTCGATGATATAACCACCCTGCTGCTTCTGTGTCACTCTGTAATGCCTGAACACCGATCTGAAAAACAAAAAACAAAAAAACAATTATACCAATTATAAATCAATTAGAATTACACAAACACAATGACACTGTTCTGATGTGTACCAATGACCATTGTCAATGTATGCTTCAAATTAAACTTTTTGCTTTAGTTAGTTGCCAGGGCAATACTTGTAATTCATTTTTTAAGTACTAAAATTACTAAATTAATATTATTTTAATTAACATTATTTTTTCATTTTTAATTAATATGATTTTAAATGGTAATATTTAATATATTTACATTAAAAAAAGAATAAATGAGCACATAACAAAATGACTAAAATTCAAATGAGAACTTAAAACTAAAATACATGCTAATTTAAAATATTATTAAACACTAACTATAATAGTATATAAATAATACCAAACTAACACTGTCACAGTCCAGTGAAATTAAGTGGAAATCCAGTGATGATGTCATAATGGCCTTTTATGATGTAATAATGAAATCCGGTGACTACCATAGTGGCTTATATGATGAAACAATAAAACCCAGTGATTTAATAATTAACAAATATAGGGACAATTCTGTCATAATGTCCATTTTTGAATTCACATTTGTAACTCCATTTATAAAATCCAGTGAAACCCAATGTTGTTGTCATGATGTATAAACCCAAGGAAAATTCAGTCATAATGTTCATTTATAAATTTGCATTGAAACCCTGAGATTTCAATAATTGTCTTTTATGATATCATCATAAAAGGCCATTATGACATCATAAAATCTGGTGATGATGCCATAATAAAGAAACCAGGGGAAGATTCATCATAATGTCTATTCATGTGATCATAATGCAATACAGTAATTATGTCACAATGATAATTTATGGAGTCATAATGAAATCCCGTGATCATGTCATAATGGACACTTATGATTTTATAATGAATTAATCTCAAGAATGCATTGCACAAGGCCCAGTAGAAAAAAAAATTCAAGATGCCAGATCAGGTGAAATGAAATGTCAACCATAATATTATTTCACTCAGTAGAAAAGAGTAAAGATAAATTATTACCACTAATTAGGTTCTATTTGGTTATCTATGTATATCTATGTAGACAGCAAAGCACCTTAACTAGGTTTTAGAACAGAGCTGAGTGTATTTATGGAGGTTAATTGTACAGTCTCAATAATTAATGATACTAAGAGACAGAGAGAGATGTCTCAGTGTTTGTACCCATTCAGGTCTTGACGTGTTGTGACGGCGAGTGAAGATCCGTCCCGGCCTGGTCTGAGCAGCATGTTCCCACAGTCTGGATGTCTTTCTAACAGCACCTCAGCTTCAATACGAGACACAGGCCTGAAGCACCTGTCAAATAACACAGAGAAGCACAACTACATGAACATTTGTCTCAAGCGTCCACTAAAAATGAGATATGTATGCAGAAGGTAACTCCATCTTTTTACACTGAGGACAACTGAGGGGTTCAAATGCTCACTGATGCTTCAGAAGGAAACACAGTGCATTAAGAGCCGGGGGGTGTAAACTTTTGAACGAAGGATGTGGACATTTTTCTTATTTTGCCTAAATATCATATTTTTTATTTAGTACTGCCCTTCAGAAACTACAGAAGATGCTTACATGTTTCTCCAGAAGAAAAAATAGTTAAATTTACCTTGCTTAAAATGCTAAAAGTTTTCACCCCCCGGCTCTTAATGCATTGCATTTCCTACTGGAGCATCAGTGAGGGTTTAAACTTTTTGTAATAGTTGCATACGAGTCCCTCAGTTATTCTCAGTGTGAAAAGATGGATCTCAAAATCATTCAAAAAGCCAAAGAATTTGTGGGATTTTTCTGAAGAACAGCAGGCAGTTTAACTGTTCAGGACAAACAAGGGACTCATGAACAACTATCACTAAACAAAAAAACACAGCTGTGGATCATTCACAGTATTGAGAATCAAGTGTATGAAAACTTTTGAATGGGGTCATTTGTATAAATTCAACTATTATTTTCCTTGTGGACTATATGTAAAAATCTTTAATGTGAAATATCTTATTCAGGTCAATACTATAAAAAAAACATTCTTTTTGCATGACCCCTCTTATTTTGGTAAAATAATTAACATTTTGCAGATTTTGCAAGACATATGTAAACTGTATTCAGGCTAAAGAATTAGGTAATTTTTTGTTTTAAAACCTATTCCTGTCAAGAATATTAAGTCTAAAATGTATATAAAATTTAAAATAGAGCACAAGAAATAAAACATCTAATCCAAGCAGAACATTTTGTAATGAGTAACGGGAGCTTGAAGAGAGTGTCATTTTAACAAGAGCATGGCAAAACATGAAACAACAGTCGCAAATACAGTCTGTCAATGGGCAAGAACTTAAAATTACACAAACACACCTCGTATACCTCAAAAACATACACCTTCAAAGAAAAAAAATTCCAAATAAAGTTAAAAAACACTCTATAATCTGTAAAGCATCACATACAATGGCACATTTTGTAGTTCTGCGAACTGACATGAAATTAGTTTTACATTGTTTTTATAGTTTACTTTTATTGCTGGGTAGGACGTAGCGTAAGTCCTTCAAAATTTTCATTGGTTTTATCAGGCAGGTAAAAATGTTTGCAAGTAACTGCCCTACGTCTATAAGAGCCATTTTAATAGTCATGTTTTAGCTATGTATAAACATTCAGATGCACCAGAATTTCATCTATGAAGCATCTCCCACAAACACACAGGCTCACATAAACAGATACTCACGCAGGTATTTCCCCCACCAGCGGGAGCGAGAGGGGGGACGAGGGGGCTCTGGAAGACGAGCGTGCCTTTCTACGCATTTTTTCTTTTTCCACGACTTCCTTCAGCATGTGCAGCTGTCCGGGCAGGAGGGTGAGCGTCGTGGGCACAGCCAGCTGGAATCAAACGCAAAGCAAATGTCGTTCTAATTTGCATGGTTAAATATACAGAGCATAGTGACGCTTCATGCACAGGGACTGTGATCTCCTTATCTATGAAACCATGTGAGCAGATTTACTAAAGAATAGTGTTGGAGGTGTTTTAGTGGTGCTGAACTACAGCCAGTGGATATGATAGTGATAGTTTCTATTACACCTGGTCTCATGTTTTATAATGGATGGGAAATTCACTTTATTATACATCTAAAGTCCAACAAAAACGTTCATATAAACTGATTTAATTATAAAACAGATTCTATTAAAATAAGTTAAAAATGTAATTTCATGAGAAGTCTGAAAAACATACACAATACTATAAACAATATACAGAATCTATAAGATCTAAACAAAACAAGATCTACAGTTGAGACCAAAAGTTTACTTCCCTCTTTCAGAATCATTAAAAATTTTAACAATTTTACCAAAATAAGTGGGATCATACAAAATGCATGTTATTGTTTATTTAGTACTGACCTGAATAAGATACTTAACATTAAAGATGTTTACATATAGTCCACAAGGAAAAGTTTAATTTATAAAAATGACCTGGTTCAAAAGTTTACATTTTTTTGTTTAGTGATAGTTTTTCATGACTCCCTTTTTTGTCCCTTGTTTTTCAGAAAAATCCTTCAGGTCCCACAAATTATTTGGTTTTCCAGCATTTTTGTATACTTTAACCCTTTCCAACAATGACTATACGATTTTGAGATCCATCTTTTCACTCTGAGGACAACTGAGGGACTCATATGCAACTATTACAGAAGGTTCAAACACTCACTGATGCTCTAGAAGGAAAAACAATGCATTAAGATCTGGGGGGTGAAAACTTTTGAACGTCATCACCAGATTTTATGATGTCATACATTTTTCTTATTTTGCCTAAATATCTTTTTTTCTTTTCCATTTAGTACTGCCCTCAGAGGCTACAGAAGATAGTTACATGTTTCCCAGAAGACAAAATAAGTTAATTTACCCTTCTGGAGCATCAGTGAGTGTTTTAACCTTCTCTAATCATTGCATATGAGCCTCTCAGTTGTCCTAAGTGTCAAAAGATGGATCTCAAAATCATACAGTCATTGTTGGAAAGGGTTCAAATACACTAAAATACTGGAAAACCAAAGTATTTGTGGGACCTAAAGGATTTTTCTGAAGAACAGCGGGTAGTTTGACTGTTTAGGGCAAACAAGGGACTCATGAACAACTATTATTCAGGTAACAAGACAGTTTTAAGAATCAAATGAGAAATGTAAACGTTTGAACCGTGTCATTTTTATAAATTCAACTATTATTTTATTATGTGGGCTATATGTAAACATCTTTTATATGAAATATTCAGGTCAGTACTAAATAAACAATAACATGCATTTTATGTGATCCCTCTTATTTTGATAAAATAATTAACATTTTTAATTATTCTAAAAGGGGGATGTAAACTTTTGACCTCAACTGTAAAAAAAACAAGTAATCTATTATAATCCTACTTACTGTTTTCCCAAAAAGCTTTTGTTACAATCACTATATTGCATTTCCAGTCTCCAAAAGTCCATCCAGTGAAAGAACAACAAGGCAATCAATATTTAGGCAAAATATTGAAATATTCTCAAATATGTAACTTTCTGTAAATATTATGTAAATTTGTGTGCATCTCATTTAAAGTCATACAGTTTTCAGAATACAATAAAAAGTTTGACAACAGTAAGTTCTTTTGTTGTTGTTGTTGTTGTTGTGTTTTGTATGCTGGCCAAGGCTGCATTTATTTGATGTCTTGCTTTATGTTTTTGTAGGATGCATTTATTTGATTTAGCAATCTTTTGTAACACAGTCTTGACTGTCACTTCTGATCAATTTAATGTGTTCTTGTGGAATAAAATTAATTTTTAATAACAAAAAAATCATACTGATGCCAAACTTTTGAACAGTGTATGTCAAAATAACATTAGCCACCTTGCAGTTTAAAGGTCTCAGATCTCATTAAAAAGCTCAAAACAATGGTATTATTCAAGACTACGTATTGAAAGAATACATCTGACTAGAATTCACTGCTCTGCAGGAGGAGCTGTAAGTGTTTACTGACATGCAGAACTTGACCTGTTACTAGGGTACAATAATAAAATGCTTGTGCCAAGCCAGTATTTACACAGCTTTTATTGTAAGGTCATAAATTTACATGAGAGACTAAAGAATATATGCCAACTTCTCTTGTAAAAACATTTCCTCATTTGATCGAACTTACATCTACGACAGAGTAGAGAAAACCTTTCCACAGCTCACGCGCCTCCAGATTTGGTGCCTGAGAAGAAAGAGAGAGATGTTGATATTAATTATATCATTAACAACTATAATTCAGTGCAGTACTTCCTTACACTACTGCATTAGATTAGAGATATATAATACCTCACAGTCAATCTCCATTCACATTTATTGATTTAATTAATACTTTTATTCAGCAAGGATGCATTCAGTTGATCAAAAGCGACAGTAAAGAATTTATAATCTTTCAAAAGACTTCTATTTTTCAAATAAATACAGTTCTTTTGAACTTAAAAAATATAATAAATTAAAAATATTAAACAGCACAATTGTTTTCAACATTGATAATAATCAGAAAAGTTTCTTGAGCAGCAAATCAGCATATTAGAATGATTTCTGAAGGATCACGTGACACTGAAGACTGGAGCAATGATGCTGAAAATTCAGCTTTGCATCACAAGAATAAATTACATTTTAATATGTATTTAAATAGAAAATATTGATTTTAAATTGTAATAATATTTCACAATATTACTGTTTTTACTGTATTTTTGATCAAATAAATGCAGCCTTTTTTAAGACGTCTTTCAAAACCATAAAAAAAAAAAATTCTTACTGCCCTCAAACTTTTAAATGGTAGTGTAAGCGTTTTTGTTTTTTTCCCAGTTGTAAGTGCATTATTATTTGTGAATCAAATTCTCACAGAACAGTTATTTACGGATTTATTTGAGGTATGGAAGTGCAGCTTGTGGGGTTTGTAAGAGGAAGTATCAAACTACAGTGTTTTTGTGCCTCTTTGTGTTGGTAATCTCTATACAATCTCTCTAGCAGACCTCTGAACGGCCCTGATTCTGAATGCAGAATAAACCAAAGGTTTCCTGAGCAAAGCCTACAGCATATTCAATGGCTGATAGTGATCCTACACTGTACAGTACGTGACGTTTAATCTTGACCTGAGCCATAATATAATCTAACCCTGTCTGGAAGTGTTATTACTGGCATCAGATGTGTCGATCATAAACAGGAGTAAAATAATGGCCTGTGAAAGTGAAACTCTCTATAGTGTGTCAAAGGTAAATTCCATATACAGATGACTGAGAAACCTGCATTTGCTCATACAGGAGTGTGTGAAGGTTGAGATGTGCATTTCGAGTCAAGCATTCAAACTGGAACTTATCATTATCATTAGCGTGTAATCACATCAGACGGTCTGTGAAAGGTCTGTGTGTACGAGGCTGAGATGAAGGGCATGAGAGGAATGAGATGTATGCCTACTGACAGACATCTGATACTCACAGTGAGTTTGATTTCTCCATCCTTCATGCGGAGGTTCAGTCTGGCTGCCTCCAGATTCCTGTCACGACTTGGGTCATCGATCAGAGACACAAACCCACTCAGATCCAACTTTTCTACATACTAATCAGAAAGCACACATATACAGAGTGACATTTAAAGAAACAGTTCACCCAAAAAAAAAAAACAACTTTCCAACCCTGAGTGATTTTTGTGAAACACAAAAGAGATTTTGACCAGAATGGCCTAATGTCTATTATTTATTTTTTATAATTGTAATAATAATACATTCTATGAATGAATGTTTATAAATGATAATACATTTTGAATGTATGCATGTTTGAATGTTAAATTGATAGCTCTCAATTATACTGTGATGCTGAATGGCTACAGTTAGAGAAAAAAAAGAAAAAATTTCCTAGAAACATCAGTAGTATTGTTATCAGTGATACTCACCTTCAGTCATAATTAAAAATAATAATAATAATCTTTATGCCGTTTATGCTGAAGACTAAATATGAAATTATTGCAATATAAAAGTATATTTAAAGGCGTTAATGTTAGGTGGGACTGATCGTGATTTATCATGATTCATTTCAGAAAAAATGTGTGATTAATTAGTTCATTTTTTTAATCGATTAACAGCACTAATAAATATATATATATATATATATATATAACCGATAGCTCTGGTCCTTGATTCTGATTGGCTGAGCTGTGTTCGAAGGTGTTGTAAATTACACTTCAAACATAAAACTTTGTTTACATCTGTGTGTTTGCACTTTGTTGCAACCACAACGGTTTGGCGGAAGAATAATGTTTTTATTAATATCATTACACTTTATTTGCCCTGTTTTATTTTGTGAAACCTTACTACGCATATGGAATAACCATTTTATAAAAGCAATAAGCTGTTTGAACATTAATGTGTGTTGGCAGTGTATGTACAAATCTACCCTATAATGATAAAAATCCATGCAGTGGTTTTTAATTAATCTCCATTGTTCCATGCCAGTGCAGGGATGTAAGTTAGACAAGAATATCTCCGATTGAGGTGTTGTGTTGCTGGATGTAATGATGAACATAGTGGTCGTCATTTACTCCCAACATCTGAGCTGTTTGTTTGTAAAGGGAATGCGCCTCCCGATCTACATAAATACATATATGTTCGTGCAAATCATTCGTGATCCAGCTTCATCTACAGCAGAAGGTTTTTTTTATGAATCTCTGCAATCGCTTTTTCTAATAACCTGCTAGTTAGCAAGTTTCATGGCTAAACGCGCTAAATGAGGCTAAAGTAAAGCACAGCTCATCACTCCACAGAGAGAAGAGAGGGGCGGGGCGAGCAGAGCTCATTTGCATTTATAGGAACAATCCCTCAGAATGGGATGATTTTTTCAGAGCTCATTTTGACTAGGTAAAAAGGGTGTTGTTTTACACAACCATTGAGGATTTTTAATTTTTATATTAGAGGTCATTTATATTAGGGTCATTAAGACCCTAAAGAATCATATCATATATAACTTGTGGAAAATGAGCATCCGATGACCCCTTTAAATTACAAAAATTAAAAAATTATATATATTATAATCTAATATATTACTGTAAAATAATATTATATTAATAAATACAATATACATAAACATACAAATAAAGAATTGTATCACTATATTGCTATAATCCTACTGTACTGTGAAAATGACTATTTAATACTATTGTTAGTAATACAATAATAACTGTATTTTACAGAACAATAGTAAAATTACAATACTAATATTTTATGGCTGTTTTAATTTCTTTGTTTTCAAATGTTAAAGGAGAAGTCCATTTCCAGAGCAAAATTTTATAGATAATGTACTAACCCGCAATATAGGACGATTTTGAAGTTAAGGGAGAACATGAGATGGGAGTTTTTTGACATACCCTAACTGTCATGAAACCTAACTGTCCGGAAAAAAACAGAGTCGAGGCAGAGTAAGACAAGACGAGCGTTTGACATTAAAAAGTATATAAATTGTATTATTTTTATTAAAATAACCGATCGTTACGCTAGATAAGACCCTTCTTCCTCGGCTGGGATCGTTTACAACCACATCTGGGATTGTTTGAAGGTGCATTTAAACTACATTTTGGAAGTTCAAAATCGGCGCACCATAGCAGTCCACTATGGAGAAAAATGCTGAAATGTTTTCCTCAAAAAACATAATTTCTTCACAACTGAAGAAAGAAAGACATGAACATCTTGGTTGACAAGGGGGTGAGTACATTATCTGTACGTTTTTGTTCTGGAAGTGCACTTCTCCTTTAAACTATAAGACATTTTATTTTGGAGGAAATTGAAAGTGCGGCTTTTTTTCTCAGATTTACATCATTTACATGGACTTTCTTCTTCTGCATAAACACATATGTAATAAATATGCATTAAACAACCCCAAATTTTAGTCAGTGTTCAGTGGAAAACAACAGCTTCGACAATCTCGCTAAGATCTTATTTTGTGTTTCACAGAAAAATAATAACCCAGGTCTGTAAAGGCGTGAAGGTGAGTAAATGATAAAAATATTTTTATTTTGAGGTGAACTACTTTTCCAATATTAAAAACACAACTCAGAATAACACGCTTTATAAGTGATCATATTCCGTGAACATCTATGTAAATATTAAGCTCCCACAGCAAACTTTGCATATTACTTTCCATCCTCCCTAAAAATAGATAAACCTTCTCATCCACTGCTGAGGTTATAGAGGTTGAAACTGCTCTCTCAAAGGGTTCAGAATGAAAATCAATACTGAAACCACAATTAACTAGAGTGTGATAAAACTCTTTGCCATCTGCTCTCCCATGTTTGACTGCGCTTACTGAGACAATAAGGTTATGATGGACTTTAGACTTGAAGGGGATTTGCAGAAAAATATCCCTCTAGATCCAGATCCTAATGCGCCACAAATTGACAGAGGATTGTATGTTGTAAACATCTGTATGGCTTGCCAGAATAGGTCACTTACACTTGTGTCCTTAGGATTGTTGAAGAAGTACAGCGTGTTTCCACATAAACAGGTCCATAAACGCCGAGCTACCTGCATCCAGAAAAAAACAAATGCAATATTCCCATATATGGTCTTTAAGTAAATATAAGATCTGCATGTTATAACTTAATGTGAATTATATGAAGACATAAAAGTGACCATAAATCATGTCTTTTCTGAAGCCAGGATGGTTAAATGTGTGTTTAGGGCTGTAACGCATAATTCTGACATGCTAATGCTCTGACAGCGCAGCAAATGGCAGTCGTCTCTGCATAGATTACTGCTATTCTGTCTGTAATTCTCTGCTCTGTCTGGCTCAATCCTGATCTCAGTGGCAGCTCATGGCTCCCCGGGGCACGGCTCACACACAAACACACACACATAGACACCGACCCGGAGCACAGCTGTCCTAAATCTGAGACCCAGCCCCCTACACACCCCCATCACACAATGTGCACCTGAACCCCTCTGATTATTCCCTCTTAAATATACGATCTGGGATTAATTTGTGTAAGTGGCGGTTTGTCAACACTTTTTTGATTTAGTTTTAAACTAAAATATTACTTTATATATTACAAATATTTGGATTAATTTTATTTTATAATATATGTTTATATTTTAATAACTGTATATATTATATATAATTTTATATAATATATATTAAATAGAAACTAATACATTTGTCATTTTTATAGCTATTATTGCATATTTAAAGTTTCACATACTGTCTAAAGTGCATATATATTATACACAAAAACAGAAAATATAATTTAATATAATAGAACAATTCATTCAGTCACTTAAAGGTAAGATTAAATATTAATTATTACTCACAAAGATTGAGCAAATATCTAAATTAGTATATACTACACATATGAATATATATATATATATATATATATATATATATACGACTCTGGATCACAAAACCAGTCATAAGGGTCAATTTTATGAAACTGAGATTTCCAAATAAGCTTTCCACTGACATATGGTTTGTTAGGATAGGACAATACTTGGCTGAGATACAACTATTTGAAAATCTGGAATCTGAGGGTAAAAAAAAAAAAAGGAAAATAACTCTAAATCTTAAGAAAATTACCTTTAAAGTTGTCCAAATGAAGTTCTAAGCAATGCATATTACCAATCAAAAATTACGTTTTGATATATTTATGGTTATTATTATATTATATATATTTATTATATATAATTATATATATATATATATATCTCAAAAAATATTAAAAACAACAAACAAACAAAAATAATATATATATATATATATATATATTTATTTATGTGTGTGTTTGTGTGTGTGTATTGTGACACAAAAAAAAATAATAAGACATCAAATATTACTAATATTGTATCTAGAAAGCATATTTTTATGGATGACATAGTGCTAATATAACTAAAGTAAATGAAATAGATACATAGATGAAATTAAACACTTATTTTGCCCAGAAATAACTCAATTCACTAAAATGTGCATTATCCATTGACAGTAAGGTCGATGTGTAAATGTTTTCTAACCTCCAGTATTTTATTAACCAAATTAACAACTTTAGCGCCTCAAAGTTACATAAAACAGAATCTGCAAATGTGAACTTTGGTAAAAGTTATGCACCACTTAAGAAAAGCCTGCAAGATTCAGTCTTAATCTATCATATTAAGTGACAACTGACGTGATTAAACTGTCTGCAGCAGATAACAGTGAACTCGTGTAACATGTAACACGATACGGTAGATGCGCTGCAGCAGAGATGCATCTTTGAATGAATGCTTGATGATTAAAACACGTGATGGATCGTATTAATCACACACTTCGGACTGCATGTGGTCTGCATTAAGGTGTGTCCACTAGCAGAGCAGCTGCCGAGAATTTAAAGCACCAAGAGTCCAAAATAAGAGCTCACATATGAGATATGGCATTTGAAGAGCTGTCAGACAGCGGCGTAACGCATGGCACAAAGCAACGCCAGCTCATTCATCCATTAACGTTAGAATTAAATCGTATATTCAACATTTGAGTGGTCACTTGCCAAAGGAAACGATAGTCAGACAGCAGCTCCATGAAAACCTCACCCACATCCACACAATACAGGCGTGCAGCATATGCGTGCATGCCTTATCATAAGCCGCTGCGCGTAATGATACAATCCTATCAATTGTTTGACATGTCATAATGTGCGCTTACCTTCTCTTTCGCTCCTCTTTTCTCCAGGTATCCCTCGTAATAACAGGGCGGCAGCTGCGCTCTCGGGCTCCCGGTGCGCGGGTTCGCGGGCGCCGCTGCCATGACTCGCGGAGCTCAGCCCGGTAACTGACACACATACACACACAACACACACACGGTAGCGGGACAAAGAGCCGCTGGATGATGTTACAGCCCGGGAAACGACACGCCCTCTTTGGGTGAGAGATGGATGGTACTGGATATGCGTGATTAATCTCGTCACTGACACGCATTCAGCTGCACAACACGCGACACACACCCGAGAGACTCAATATGGCATCTGTGATTACATTAAGACCCGCAGAGGCTAGTACGCAGGAGAATATCTCTCCTTTATTCGGTGGAATAATTGTAAGGTTATAATGTTACTCGTTTATTAATGCCGATTTCGAAGATAATTCTACTGTAATTCAGTAAGAACTGAAGGTTATAACCAATATTATTTAATATTAGAAGTGATTATAAATATAGTAATAAAACTTATGATATAACCATTATGTAAACAATTTATTTTTATATTATGAATAACATTATAGTATGTTTAAATATTTTTTTCAGATGTTAAGATACAACATTCTAAAATGTATAAATTGCATGATATAAAATAGTGCCCGTTTATTAATGCCTATTAATGCCTATAAGATAAGAGTTAACTGTAATTCAGTTAGAAGCAAACGTTATTAAAGTATATTATAAACAATATTAGATAATATTAGACGTAATTATAAAACATGATAGAAACATTTACGTAACTTTTTACATTATGAATAACATTCACTAAGATACATTAACATACAAATACACACACACATACGTGTATATATATATATATATATATATATATATATATATACACACACACATACATATATATATATATATACACACACACATACATACATACATATAAATATATTAATATATTTATTAATATTATTAATAAATGTTTAGTCAATAATTAAGAAGATACACCATTTTATAGCCTAAATTCTTTTTCATATATTAAGATACAAAATTCTAAAATAATATAAAATATATGATATAAAATAGTGTCCATTTCTTAATGCCTTTTTTGAAGATGAGTTAACTTCACTATAATTTAGTTAGAACCAAAGGTTATTAAAGTATATTATAAACAATATTATATAATATTAGAAATTCTTATAAATATAATTATAAAACTTATGATAGAATCATTTACTTATTACATCTAACCTACATTTATAATAACATTAAGATGAGATACATTTTATATTTTATAATTTTAACAATTAACAAAAAATATATTAAAATGTATTCATATGCAAAAAACTTTCATTTTTAGTACAACGTTGTCATGTATACACCCATAGTTTGTGTATTTCTTCACCACCAGTAAATCTTAAAATGCCATTGACACAAAACCTGAGATATGTGACTAGAGTGGAGCAAAAAAAAAATAGCATCTCACTGCTGAAAGTGTTCTGTAATCACTCCATTCTAGCTCCAGTCCATGCTTTTCTTTTCACATTCACTCATACAGGTGAGAGAAACCTGCTCAAAGAGATCACTGACCAAGTGTAAACACAGACAGATATAGTTTTCCACCTTTATTTAAAATGAAAATATACAATGTTCTCTTAACCCTGCACAATTTTATAACAAAACATAAAATCACAAATAGATTAGGCAGGAAAATACTGATTCAAAGAAGCATTTTCTTTCTGAAACACTTTCTAAAACATGTAATTGTCATAAATCTCGATTTGAGGTCTAACAATGTTTACCAGGGACTATTAGACACAAACAAGGTTTTCTGTTACATATAATACATTCTACCCATAATAAAATATTATATTTAAGTGTAGTGTAAGCAACATCAGAATGCATGCAGGATGTTGAGAGTACAGTACTATAGTAGGAAGGAGCTTAGAGAAAACAGTGAAACCCTGAACCAGCATCCCTCACCTGAATCAAAATGACCTTTATACGTCACAAAAGATGGACACGCTGGTTCCTTTCGGGATTAAACAACTGGATTACATGAGATCAGATTTGCTGACTAATGCAAATGTAGTCAGACAAAGAGAAAAAAGGCACATTGAACGCACAGGATCTTTAGCTGCTAAAATCTTTCTTTCTGAACATCAAACTTTCTTTCCCTACAATCGTTGACCTATTAGTGCCGATAGTATGATGCACGACATTAAACAAAATGCTTTCCGTCAGCTCTGATTTTCTACTTGTACTACAGTGTACTACAGCCTGATCCCAGTTTTCATGATTCCCTCATCAAGATTTTAGTGGGAAAGAAATCTGAAATAAAATCTGATCCAAAATGCTAGATAAACCAGTCCAATCTCTACTTTTGGCATGTTGTTCAAAATACAATCTAAAACTACTAAACATGACTATCATTCTAAGATTGTCCTTAAAAAGGAAAAAAATGGAGGTATGTAATTGCATATTAGAGAGCTGCTGTTTACTTTTGTTGTTTAACTACAACTTGACATTTGCAGCTATTACAGACTGTATTTTGAAAATCAAAAACTACTCTATATACGGTTGAACAATATTGTTATTGCAATGAAGACACTAAAATTCACAAATACACAGGTATAGGAATCATGTAAACATTTGTTTGGTACGGTTTATACAAGGCAACAAGTTTCAACTGTCAGCACTTTAGACGAGAATGCTTTTTTGTTCTGAACATGTTGAATATTATTATTAGATAACTTGTACAGTAAGACTACAGTAGACGTACCTTTCCCTGAGAAATAGAAACTGAACCGGGGTCAGAGGTTAGAGGAACTTCTGATTTTCCCCTTTGAGGAAGTGAAACCCATTAAAGCTGTAATAATGCACAAGACAAACACAAAGACAGAATTACAAAAGTAGTTCACACACTTTCCCTTTTCAAGAACTGAACATCAATGTCAAGCTCTAATATTTGTAAGTTGAGGTTGTGGTTGTGCATGTGCCACCACAGTCAGAAGTGGATTTATAAAGGTTTTTTCCAGAAAAAAAGAGAGCGAGGGATGGTATCATGTGGAAAAAGAAAAGTAAAAATGACTGTTGTGTGCATAAACACAAACTGGTACTTCTGGTTCATCAAACAGCTGGATTTACCTCATTTACATATGCATTTAATAACAGAATTTGCAAGCAGGAAGTGATTGTTTAAAGAAATAGTTTTATTTCCACACCCTCATGTCATTCAAAACCATGTGACTCTTCAATATAATGAAACTGGATGTGTTTGGAACAACATGAGTGAGAAACTTTCTATTTTTGAGTAAACTATCCCTTGTTGATGCTCATGCAAAGACACTGTTTTATTTTTTTGTTTTGTTGCTAGTCAGCTCTGAACTAATTATTAATGCTCAGTTAAAGTGCATTTAGAGGGAAATTTCACCCAAAATTGTCATCACGTACTGACCTTCCACTTGTCCTAGACCTGTATGATTTTCTTTCGATATTTTGAAGAACATTGGTAACCAGTTGACGATAGCCATTGACTACCATAGTATTTTGTCCATACTACGGAAGTCAATGGCTACCGTTAAGATGATATTTTGCAGAATGATGGTAACCCAACAGTTGACGGTAACCATTGACTTCCATAGTTTTTTTTTCCATACTGTGGAAGTCAATCAAGAAAATATTTTGAAGAATGTTGATAATCAAACAGTTGACAGTAGCTACTGACTTCCATAGTATATTTTCCATATTGTGGAAGTCAATCAAGAAGATATTCTGAAGAATGTTGGTAACCCAACAGCTGATGGTAGCCATTGATTTCCATAGATTTTTTCCATACCGTGGAAGTTAATCAAGAAGATATTTTGAAGAATGCTGGACACCAAACAGTTGGCTACCATCAAGAAGATATTTCACAAAATGTTGGTAACCCAACAGCTGATGGTAGCCACTGACTTCCATAGTATTTTTCCATATTGTGGAAGTCAATGGCTACCGTCAAGAAGATATTTTGAAGAATGTTGGTAACCAAACAGCTGACGGTAGCCATTGACTTCTGTAGTACTTTTCCATAATATGGAAGTCAATGACTACCGTCAAAAAGAAATATTGCTGAATGTTGGTAACCCAACAGTTGACGGTGGCCATTGACTTCTGTAGTATTTTTCCCATAATATGGGAGTGAATGGCTACCGTCAAGAAGATATTTTGAAGAATGTTGGTAACCAAACAGCTGATGGTAGCCATTGACTTCTGTAGTATTTTTCTATACTATGGAAGTCCATGGCTACCATCAAGAAGATATTTTGAAGAATGTTGGTAACCCAAGAGTTGATGGTAGCCATTGACTTCTGTACCATTTTTTCCATACTATGGAAGTCAATGGCTACCGTCAAGAAGATATTTTGAAGAATGTTGGTAACCAAACAGCTGATGGTAGCCATTGACGTAGTATTTTTCCATAATATGGGAGTCAATGGCTACTGTCAAGAAGATATTTTGAAGAACGTTGGTAACCAAACAGTTGATGGTAGCCATTGACTTCTGTACTATTTTTTCCATACTATGTTAGTCAATGGCTACCATTAAGAAGATATGTTGAAGAATGTTGGTAACCAAACAGCTGATGGTAGCCATTGACGTACATAGTATTTTTCCATAATATGGGAGTCAATGGCTACTGTTAAGAAGATATTTTGAAGAACGTTGGTAACCCAACAGTTGACGGTAGCCATTGATTTCCATAGTAATCAGCTGTTTGGTTACCAAGCTGTAATAAACGTAAAGGTGAGTAAATGATGACAGAGCGTTCATTTTTGGGTGGGAAATACAACAAACCCTGTATAACTAAAGCCAATGGGAAAGGGTTGGTTAATAATATCAATTTAATAATAACATTCATAACTACATTATGAAGTGAAATAATATATTTTTAAACACGCTGAGCTTCGCGACATTCAAAAAGAGCTGAGCTGTGATTGTCAAATGCTAGGCAACATTTTGAACTGTTATACACAAATGTGGCCACTAGAGGTCAGTGATTACCAACAAAACACACTTCTTTGTAACAGGAGACTGTATGAAAATGAAAATAAAATCCATTTGACCCTAGAATGAACACTCCCAAAACAGATTTATCTTTGACATACTTCTCAAAGATGTTTATTGTACTTTAGGGAATGCTAGTGTTTCCTAAAATGAGCAAAAACGCTGGACCTGAACCTTAAGAAACAAATAATAAGCCAGACTCATACGGTACATGATCCAACATCTCTTTCAGGAGGTCAAAGTGCTCATAGTGAAGCCACAGATTGTCCCCTTTTCCCTGTCTGTACCTGACATTTCACTTCCTCTTCCTGTTTTGCGTGTGTGGGATCAGTGCCGCAGAGGCACCATCACCTCTACGTAGTTACAGGGGAACAATCCGCTCTGGCCGCGCAGGGTTCCCTCGAACCAGTTCTCGTCTATCTGATTGGTCAGCGTGATGACGTCGCCCTCGTAGAAGCCAAGCTCTCCGTCGTTCTCCGGTTCAAAGTCATACAAAGCCTTGCAGCACGGCTGATCTGTCGCTATGGAGACAGAAGAACGCATGAGAATAGAGAGGATAAAAGGTGAAGACGCACAGAGAGAGAAAGGAGGAGGAAATGTAAATAGAGAGAGAGAAGAACAACTATTAGAGGACAGATTATTTGAAGTAGACATGAGGAACATTAAATGAAAAGGGCTTTTATTTAATGGCTACTTTGAACAAATACAGTAATGTTTGTTAATGTATGCTATTTTTATTTTAATATATTGCATGGAGTTTTTTTAATTAAGCAATATACATTAAGTAATCTGAACAACTGAATTAATATAATAAAGAAATCCTAGGTTAATACATTAGGTTAATAAAAAAAAAAAAGAAATTACCAAAATTTAAACGCATTTAGTTAAAATATAATAAAATAAATTTAATAAATAATTAAATAAATTTTTAAAAAACTGATTTGTGTCATTTTGATATTTCTAGCAGTAAATATAATAAGAAATTTTAACAAGTAAAATCGCCATAATAATGAATTTCTAAAAGAAAAAAACCATATAAATTAAATAATAATAATTATTCATAAATTTAAAAATAATTAAAATAAAAATATTTTAAATCAAATTAATCTGTAAAATTACAAATAATATATTTATTTTAGAGCTGTCAAGCGATTAATTGCATAAAAAATAAAAGTTTGAGTTTGCCTAATATATGTGTGTGCACTGTGTGTAATCAATACAAGTACATGTATTTATTATAATTTTTATATAATTTATATATAAATAAAATATTTTGTACATAACATTTCTCTTAAATATATACATTAATTTGTGTGTATTTATACATTCATAATAATTACACAGAACACACACAAATATTAGGCAAACTCAAACCTTTATTTTGTATGCGATTAATTGTGATTAATCATTTGACAGCCCTAATTTATTTTAAACAATATTACATTTCAGAATAATTACTTATACTAAAACAAAAATACACTATAATCTGTGTTGGTTTATAAAAGATGTTTTCTTTATAATTTTTCTTCAATAATCTTGGCAGTGGAGTTAAATATTTTGATCAATGTAGTCAACACTAAAAATATGATGCATTTAACAGCTGATGTATTTAAATCTAGCTTTATCCATATTGTATTAATATTGGTGCTGCCAAAGATTAATCGCATCCAAAATAAAAGTTTTTGTTTACATGTGTACACTGTGTAAATTTATTATGTATATACACTACCGTTCAAAAGTTTGGGGTCAGTAAGACTTGTAATAGTCTTTAAAGAAGTCTCTTATGCTCATCAAGGCTGCATTTATTTGATTAAAAATATAAAAAAAAAAAAACAGTAATATTGCAAAATGTTTTTACAATATAAAATAATGTTTTTTATTTTAACATACTTTAAAATAGAATTTATTCCTGTGATGAAAAGCTGAATTTTTATCAGCTGTTACTCCAGTCTTAAGTGTCACATGATCCTTCAGAAATCATTCTAATATGCGGATTTATTATTAGAATGATCAATGTTGGATAATATCAACAGTTGTGCTGCCAAATATTTTTTGGAACCTGTGATTTTTTTTTTCAGGATTCTTTCATGAATAACAAGTTTAAAAAGTACAGTGTTTATTCAAAATATAAATATTTTATAACAATGTAAATTATTTATTATTAACTTTTAATAAACTTTTAATTATTAACTTAATACATCCTTGGTGAATAAAAGTATTAATTTCTTAAAAGAAACAAAAACGTACTGACCCCAAACTTTTGAACGGTAGTGTATGTAAATGCACACACATACAGTATATATTTTGAAGATATTTACATGTATTTCCATGTATACATTTATATAATTGATATTAAAACATTTTTAATATACAATTACAAAATATTTTTCTTAAATATATACATGTATGTGTGTGTGTGTGTAATAAATACACAACACACACATATATTATGTTAACAAAAACATTATTTTGGATGCGATTAATCACGATTAATCATTTGACAACCCTAATAAAAGCTTTTATTTTGGATGCGATTAATTGTTTGACATCCCTAATTATGTTAGACACTAGTGTATCTAATCTATCTAATAGTTCGCTCTCTAACGAATTTAGGATTGGTGCCTTTATTAAAAAAAGAAGAAAGAAGAAGAAAAAAAAAAAAAGAGACAGTCATTTGTATTCAACTTGTGCAAAAGCCTAATGAAATTATATTGTGTTTTTAATGAAAATTAACATACAGCAATACACATTTATGCACATGCACTGCAGTCTTCATGCAAAAGCGTGCCTCGCTTTAATAAAGAAAGTTAAACATGGACAGTAAACAAAGAAAATGGACAGTTCCGCCACCTCCAAACATGCAAGTCCCAAAAGGATCAATATTAGCTTTTAAGCAATCCAAGCCCAGCGCATGCTAGACAACACTTATTGAAAGCTTCAAATGAAACCACATTAATGCTACAATTAAACATTAGCATTAATGCATTGGAATCACTGTTACGCATATGCTGCCTATGTAGTGTGTTCTGAATCGGTCACTTATTAAGCTCCATTTAGGTTAGGATGCCGTCTTAGAAAACACCCTACGTAGACACCAGACAGCGAGGCGGCTCATTTGGTTAAAAAAAACAGCTTGTTTGTGTATGTGTGAGATCTTCCAGTTCTTAAACTGTTCATGCAGGGTTTAATAAATAACTCATTTTTGAGCTAAACGAGCTAAACAAGCTCCCCGGTGGATAATTCAACATGTGGCAGATTGAGCACGTGTTTGATTAATCTTATGAGGGGGAAACTAAGCATGTCACACTCACAGAGCATCTCATACACGAGTGATCTGTCTGTGCTCATTACGTGTTTGTTATATGTGTGAGTGCATTTAGCGTTTTCAGTAAGATTTGAAGCTGGAAAAAAAATCTAGCATAGAGAAAAGCCCTTCACCATGCCGAGCGTGTGTTTGTGTGTGACTCACAATTGCGTTTTTGGCGTGAAGATGTCCTGTTAAAGGAGGGGGCTGCTGACGTCAAAGAAAGAGAAACTACAGTCAGTCTTTGTGTGGCTCCAAACAGTCTTTCACAATGACTCCTCACAAACATGCACGATACGCTCATCTTCACACATGCTATGTAGACTGCTTTAGCAGGATGTATACTGTGAATTTTCTTTAAACACTTACCAAAATGTGCTGTATGCAACACTGCAACACAATATCTTACAATGAAATGCTTCAGTGTTGTTATTGTTAACTGGGGCAAATTATAAATGTTACCTTGGTAACTAACTGAAATAAACACGCTGAAGATGAAGTACTAAAATTACAAAAAGAAAGAAAACCGAAATAGAAATAAAAGCTAAATGGAAAAATGACTCAAAACATTATATTTTAAAAATATAAAGATTAAAGATTAAAAACTTACAGAAACATAAATAAGTAATGGTGCCTTGGAAACTAACTGAAATAACTTTAAGTTAATAAGTACTAATACTATAAATAAAATACAGCTGCAAGCATGATGAAGAGCTAAGGAGCCATCTTTAATTATTCAGTAAAGACCAAGGTTCTCCAACCCGACTTTAGTTTTAACATTACTTCAACACACCTGTCTGTAATTAAGGAGCCCTGAACACACTGATTAACTGGCTCAGGTGTGTTTGATTAGGGTTGAAGCTGAACTCTGCAGTTTGGTAGCTCTCCAGGAGCTTGTTAAAGACATTTGTTGCAGCATTTTACTACAAAACTCAAAAAGGCAAACACCTCAAAAAGGCAGACATAGGGATAAAAATTAGGGTTTGAATCTTTTGATCTTTGAAGAAATTTTCTTCTTTTTTTTTTACCAGGAGGTGGCGCTGTGCCAAAACTACTCATGTGCCCTCAGGTCATGCTTGTTATAACACATACCAAGTTTGGTCAGAATCCTTCAAAACAGGGCTGCTCCAACCCTGACCAAACACACCTGAACCAGCTAATTAGGATCTTAAGGAGCACTTGATAATTACAGACAGGTATGTTTGATTAGGGTTGTAACTAAACTCTGCAGGAAAGTCGATCTCCAGGAACAGGGTTGGGCACCCCTGCTCCAAAGCATTGTGGAGATACAGTTTAATGTCTATTTTTGCATGAACTTAATCAAATTAATTAATGTGTTTTACAAAAGCGGTTTGGTATTTCAAAAAGCTTTGATAACTTTTTGCCAGAATACTCTGAAGATGATCTGAGCCAATTTTGTTGAATATTGGACAAACTGTTTAGGATGAGTTCAAAACAGGAGGTGTTTTTTTTTTTTGGAAAATTAGAAATTGCGAAAAATTGAAATCTTGACCTGTGGAAATTTAAATGTTGGTATGCATCCAACTCAGTATAAGCCAAGGAATCAGAAGAAGAAGGAAAAAAAAAAACTTTGCTTTTAGACTAGGGCTGTCAATTATTGCGATTATCGATTAATCACAATTAAATCGCATACAAAATAAAAGTTTGCGTTTGCCTAATATATGTGTGTGCACTGTGTGTAATTATGATGTATATATAAATACACACAAATTAATGTATATATAAGAAAAATGTTATGTACAAAATATTTTTATTTATATATATAATATAAATTATAAAAAAATGATAAATACATATAATTGTAAATATTTCTTAAATATATAAATGAATGTGTTTGTATTTATATATACATAATTATACACAATAGACACATATATTAGGCAAACTCAAACTTTTATTTTGTATGTGATTAATCGCGATTAATCGTTTGACGGCTGTCGGCTATTTTAGACCTTAGTTCAGTAGTTATTAGCAGAAACAGGAGTGCAAATTTGGTCAGTTGGTGGTGCTACAAAGTTTGAGTTATAGATTCTTTGAGTTAGAAATTTGCTGTGAATAATAATGAGAATGTCCTCTATCTGTGTGCCAAATTTCATAACTTTTCCGCAAGCGATTCTACAAGATTCATAACAATATGCTGAAGCATTTGTAAAATACAGTATTTTACCACAAAATGGTCCACGCTCAAAATGGCTGATGTAAAAATTGGGTATCAATTGATTTGGTATGGCGATATGTTAACCTGCTTTACGAAAATGGTTTGGTCTGTCGGAAATCTTTTGAAGGCTTTTTGGCAACATTGTCTGAAGATGATCTGAGCAAATTTTGGTGAAAATCAGACCAATCTTCTAGGACAAGTTCGCAAAAAGTAGATTATCTGCGAAATTCAGAATTACAAAAAATTTTGACCTGTAGAATTTTAAATTTTGGTATGCATTTGACTCGGAAATTCGGCCAAGGAATCAAAGAGGGAAAAAATGTTTTTTTGACCTTATGGTTCAAAGGTTATTAGCAGAAACATGAGAGCAAATTTGGTCAGTTGGTGGCTCTAGAGAGTTTGAGTTACAGACTCCAAATTTGCTGTGGTTAATGATAAGACTGTCCTCTATCTGTGTGCCAATATTCAGAATATTTCCACAAGCAGTTCTATAACAATATGCTGAAGTGTTTGTAAAATACAGTATTTTACTACAAAATTTGAAACGGTCCACGCTCAAAATGGCCGACATAGGAAAACTGGGTATCAATTGATTTGCTATGGCACTCCAAAGATATGTTAACTTGCTTTACGAGAATGATTTGGTCTGTTGGAAATCTTTTGATAGCTTTTTGCCAACATTGTCTGGAGATGATCTGAGCCAGTATTGGTGAAAATCGGACCAATCGTCTAGGACAAGTTTGAAAAAGTAGATTATCTGCAAAACCTACATTTATGAAAAATTTTGACCGGTACAATTTAAAATTTTTGTTTGCATTCAACTCGGGAATCGGCCAAGGAATCAAACGGAAAAAACATTGTTTTTAGACCTTACAATTCAAAAGTTCTTAGCAGAAACATAATTGCAAATTTTGCCTGTTGGTGGCGCTAGGCAGTTTGAGTTAGAGGCTCCAAATTTGCTGTGGTTAATGATGAGAATGTCCTCTATCAGTGTGCCAAATTGCATAACTTTCCAGCAAGCAGTTCAATGGGCTGCCATAGACTTCCAGAGCGAAATAAGAAAATAAATATTTAATGGTGTGTACTGTGTACTGAGTAATGTCTGGGCCTGAAAACTGAAAAATGCTTAATGTAAAGTAGTTAATTATTTCTTTCAGCATATAAATAAACTTTACGACAAATAAGCATTGTAGTCAGTAAACAGTGGCTTTGCTATGTCTAAAGCTCACTTCAGTTTATTATAGATCATTAGATTTGACTTTATTGTATCTTGGAAGGCAGCTCAAAACCTCAGACAGTCTGTTTCCATTATACACTAAAATCAAAACACTGTTTAGTAAGTCAATGACTGTCTAGGTAGCCAGACTGGCGAAGGTTTTGGAAAGCCAGCATTTTAAATGACCAAGTGTTACACAGTATACACTCTGTACAGCATGCAGTGTTCCATTCGGAACATGTCAGCTAATCAATTGCGTTGTCTTGTCTCATCTCCGTGGAAACTAGACACTGTATGAGAACAAACTCAGTCTGTCTAGTGCAGCATGCGGAAATCTGATGAATTTCTTATTAAATAAATTCGGTGAATGTGACCTATTAGACTGATTTCCATTAACCCTTGATTAAAAAGATTTTCAGAAGGAAAGCTGTAATGTGTGAGCCAAAACATCATTTAGGAAGACTACTGGACTAAGACTAAGGAAGACGCCTAAAACAAGTAATGGCTTTTGCTGTTTCAAGACCCTTCTTCCTCGGCTGGGATCCTTTACAACCGCATTTGGGAACGTTTGAAGCCGCAAGAAAGTGCAAGTAAGTCAAATGAACAAATCTTTTTTTGAGTCATTTCATTCATTTTGTTCATTTTAGCAAAATATCATTTAAATGTTACGTGTTACTTCCCTAACACATCTACTGCTTACACAAACGTTGATCATACTGCATTACACTCCCTGAGACGACTCGTTCTTCCTGAGCCACATTCAAGAACGACCCATCACTAATTCGTAGCATCGTAAACGCGCATCCCAGAGCCTGTGCTACGTGAGCTTCTGTGCTTAAAAAGTACACAAATTTTTATTTTTCGAAAAAAATGGACTATTTTTCTAGATAAGACCCTTCTTCCTCGGCTGGGATTGTTTAGAGCCTTTTGAAGCTGCATTTAAACTACATTTTGGAAGTTCAAAATCAGCGCACCATATCAGTCCATTATATGGAGAAAAATCCTGAAATGTTTTCCTCAAAAACCATCATTTCTTTACGACTTAAGAAAGAAAGACATGAACATCTTGGATGACAAGGGGGTGAGTAAATTATTTGCAAATTGTTGTTATGGAAGTGGACTTCTCCTTTAATTGATGAACTGGAGATGTCTGGATTACTTGTAGATTAATGTGATGTTTTTACAGGTGTCAGCTTTTTGGACTCTCATTCTGACGGCACCCATTTACTGCAGAGGATCCATTGGTGAGCAAGTGATGTAATGCTAAATTTCTCCAAATCTGTTCTGATGAAGAAACAAACTCATCTACTACATCTTGGGCGGCCTGAGAGTGGGTAAACTTTCAGCAAACATTAATTTTTGGGTGAATTACTCCTTAAAGCCTTATGTAAACGAACAGGGTGAGCTCACCTGCGGACGAGTACGAGGTTGGCGCAGCCGGCGGACTCCAGGCTCCGTTGGAGTCTTCCGCCTCCAAGGAATCAAAACTGGGTTTGGACACAGGCATCCGTTTCTGGCGCGGCTGAGATTGGGCCTTGTCTACTCTGTAGAGCACACACGCAAACATGAATACAAATGCATGCAAACACAAACACACACAGGCTGCACAGGTAAGCCATCAGGAGAAAGAGACTATAAATATATTGAATCAAAAAATGAATTTATTATATACAGAACACTTGAAGTATAGTGCAGATGCTATAAGTTATGCTTTTGCATTCTATTTGTAACAGCATAGAACAAAAACAGCCATCCAAATTTCTCCAATTATGTTCCAGAGAAGAATGTCAAACAGGTTTGGACATGACAAATACAGTATTTATGTGATGAAGACTGATAAAGATACAATGGATGTTCATCTCTAACCTTTCTCTCATACTCTGTGCCAGCTCTTCCAGGACCTCCATAGACTGTCTGTGAAACTGCAGCTGAGATTCGACCAAAGCTGCGAGCTGACTCACCTGCTCCACCTACAAACACACATACAACACACAATCACTGCCACAGAATAAAGAGCTGTGCTCTGTAAGCTGCTTCTTTTGTGCTTCACTGTGTCTGATTTTGCATCTCTATTTCTGCTGCATCACGAGGGCTTAGACTTTCAGGAAACACATCTCAGTAACCAAATGTATTTTTCTTTCAGCACTGGTAAACAGTTTGTTCTTGTTTTTTGCATAAACCTCGCTACATTTTGGTAACTTATTTCTGAAATGACACGGGTCACTGTATGCTCCTGTGGCTTTCCACCAGGGTTATTATAGAAATTAAAACTAAAACTGAAATTAAACTTTCTAAAATAAAACTGAAATAAAACTTTTTTTTAATTCAGCAAACTACAACTATAACTAAAATCAAAAATGAATTGAAACTATATAGACATTGTATTTAAAAAACAAAAAACTATTACACATTACAAAAATGAAACAACAACAAAAATGTAAATAATAATGGAAAAATAAAAACTGATTCAAAATAATAAAAAAACCCTACAATTTCCACAGTATAAACATCACAACACAATGTTAAAACTAACACTGCATCATACTGAAGATTTTAAAGTACAATTATATGCAAACATTTTAAAATATGTTCCTGAAAACAGTTGAAAGGAGCTTTAATGACTAATGTCATGTGCATTTTTTAAGATGCAATATGCAAAATGCAGCAATGTTCTAATATTTATTTCTTTACTTCTATTTCAGATATATGACATTAGAAACCTGAAAAAAATTCTACTTGGCTGTTTTTCAACGTAATAATAATAAATATTTTTTGTGCAGCAAATCAGAACATTATAATGATTTCCGAAGAATCATGTGACTGGAGTAATGATGCTAAAATTCAGCTTTGAAATCACAGGTATAAATTACATTTTAAAATATATTAAAATAGAAAGCTGGTATTTTAATAGTAAAAATATTTCACAATATTACTGCTTTTGCTGTATTTTGGACCATTTTGGTGACCAGAAGAGAATTCTTTAAAAAAACATTACAAATCTTATTGTTTATAAACTTTTGACTGGTAGTGTACATACAGGGCAAATATTGTTAGCACACATCAACGAGCTTATTTAATTACAGGCCTGCATTTAAGACCAATGTAGCAAATAATCAGAAACAACCTGAAGTTTTCACAGTCTCTGGCCAGCAGTCCAATGTCGATAAAACAGACTGATAAATGTGTTGGCTCAGCAGGCTGTCTGGAAAATATCCAGCACTCATTGATGTGGATCACTGTAGCAACAGTACAATTATATGACTCTCCCTGATCCTGGACTATAAAAACTTTCCAACAGGGGGTCATTTGATTTGAATTTTAGTGCCGTTCATTCAGGCAAGCATCACTGTTACTATTACTCATTACTGAAAGAATCTAAGCAACCAAAATAATTACATAGTAGAATTTAGTGTATTTTATTTTTGATCATTTTGAGATTTGTTTGTAACGTTTTACGAAATGGAAAGACAAAGTTTCAACACATCGTCACCTCAACATTTTAAATGCTGTTTTGGCAGGTGCTTTTTACACAAGCAATTTGTGACAGCTAAAAATAAACCACATCCTAAGTGGCAAGAATGCCACCAAAGCACAAGATCCATATATCAATAATTAAAAGAAGGTGCTCAGAGACTCTAGGCTGTAGTGAGCTTACGTCAGTATCCAGAAGGTTCTGCATGCTGGTTTCAGCTGCATCTTTGATCTCTTCGAACTTCTCTGCCGCTAGCCTGAGCTCCTCATCAGGAATCTTCCCCTGACGCTTTTTCTTATAGTCGTAATCCAGTCGACGGCCCTCCAGTTTCTTTAGATGATGCTGAGAAAGAACCAGAGCATATAATTATCACTAACAGCCCTGGATCACAATATTAGCTAATGAGTTACAGTACATATATTTAATCAATACTCTGATTGGATTTTAGAGTGCAACTGATTTCAGTTTTCCACCTGGATGTCTTTCAAGTCCTTGTCGACTATAGTTTGAAAAGGGTCGATGAAGTTCTGTTTGACATCAATGTCTAGAGAGTCTTTCACTTCTGCCAGTCTCTTCATAGCCTCTCCCATCTCCACTAAAGCACCACCTACAGATCAGGTGGAGAAGACGCGCAAAAATGTTATGTAAAAATTAAAACCATTTCCCATTGTTTTTGGTAATTGCTTGTAAGAAAGAACACTCCTCTCACCAAAGTTGGTGTCCTCTCCCATGTCTCGGCCATATTTGAGCATACACTCTCCTAGAAGGCCTTCTGCCTGTGGGTAACCTGGGCTTTTCACCTGCCCACGCATTTTAGACACGGTGTTCACCATGGTCAGCCTCGCTCTTGATGCTGCAGTACAAGACAGAGAGACAGACAGATGAGCAAAAAATTTTATTTATCATATTTTTGTCTTGTTTTACTTATATCAAGATATATTTACCTGAGAAACAAAATGACTTAAGTTATTAAGTCTGCAATTTTTTAAATCAACTTTAATCAATTACAGGAATATTTCATTAAAAACGTAAGTAAATAAAAATCACACTATTTAAGATGTAGATACACTGTAAAAAAACAAAAACAAAAAAAAAAAAAAACGCAATTTGTTGAGTCAACTTAAAATAATTTGTTACCCTGCTGCCTTAAAGGAACACTCCACTTTTTTTGAAAATAAGCTCATTTTCCAACTCCCCTAAGCTATGCTAAAAGTGCTACCGCCAGACCCGGAGATCGGCTAAATGGATTCGAAAACGGTAACACTCAACTGTTTAACTCTAGGGGAGTTGGACAATGAGAATATTTTCAAAAAAGGGTGGAGTGTTACGTTAAAATTTTAAGTTCAGTCAACTCAAATAATTTTAGTCACCCTGAAATGTTAAGTTGACTAAACTAAAATTTTGGTTTGTTAAACTTAAAAGCTGGACTTGTTAAATCAACTCAAATATAAAAGTTCTCACTTAGTACAACTTAACATTTTAAGCTGACTAATCTTTTTTTGAGTTGACTGACCTTAAAATTTTAAAGGCAGCTAGGTAACAAATTATTTTATGTTGACTCAACAAATTGTTTTTTACAGTGTAAGTTGTTTTTTCATGAGAACGGATTTGGAGAAATTTAGCATTACATGACTTGCTCACCAATGGATCCTCTGTAGTGAATGGGTGCCGTCAGAACAGCTAATAAAAACATTACAATAATCCACAAGTAATCCACACCACTCCACAATCCACCAATTAATGCCTTTTGAAGTGAAAAGTTACATGTTTGCAAGAAAAAAAATCCATCAAGTTATTAATTTTAAACAGTCACTTCTGGCAGAAAATGTCTATAATCCATAATAACACTTCCTCCAGTAAAAAAAAAGTCCATCCCCTGTTGTCCTCCCACATCAAAATCCACTGGTATATTTGTTTTAGACTGCTTTCGATGGGAAACATATTTCTCTCCTGATTCAGATTAGACCATTTTTACGGAAGAAATCAATATGGAAAGAAGACGCGTTAAACATCTTAAAGATGGATTTGTTTCTTACAAACACACAACATTTCCCTTCACAAGATGTTAACTGATGGACTGGAGTGGTGTGGATTAATTGTGAATAATTGTGATGTTTTTATTAGCTGTTTGGACTCTCATTATGACGGCACCCATTTACTGCTGAGGATTCATTGGTGAGCAAGTGATATAATGCAACAATTCTCAAACCCTCAAATGCAAATGAAAACTGTATACTGTATATGACTTTAAATTCGGCACATGAGGAACATTTAGTCCATGTTTTCACCTGGGTTAGGCTGCAGGTATTCTGTAGTTTTGCAGAGCACATCTATAATGGCTTTGCTGGTAATGTCCGCCTTCTGTGAAGCACAAATGTCAGAGAACAGGTGTGTGTCTTTACATCATACTGTCACCAGAGGCGGCTCATTAATCGTTCATCTACAGCTCTCACAGACAAGGAAGTGAGACAGACCTGAAACAATCAGCACCGACCCACACCTACTAAAACAACAGCCATTCAGGAAGCTGACCGATACCAAGCTATATAAGAATATTCCAGGCTCTTTACAACACAAGCTCAACAGACTGTGGCCTGGTGTGGTTTACCACAGAAAATAATGCAAATCATGTGTTTAAACTAGAAATATGAAGCTTGTGTTAATGTTAAAGCTCTTACAGGAATTAAGCAGTAAAAATGTCAGTTATGAGTTGTAAAGCTGTTTGAGTAGTCATTCTGAGGTGGGGCTACTTCTCTAGGTGGAGGAACTTCCGGTTATGCATAACTGACGTACTTTGGGTGGAAGTGGTATTAACCACTTTTTTTTTTATTTATTCCAATCTAATGTCAAGAACTACTAAAGCCAGTATTGTCAATATGATACTGAAGTTAAAAAAAACTTGTGATTTTGGAGAATGAAATGGGTATTTAAAATTATATTTAAAAGACACAATCACAAAACATTTAAAAAACAGAAAATTATAAAGCCTTTATGTTTGTTTATCACTTATTAACAACAATTATTTAAACATGAATGTATTTTGTGACTGCTAAGTGGAAGTAGATATATGTGCTATACAATTATTTTCTAGTTCAATGAATTTGTGTTGGCCTGTCAGTCACATCTTTGTGTTTGTGTAGAGGATGTTTTTGGTTCATTTCATAGTTGAATTACAATAACTTCCTAAAAGTAGGAAGAAGGAAGTCTTGAACATTGGCATCGCAATGTGAATGTTAAAAATGTGTTACCCTCTCAAGGTCTTTGAAGTCTTCATCCAGTTTGGTTCCTTCTGCACCTCCCACCTTCTCACTCATCATCTGAAACGCACAAATGTTGGAATTTTAATAGGCATAGTGTGCTTTTTTTAAGTTAGTGCTATTTTCTATCCCCTTTAACCCTTAAAGAAAACATCTTGCAAAACTCTTTTAGTATTAAGCTAATAAGAGATAACATCCTTCAGGAAACATGCATGTACACATCTAGTGAGTTTGCATGATAAAGTACTAAAATACCAGAAGCATTCACTGGTTTGCAAAAATGAAAAGAGACAGGCATCAGCTTTCTCTCATGTTGAAGCCTGAGGCTTTCATCTAATTACCTGCTCCACTTTCAGTTCACTTTAAAGAGCGAGCAGGAAAGAGCAATGCAGTTTGGAATGTAAAGAAGTTAATTTTTCTCTTTAAATTTGTTGGCTTCTGTGAGAGTGTTCATGAGAACCACCTTTGAGACTTCAAATTTTACTTTGTCTCACTATAAAAATGTACAAAACATATTTAGAATGAAATCACATGCTCCTGATTAGTGTTATTTAAGCATCATTAACAATTTTGTTAATTTTTTCCGGTTATTGTTCATCTTTAAATTATCTTTACATTTGATATTATTTTAATTTATAATATTTTTATTTTACTTTTTTGTTTTAGTTTTTTAAGTACTTAAACTTAACTTGGCAACTAGCTGAAATAAAATTTGTATATATTTAATTTTAGTTAGTGTTTTCTTTTTTTTCCAAGTAAAAAAATGGTTTTAGTTTTATTTTATGACAATAACCTAATATGTTGTGCTTTAGTGCTCATGTGGGTGTTGCAGGTTCAAGTCTGTGCACCATTTCCCAATTCCATTCCCTTTATTTCCCTATTATTTTCATATCACTCTCTACTATACTGTGCATCCATCTAATTAAAAGAGGTAAATTACAGGGGTTCAAGCACTTTAAGGTATTTAGGCACATATGAAAAATGATATTATTTAGCAAGCCTGTAACCACCTAAATTAATTATTTAAAAAGCATTTTTGGTAAGACCAGGTATCTTACCATAGAAATATTATGTTTTTTTTAACGATTATGACTGTTACAGTGCCAGCTGCGGTCCGTTCCCATTAAAACTTTGCATGCTTGTTTATAATCACCTGTTGCATGTGCTTAGCAGGTTTTGTGAAGTTTTGAGCTTTCATTTAGAATTTTGGGTAAATTTGGACAGGCCCCTTTTCTAAATGACCCTGTTATAGCTTCCAAAAGGATCATTTTCAACATTTGTTTTGATAATTATTGGCCTAGAGAGTCCAGAGAATTGTACTGCAGTGTTTTTTTTTTCCAGACTGAGCAAAAAACCTGGGACTAGTTTGCCATTTTTTTCACATCTCAATCATTTAACAAATGATTTTATTGGCAGCAGTGGTTCTAGAAGCTGTACGGAATGAGGAGTTCTATTGTGTGATATGAATATCGTGCACATGTGTGAAAAAACATTTGACACGCAATTGTTTACGCCCTTACGCAAATAGGCACTTTGGACCAAGACACAGTGCACAGTGATTTTCATGTTAAAGGAGAAGCCCACTTCCAAAACAAAGATTCACATATAATGTACTCAGCCCCTTGTCATCCAAGATGTTCATGTCTTTCTTTCTTCAGTCGTAAAGAAATAATTTCTGCATTTTTCTCCATATAATGTACTGACATGGTGCCCCGATTTTGAACTTCCAAAAGGCAGTTTAAATGCGGCTTCAAACAATCCCAAATGTGGTTGTTTTTAATTTTCATTTTAAAAAAATACAATTTAAAAACTTTTTAATCTCTTGCCTCTCTCTCCCTGAACTCTGTGTATTCTGCCTCGAGATAGTTAGGGTATGTCGAAAAACTCCAATCGTATTTTCTCCCTCAACTTCAAAACCATTTCAAAATCATCCTACATCACTGCAGAAGATCCGATCCAGTCTTTGCAAAGTGAACATGCAAAGAAGATCAAACACCCTTAACAAAAAAGGTAAAACAGCAATATAGGACGATTTTGAAGTTGAGGGAGAAAATGAGATGGGAGTTTTTTGACATACCCTAACTGTCATGAACCGGAACAAAAACAGTCCAGGCAGAGTAAGACAAGACGAGCGTTTGGCATTAAAAAGTATACAAATTGTATTATTTTTATTAAAATAACCGATCATTATGCTAGATAAGACCCTTCTTTCTCGGCTGGGATCGTTTACACCATATCAGTCAAATATATGGAGAAAAATGAAGAAATGTTTTCCTCAAAAAACAATTTCTTTACGACTGGAGAAAGAAAGACATGAACATCTTGGATGACAAGGGGGTGAGTACATTATATGAAAATGGTTGCGCAGTTATAGCCATTTTTATACCCCCCCCCCTTATAGCACCACCAGGTGTCAAAGCTCTGCGACTTTCTTTCCTGTGACCTCAGATTGTGTTCTGTTCTAAGTGTTCTGAGTTTGGCGGAGATATCTAATTCTGTTCTGGAGCTATAGGCATTTTACTAAAAATGCCCCCGCCCCTTTAGAATGTTTTGGTGCCCCTTTGCAAAGGCGAGTCGAAAGTTCAACTTTTTTTTTTTGATAATTATTGATATTCACCCTCCAGATAATTTTTATGCACTGGTTTGGTTCCGATCGGGTGAAAAATAAACAAATCTGAGCGTGTGTTTTGCCTGGCGTAAGTCAAGGATTCCAACGACATAAGACACTTGAGCCTGCAACTAACAGTTTAGGAGTTCTGAGCGATTTCCTACTTTTGATCGCTGTAGCACCCCCGTCAGGCTGATTGGGGCGAGCCTTGGTCACATTGTCGGTGGTGTGAGTACTACATCCCTCCAAGTTTCAAGTCTCTTCGACTTACGGTTTGGTCTGCTCGATCATTTTTACGCAGAGATTGCTGATCCTTGGCCAGTCTAACAATTGCAATAGGGTTTCAGCGCTATGTGCTTGAACCCCTAAAAAGAATTACAAATGACAGTTGCTAAGGTGATTTTAACTCATTTCTTAGTTTTATTGACTACTAGGTGACAAAGGAAAGTCCAATCACTTAGAGACTTAAAGGCACACTTCTCAGCCTTGCCAAGCAATACTAAAAACACTTGTGTGCAGAAGAGAAAGATGATAATCAAAGGAAATGAAGGAAAATTAAAGGAAGGATTTTTCGGTCAGGAATGGACTCTAGGGGCCCCTTTGGAGTTCCCCATCAGAGCTCTTCCTGTTGTATGTCAATGATACTTCCTGTATGGGGGCACAAGTGCTTTCACTCAGTTTCACACAAAAGCACTCCTCCTTTATGAGCTGAACTCTCTTCAAACACAAACACAGACAGCATGTATGGTGCACTGTATTCAAGCAAACAGGAAGCCTTTTGTTTATCAAGATCATCCCGAAGGAAAATATTCAAACAAAGCCACACAGCACAGCCTGGGTGGCAAGATCCGTCAAGCTTATAATTACACTAAAAATGTCTTTGTCATCATCATTGCCGATTATTGTCACTGTTTAGTGCTTTAGTAATTATGTCATATTTTTTTAACAGAACTGGTCGTGCTTTAGCTGCAAAAAGTTTAGCTGCAAAAAAAGTGAGAGTTAATTTAAGCAGGTAGCTTTTAAGAGCAATATTTAAAATTCAGATTGTCACTGTACAGATTTTCACAACTCTTTGACTTTCTCTCACTCTAACCAAATAATAAACATTGTAAGTCTGTTTGTAAAACACACACCCAGTCTTCAGAGAGGAACACGTGTACATACGTCTTTGACTGACAGTCCTTCATACTGTGGCTCTATTGTGCGGCTCGGAATTGCTAGCGGCCTAATATGATTCAGATGGAGGTGTGGGCACAGATAATGATCAGACAGTACAAATATGTAAACTTAATAATAAGAGCTTAGATTTAATTTAAAAAAAAAACAATATTTAACCCATGGTGCTGCTTGATTTGCTACAGAAGGGACGTCATATACTTTGCGATTTGCATATTTATCTCTGCCCTAAAGCGAATCTGACAACTCTGTTTCTAACGTACAGGAACAAAGGCATCGCCTTAACACAATGGGAAATACACAACATACAGTAAGAGCCCATATGGAAACACAGTTCAGTTCAGAGATTGTTATATTGTGATTTAACAATACAAGAGATATTGGGTGTAGTAAATACTTCCCCAAAATAAAAAAGCCCTGCTTGTCAACCTGTACGTGTAATTGCCACCTAAAGCAAAAAAAGAGCAAATGATAAAGAATTCAAGGAGGAAGGGATTGAAACACTATGCTGCAAATAGGAATCCAGTCTGACGACTAAACTAAACTACAATGGATTCCTCACACACCTGGAAATCTTTTTGAGTGTAAACACACACACACACACACAAAGCTGGACTTTTCCAAGGCTAGCAGGTGAAATCAAAGCAGGGATCTCTAATGCACAGATAATGTGATAACTAGTTTGCAGCTAGAAACAGGTAAAAAGTGGGACAAATAGCAATGCTGGTATCTGCAAAAGGAGTGGCAAACACAAAAGACAACATACTTGCATTCAGACTGTACTATTTTTAACTGTATACTGGACATCTTTGGCTGTTAATCTTGCCATTACATATTTAAAGCAATAATTCAGCCAAAAATGAAATGTACTTAACCTCAGGCATCAGAACAGATTTGGAGAAATTGAGCATTACATCACTTGCTCACCAATCAATCCTCAGTAGTGAATGGGTGCCATCAGAAAGAGTCCAAATAGCTGATTAAAAGCATCACAACAATCCACAAGTAATCCACACCACTCCAATCCATCAATTAACGCCTTGTGAAGTGAAAATCTGTGTGTTTGTAACAAACAAATCCATCAGGTTTTTAACTTTAAAGGGGTCATCGGATGCCAATTTTCCACAAGCTGATATGATTCTTTAGGGCCTTAATGAAAAGTCTATATGCTTTGGTTAAAATTTCTCAATGGTAGTGTAAATAACACCTTTTTTGCCTTGCCAAAATCAGCTCTGCAAAAATCATCCTGTTCTGGTTGAGTTTGCTTTAAATGTCAATGAGCTCTGCCTGCCCCGCCCCTCTCTTCTCTTTGTGGAGTGACGAGCCTGTTTACTTTAGCCGCATTTAGCCATGTTTAGACGCTAAACTAGCACATTATTAGGAAAGGCGATCACAAAAATTCATAAAAAAACCCTTATGCTCACTTCTGCTGTAGATGAAGCTGGATCACGAATGATTCGCACAAACATAGACGGATATTATGTAGATCGGGAGGTGCATTCCTTCACAAACAAACTTATTCCACTGCATCTTCAGTGGCTCAGATGTCGGGAGTAAATGACGACCACTATGTTCATTATTACATCCATCAACACAACACCTCAATCGCTCAGTTGGAGATATTCTTCTCTAACTTGCATCCCTGCTCTGGCATCAAACAATGGAGGTCGGACTGTTACAGCTGATGTAGGGTGGGTCTGAGGTAAGACGCTCATGTCATACAACGATCGCGGGAGCGGCCTCTGTCGGTGTGACGCCACAGGCATCTGAGAATGGCTCGATTTGAAAAAGGGGATATTATTTTTACAGATTAATTAAAAACCACTGCATGGATTTTTATCATTATAGGGTAGATTTGTACATACACTGCCAACACGCATTAATGTTCAAACACGTAAAAGTGAACTTTGCATCCGATGACCCCTTTAAGCAGTCGTTTCTGGCCAAAATATTCCATAACCCATAATCCATAATAACTTCTTCCAGTGAAAGAGTCCACTCACATCAAATTCCACCAACATATTTGTGACCCTGGACTACAAAACCAGTCATAAGGGTACATTTTTTTTAAATTGAGGTTTAAACATAATCTGAAAGCCAAATAAATAAGCTTTCCATTCATGTATAGGACAATATTTGGCCAAGATACAACTATTTGAAAATCTGGAATCTGAGGGTACAAAAAAAAAAATATATATATATATATATATATATATATATTGAAATCGCCATTAAAGTTGTCCAAATGAAATTCTTAGCAATGCATATTACTAATCAAAAATTAAGTGTTCATTGATTTATGGTAGGAAATTTACAAAATATCTTCATGGAACATGATCGATCTTAATATCGTAATTATTTTTTTGTATAATTTTGAATCTCACAATGTATTTTTGGCTATTGCTACAAATATACCCGTGCTACTCATGAAAAATAACCAGAAGCAACATTTTAAAGTTAAAAACGTCTTGAGCAATTTATTATTATTTATTTTTTTTTACAAACATGCAGCTTTTCACTTCACAAGACGTTAACTGATGGATGTGAATTACGAGGTGTGAATTACTTGTGTGATGTTTTTATAAGCTGTTTGAACTCTCATTCTGACGGCACCCATTTGCTGCAGAGAATCCATTGGTGAGCAAGCGATGTAAGGCTAAATTTCTCCACATCTGTTTTGGTAGAATCAGTTTGCATGCTTTTTTCTCTCTCTCAAGAAATCAGCTTACCACAAATAACCTTTACTCAGATTTTACAGGCTTTAAGTAAACAGACAATATGATCCTATTCAACTTCAAACACAAGATCAAGATGGAGCACGCTCTCTCGAAAAGACAAACACAAGCCAAAAAAGGTAAAACAGTTAGTTAATGACTTAGTCTTTACTAAGTATGAACATCAGGAAGTTCTGCATTTTCAACCCTGCAGGCTTTAGTTTTTATTCTTATAAAGCTCATGGACTGCAAGACCTCCCGTCTGACTTTAAGATACTTGGCCTGATTCTTTCGCAACATGTAGGTGCATGTCAGACTTGTTTTGCTTAAGCAGGTAAAGGAATGTTAGACCGGCCGATGCCAAAAACTTCAACTGAATGTCTGAAATTCCATGTGCAAAAATAAATCTGCGCTGTGTTTGATAAACGGGCCTCCTTCTGATTGAATGCACAACTGTGTTGGAGTAGAAAACAAGGACTGAAAGCTAATCCAGCTAAAAAAACATACTATTTAAGAACCTCATACAAAATCACTTTCTTTATCTGCCTGAAATAAGCTTAAACCACACATGACTCACTAGTATCTGAAAATGGGTTGTTTATTAACCACACAATAAAATGCAGCAGCATTATTCACACTGAATAGAAAATAAAATGCATTTGGATCAAATCATCTCACTTAAGTCTACTTTCTACAGCATATTACATATATTGCAAATGTTCAGTAAAATAAAATAGAAAAAACTGTATAAATCATTGTATTACAGTATTTTGTAACAAAGACAAACAAAAATATGTCATGTAAAATGTGCATGACAAAAACGAGAATTATATTTTGCATTACAGCAAAGAGAGTTTGAGAGGGAAATGTGCATAATCATCATGAGTACAATATCACATTGCAAAACAATGCTCCAAAAATAGGCCTAAGTTTGTTTATGCAAAATACTAATTTTTATATTTTACCTCTTGAATGTGACCTAGACATGTTTTTGTATAGTACAGAGAATGCATATGTGTTCTCTGCACAGTACAAATAAACACTCTATGCATCACCTGAAGACCTCAGTGCACACCAGCTGAATGAAGTGAGTAATCTACCAATAAAATACATGTGCTTCCTGCTCAAAACCCACAGTATAAGTTTGAATTTCATCTTAACTGTTGACCACATGTTGGTCTAGATGGTGTGAGCAATGTGTTGCAATGCTTAATGATTCATGATTCTGCATTAAAGCAAGCTGTTAACTCTTTAATAGAATCATATCCTGTAAATATTTATAGCTCTAACTTCATAGACTTAACTTCATCTGTAAACATGTGAGCTTGGTTTAGTCATAAAGTGTTTGTGTTGATGCTCTTTTGCAGTTCTATGGGTGGCAAAACAAACTAAGTAACACATCTGTGTTTTTATGCTGCAAAAACAAAGCTTGTACTCTTAAACATTAGATATTAAATTATTAGATTTTAGATTTTAATACATTAGATTTTAAATCTAAAAAAATATTAAATATAAACAGAAATTGTGTCTCAAAATCTAATGACATGTCTATTTAAACGCGTTCAAAACGCACATGTAATGACCGAATATGCTGCCCAGGTAGGGCGCTCACTACATTTTGAAACACAGCCATGTATTAACGTTTACTTGACCAGAGGAGACCAGACCCGGGATGAAATAAATCAAAACAAGTTGAACTGACAACATAAATGTTACTTTGTAACTTACGATGTATTGTTTGTTTATTGTTGTATCTACTCTGTTAGTTTACACTGGTGTACCAGCTGACGTGGAAACACTCACCTGACTCGCTTTATAAAACTGTTTCTTTAGTCCGGCGACTGACATCTTTGCGTTGGATCCTTTCGCTTTAACTAATTTAGGTGTGATTTAAGTCACCCAGTATTTAAAAATAAAACAGCAAGCTTCTATAGAGCTGTGAGAAAACTCTCGCAATCACTTCTTCCTGATCGGCCAGAGTTTGAACCTGCTGTGTGCACGTCACACCACATCTAAACAGCGACGCGACGCAACTAGAACGCTCCCGTACACGCGTCGCGTATAATAGGAGAATTCTGATTGGTCGGCTAGTTGCCGATGTCAGGATTCCATCGCTCGCATTGTGGGCAGTTTCTAAACCTTTCAGTAATAAACATGTGACGTTCTTTGGAATGTGTTTATATTACGTGTTTTATATCCTTGTATTGTATTTTCTATCTCTGGCAACAGAAGTTATTATGAAGCGTAACTATCAGATCTGATCTGGGTGCGTCGCGTTGGTTTCAGAGATACAAGCTATCCAGCTTCCGGGTTAAACTTTATCTACCAGTGTTACCACATTTTGACTTAAAACAGCAGTCAGACAGCACTCATTCACTAAATCCATAAATAGCTTATTAAAAAGACGCCGTAATAAAAGCTATCCCCTCATACATTATATTCTTTTTGATAAACCAGGGTACGGTAGGATATTTGTAACCCTGAACCACAAAACCACTCATAAGGGTCAATTTTGTGAAATTGAGATTTATACATCATCTGAAAGCTGAATAAATAAGCTTTAGCAATAGTGGCTTGTTAAGATAGAACAATATTTGGTGAAAATCTGTAATCTGAGGGTGCAAAATAATTAAAACACTGAGAAAATCTCCTTTAAAGTTGTCCAAATGATGTTCTTAGCAATGCATATTGCTAATCAAAAATTGTTTTGATATATTTATGGTAGGAAGTGTACAAAAATATCTTAATGGAACATGATCTCTACTTAATATCCTAATGATTTTTGGCATAAAAGAAAAAAATGATAATTTTGACCCATACAGTGTAGTTTTGGCTATTGCTACAAATATACCCATGCTACTTAAGACTGGTTTTGTGGTTCAGGGTCACATTTTATTTATACACGCGTAACAGCAATAAAACATGAGATTCAGTTGAATTGAACTGAACTTGCTAAATAAAACTGAGTGATGCAGACAAATCACAAGGGCCAACATTTCATTTTCAAGAATAAAATCCATCTTTATTTTTTATTTATTTTCTTTCATTTTCTTTCATTAAGTCATATTCTGTGTCTTACAATTCAGGCTGAAAGAACCTGTAATAGTACATTAGCAGAAAGAGGAAAGGTCTTTGACACTTTGTGATTGACATTCACAAAAAATATATATATATATTTAAATATAGCTACAGGACACAGTGATCAAGAATACGGGTCTCCTATTCGGTGCAAAGTGTTTATGTGTGCGTAATATGTGTCTGTGTGTATGTAGTCGGCAGAGGATACTGGTGAGACAGAGACCAGCCATCTCCCTGAGAATATCTTTTTTTGTGTGAAACACACAGAGCAGAAACATTTCTTCTACAAAAAGGGAAAACATGAAACCACAGAAATTGCTTTACAGGGTGACTGAATGAGACAAACACAATTTTGTCTTAACAGGAAGGCATGCATCAAAGGCCTAAAGGTGGGGATTGTCAAAACAACACATTTAAAAATACATTACACGGACAGAATTCCCATACTTCTCATTCTTAAACAAGGGCAGGCTACACTCCTTGACATGAGAGGTTGTAATGTTGGGCACACAAAAAGAAGACTTCCGCTTGTTCATTAAAAACTGAGATACAACACCATAGTTTCTCTCTCATACAGAATACAAGCTCATTCATTCATCTGAAGCGCTCAAAACCAGTTGTGTAGTATATATAGTAGTACTATAAACAACACCGTGAACCTCGACTCAATGGAGTAGTGGAGAACTCGATGTTTTGGTGCATGAATATGGAAAAATAGGATGGAAGGATGCGATCCGGGCCACAGAAATGGACAAAAGGAGATGCAATCAACAATTTACAAAATAATACAACAGAAACCACACTGGCCACAAGATGCATGTGGCGCATCTGTACCCGAAACCTGCTGGACTGAGCTTTGATTGAATAGATCTCTCTTGTTCTTTTTTTCCCGTTTGTGAAAACAATGTTTTAGCATCTGAAGCTCACCAGACGGGTGATCCTGTAAGAGGAAGGGTCTCATAACATCAGGCTGGGGTCATCGGGGTCATCCCAGCTCTGTGTGCATGTCCCAGAGAACAATGTTGAAAACCAATCCAGCTTGGCTTGGAATAACTGTCCGTCTCCTGTAAGTACTCCATCGGATCACATATAGAGCGCAGTCCCGGAAACAAAATCCATGTCAGTTCATCTTTTGGGTCCGGTATTCCCATGCACATGCTGGAGGAACTCAAAAGCCGGCTGATGAAAGTCCTGGCTCATTTTTTTTTATTTTTCTTCCTGCTCCACCTTTCTCTTTCTCTTTCCTGACTAAATATATACTCATTTATTTACATTCCTATTCAAAATAATCTTTTAAAAATGTCCATATAAATTAAATGAACATTTAACTGTTTCTTAAATCTAAAGTGGCATTTACAAGGGAAGGGGACGTGGGATTGAGGTTTCTCATTGCAGTAAAAATGACAACAAAAAAAATAAGGTGCAGCACCAAACACTGTCAAAATGTGCCTGAGCAAACAAGAGCATGTATGGGTGGAACAACTGCGTCGAATCTTGCGTTCGCCAGAGTGCAACAGTCTGGTTCCGGAAGTAAAAACTGAAAATTGATTTTTAACAATAACTTAATTGAAGGTTTATACTTTCAAAGTCACCTACTTTTAAACAATCATGTTTAACTGGAATTTGTGATTAAAAACTACATTACCCATGATGCTGTGCATACAATTCCACCAATCAGTGAGCTTGGAGGGAATGCAAATGACACGAGCTAATAAAAATACTTAAAATATCTGCAAATATTTTGTTTGTACTGATTCAATCCAAAAACTTCAAACAAATAATTTGATTTCACCATCATTTTTGTTTGTGGTGCTTCATGGGATTGTAGTTTTTTTCCCCCTCACTACAGCCATTAAGAACACAATCTACCTTTGTGTTTTTATCCAATTTGCAATACTTTTTTGCTTCAGCTACACTTTTAAACTGCAATGGGTAAAAAAATGAATGTAAACTTCTAAGTACTTCCGAAACCAACACTGCTGAAAAAGTGGATGGGTGCCAATGCACTCTATTCTTTACAGTCATGCCAAAGTTTGTAAAACCCTCATGTATAAGACTGTATTCTGTTGAGTATCTCTTTTGCATATTATTACATCCTGTTACATACTGTTGCATCTTGAAGTTGTTTACTAGAGTCTAATACTATATTAAATCTGCTAGATTCTGCTAAATATAAGGTATAAGATCATGTAAATAACTGTTAAAGTGAGGATTTTGCGGTTGCCATTGCTTTATTGTAACAAAACAAGGCGTTCACAAACATTTGGCCATGACTGCACGCTTATAGCGATAACCAGTTGGATGATATAAAACCGACTACTATTGCACATTAGAAAAGAGTTTAGCACACTTATGATTTCTGGTTTGTTTAAATAGCTTTGAAGGAATATTCAATGTTAAATACAAGTTAAACTCAGATGCTTTCAGATATAGTTAAGTGCATTTCTGTCAATACTTGTTTGTGTTTTTCACAAACTGAGATGATTCAAAATTTTCAAAAATATATTTCTTTGAATGTTTTTTTTTTTTTCAAAATAAACAAACTGAGAAATGAGCTTGACTTGTACTTAATGTGGAACGTTCCTTTAACGTAGCACTGGTAATATTGGTCCCTTCATTTTGAACAATCTGGGCACATCAGTTTTTTTTTGTTTTTTCGAGTGGATTGTCATAAAGTCTCATAAAGCATAACGCAAGACCAAAAGTGCACTGTGTACATTCGGTCTCAAATCAAAATAAGTGCTTTTGGGATACATTCATAATTCGTCTGAGGGTGAAAAAACAAGGGGAGAGGGAGGGAAAAAAGCGTAATTCGTGCTTAAAGAGTGATTCGCGGGGAGTGACGGTCACCTAGCATGTTTTATTCGCTTCATTAAAAGTGTTGTGCTCTCCTGAATGTTCACGTGGAAGAGAGTTTGATCCTGTAAAATTATAAAACCTCTTATAAAAACTCCTTTAAATATTTTTGTGTACAGATGCAGAAGGAATAGTGGCATGCTTAGACATCAAAAAGTTGGGACAAAGGGCCTTCGTAAGCATACATCTGTACATAAAAGGTCATTTCGGAGTGTTTCCATAATATATAAAACTGATTTGAAAGCACAACTCCAGGAATAATCCCTATACAAGTATGTATTGTGTGTTGTCGGATCTGAAATACTTTGTTGGCCCCTGTGTTTGCGCGTTTGAAACAGGTTAAGTGTGTCTGTAGTGTATTTTGCGTGTATGTATGCAAACAGTGCTGCAATAGACGCAGGATTTTCCCTGGAGGTTTTTAAAATGCTTGTTTTTACACATAATGGCCTCTCTTGCTTTAACACTCGCTTGTAATTTCCCCTTCACACTCTCTGTCACTCTCTCCCTCACTATCTCCCGCTCTCTAACTGTTGGTGGAGTCAGGGAAGTTGATCTCGCTGCCGAACACTTCCCTGTACAGAGGCGGGAAGCTGTAGGCTGTTTCCGGGTGAACCAGGCGGAAGAACTCCAGCTTGTCAATATGCAAGTTACAGATGGACTTCATCTGCGGTAGTTTGGACACCATCTGCAAACACAACAGATAAGATACTTAAGAACTTCTTACAACTGAAAACTACATTTCTATTTTCTGTTTTCTATGTGAATATATTGTAAAAATGTAATTTATTCCTGTGAGCAAAGCTGAATTTTTAGCATCATTACTCCAGTCCTCAGTGTCACAATCATTCTAATATGCCGATTTGATGCTCAGTTAACATTTTTTTCTTATTATCAATGTTGTAAACAATTGTGCTAAATAATATTTTTGTGTAACAGTAACAGTTTTTCAAGATTCTTTTTTGTAACAGTTTTTGTAACATTCTAAACATTTTTAGAACTGTTTTGTAACATCATGTCTTTACTGTCACTTTGGATCAATGTAATTTAACCTGTAAAATGTACAAAAACAGTACAAAATCTGTAATGTAAAAAACAGCAGTGTATACTTTGCAAATTGTGACAATTTGAATTAAATAGAGTGTATATATACTCAATTACAGTTGAAGTCGAAAGTTTACATACACCTTGCAGAATCTGCAAAATGTTAATATTTTTATACCAAAATAAATGGAATCATACAAAATGCATGATATTTTTTATTTAGTACTGTCCTGAATGAGATATTTCACAGATGTTTATATAAGCCACAAGATAAAATAATAGTTTATAGAAATGACCCCATTCGAAAGTTTACATATGCTTGATACTTAATACTGTGTTGTTACCTGAATGATCCACAGACGTGTTTTTTTGTTTAGTGATAGTTGTTCATGAGACCCTAGTTTGTCCTGAACAGTTAAACTGCCTGCTGTTCTTCAGAAAACCCTTCAGGTCCCACAAACCCTTTCCAACAATGACTGTATGATTTTGAGATCCATCTTTTCACACATTGTGTTTCCTTCTGGGGCATCAGAGAGTGTTTAAACTTTCTGTAATAGTTGCATATGAGTCCCTCAGTTGTCCTCTAAATCCATCCTTTAAAAAGATCAATCTCAAATTCATACAGTCATTGTTGGAAAGGGTTCAAATACACAAAAATGCTGAAAAACCAAAGAATTTGTGGGACCTGAAGGATTTTTCTGAGGAACAGCAGGCAGTTTAACAAAACCCACAGTATTAAGAATCTGAATTTGAACAGGGTCTTTTTTAAAAATTCAACTATTATTTTCTCTTGTGGACTATGTAAACATGAAATATGTGAAATATCTTTTCAGGACAGAACTAAATAAAAAAATATAATGCATTTTGTATGATCCCTCTTTTTGCAGATTCTGCAAGGTGTATGTAAACTTTTGACTTCAACTGTGTACGCAGTTGTTTTAAATTAATTTGACCCTCAATGATTCTACTGGCTGAAAGAACTTAAATTAAATTCAGTGGCTGACCTGAAATATACTGTAGCTTGCTCATGTAGTCTTAACCATTAAAATGTGTCAATTGTTGTTTTTTAATTTATGCATAACCTAATACATAATGTAACTACTTAACCTAATACATAATAATTCTGGGTCAGAATTTTGTGCAAAACCAGTTTGTGTAAAGATTTAGTCAGACAGATACACAAATTGTTTTAAATTGTTCTGCTAACTCACTGAATCAGAATTGATTTTAGGACTGAAATAAATTGACTGAAAATGTTAAAATAAGTTTTGTTACTCTCCTTGACGTATTCATAATATTAGAGCTTTAATTATGTAATTTAATTTTCCTAAATATTCTTGAAGTTCTACTGTTTATCTATAATGAGCCCTGTGTGTCTGGTCCCTCACCTTATCCAGTTTCTCAGTAGTGGCTCCGTTCATATGCAGGCTGTGTTGAAGAGCCACGTAAACCTTCTCCTGGAGCTTTTGCACCTGCTGAGACTCTGTCAACCACGGCCGATCTAAGCGCCACACAAACACAGAGCAGAGGTTTCAAACTGTGAGAATGGGTCTCATTTTCCTCTTGTGTGCAAGTGTGACCATGGCACATATTTCTTTTTCCAGAAGCATTATAAACCTTTGCTTCAGGAAACGAATCTAAATTGGTCTCACCTGGAGCCAGCAGGACCGCTGCGCTGAATAAAGCCATTTCCTCCTCGCTCAGCTGAAGTCGACTCAGGCTTTTAGCCAATTCAAAGACAGCGTTCACCAGGTCATCGCACCCTACAAACACATGCACATTTTGGTTATCATGCTGAAGATGGATAAACAAATTACATTTCCGTTGAGGGCCATCATTTGCCCAGAACCAATCTGTTTTTATTTAGCATGAAATTATTTAATAGATCTATTGGGTTCCAATAGTTATAAAGGAAATTAGAAGATGTTCTGGGTACAAAGCTTCAGGTTATTTGTGAGAATAACACAGATTTAAGCAATAAAACAACAAGTTTTGCTTTATCACGAATATCATAGTTGGCCTCTATATTTGTATTGTGCTTTTGATCAAAACAGGGACGCTGCAGTTAAAGTTGTGATGAAAAAGCAGTAGCGATAGATCTTTTCTTCCTTATTTTTTTTTTTCAGAGTGTAATGGATTTAAAAAAAAACAAAAGGGGTGGACACCTGATTCTGTGTACTGGCAGCTGATTGGATATTGAGAAGGCAGATGAATGCAAGCTTACAGCAGATTTAAATTAAATTAAACATGCATGGATTCATTGTGTAATATAAGATCTATAACATGCATTCAGAAAACACATACATTTCATTCTATGCTTTAAACTTCAAATATTCTCAATTTGAAAAAAGCTAATAAAGAAGTGGTACAATCTACAAATGGTTCTGCTGACTTATTCTAAGAATAAAGGTTTTTATTTGATATGTTATGCGCCAAAAGTGCTTCCAATGCTTCCATTTAACTTCAATGAGCTATTACTCACCCGAGCATTACCTGTCTAACTGGGTTAAAAACCCATTAGCTCTTGTGGCTTATTGATTCATGACGCCTCTGCTCTTGCTCTTAAGAGACTGCTGGTGTTTCAAGTGGAATATTAGTGTACTGAAAACTGCCTACTTGTTTTTTCCCCCAAGAATTTACATTATGAAACAGTACAAATTTTAAAAGCAGTATGGTACTACACTTCACATGACCTTGTTACATCTGACACGTCATCTCTTTGCAATTTTAAGTGCATGTTTAGCTTTGCAAGGTTATCTAGTTCTTCAACAAAAATGTTATTGCATTGGCAACCCAATTGTGTAAAACATTCTTGGTGGTTTGTTTAAATAATGAGTTAAAATAGTTGTTAATACTGGCTGAATTTGTAATAGTGTACTACTATATGGCATAAATAATAAGTAGTATGTAAGCATGCTACTCTGAATTTAGCGTATGCATCTAGTTTGCATGCGGAAACCCAGTATGAATGTGTTGTATAATGCACATTTTAGCAAATGTAGCAGGTCAACCACAGATTACACTTTAATTAAAGCCGTTATATATAATGCTTTATAAAAGTAGTTTTAATGCATTAATTATGCCTTGTATTGCACTTTATAATGCATTATATGATCTCATGACCAATTACAATTATTTATGAAAAGACATAATGCATTACAACGTACATTATGAATACCTTTAGAATGCACCATACATAAAGGTGTTACCAATAGCTGCTTAAAGTAAATTGTACACTTCTAAAATAGTAACCATAAAATGCATGCTTTTCTGCACACATCCAAACACTCACCGAGAGCTTTGAAGAGCTGAGGGCTGGCGAACTTGCCATCAAAAAACATAGTGTTGTTTGAAGAGTTGTAAGCGCGGCACATTCGGATCAGCAGGATTTCCAGACATCCTGGAGCAGTAATAGAAAGAAAGATAGCGGCAAAAAAACATGATGGGGGGGGAAGGACAAAAGACAGAGGACAGAGACAAAAAGAAAGACAGACAGAGAAAGATAAAGGGGGAAAACATAAAGAAAGGGCAGGGGAGGGGGAAGGAAAAGCGGGAATAATGCTCCACCGTGCAAAAATACAGACAGAAAAAATAAATTATAATTTTTTTCCAAATATGAGAACATCAAACACCATCAAAAAATGAAAATTCATCGTGTTTGTGATCGTTTTAAATGACATTCAGGAGTTTTGTTTAATTAAGGGTTTTGTTTTTTTCATACGGTAAGCACATAGAGTTGAAGTAGACAGAATGTTGGAGAAATAAACACAAGAGGAGACAAACATTAGTGCAAATTTCAACTTTAAGATCGATCACAGGAAAACGTGGACAGAACTGAATCCTGTGGGGCGAATTCACAAAACAGTTGTGCAACCTTTGAAAGTCATTATTCTGACGTAAAATAGTTTTATTGTAATCACTATTGTAATAGTTTTTTATGTAACCACCCAAAACTCCATTTAACCAGCCACTAAATGTGTTGAAATATCACTTCTGCATAAGCATTAAGTTAATGTTTTGTATCTGTGCATATTCTTTTCATCTGTAGAAGCAGAAAAATCATCGATTTGATGGTAAAATAATGGTTAAGTGCATTCTATCCAGGCATATATCCAAACACACCGTGCAGTTGAGCACAAAGGTAATTCTAAAAAGAATCATTTCAAATGTTTGGTATGGAAACTTATTTCCACCATGAAGTAAAAAAAAATAATACTAAAAAAATTCTGACTTTTTTACCTGCAAAAAAACTCACAATTCTGAGAACAAAGTCTTATTGTGAATGTATATAAACTACATACAATTCTTGCAATATTACATCGCAAGAAAATTTTGAATTAAAAAAACAGTGGGACAAAAGCAGTAAATGTGGATCATGGTTTCATATACTAAGTAATAGATTTACTTTTAATGACTTAGTAAGTAATTAAATTATTCGCTTGCAATTGCAATTACCTTTATGTTTTATTTTTTGATTTCCTTAACAGAAACAAGGTTGTTCTGAAAAATTTTCCTTACAAATGAGTTTATATCTTGCAATTCTGAATAAAGCAGTTAGAATTGTGAGACAAAGAGTCACAATTTCCTATTTTAATTCTTTTAATTCCATATCAGAAAAAAGCTTGTTCTTTTTCTCGTAATTCTGAGTTTATTCTAGTCAGAATTGCAAGAATACAGTCAGAACTGTGAGTTAAGTCAAAATTACCTTTTTAATTTTGTGAAATATAAATAAAACTTGCAAGAAAAAAAAAGTTGCAATTTTTTTTAATATATTTTCATTCTGTGACAAAATACGATAAAAACTGCCACTAACGTTGTGTGTGTGTTTCGTTTGACATGCATCTGATTTGCATGCCAAAATCTGCTTTCAGAGTATTCTAGATCCAAGTGTGTTCTGGATTGTTGTTAAAACGTTACTAAATGTGACTAAACTGATAAAAAGACTGAACAGCCGCCCTGGGTCACATCAGAAACGCCACATCACAGCAGTGAGTGGATAAGGTTATGCGAGTGAGAAATCTGTTGTATAATCTGGGATTAATCATCTGTAATCCCTGTGAGACAAAGGCAGCACTGACCTGCTTTGAGCAGGATGATCTGGTCATTCTGGCAGAGGTCCATGAATCCAGAGATGCGCTTGGCGAACTCTACCACGTACTGGATGGCGTTTGTAATGTGTAGGGCGCACTGCTGCCACATCCATTCTGCCGACTGAATGCATTGAGATTGTAAATAAATCGGTTAACAAAAAGACACAAATCAGTGAGCAGTCACATGACTGACCATCTATTTATGCATTTGTCTAATATGATGATGGTGTACCTTAAGCTGAAAGCAGCGGGTTTCTTCAGGTGTGTAGAGGTTCCAAGTGAGTTTCTTCAGCTCTTCTGTGCTGTACTGACACGTCTCCAGGTGAGACTTCACAACATTTTGAGTGATTCGGTCTGAATAGAAATTCAACACATTAACACATTTTCCTTTAGTATCTGTCTGTCTAGACATAAAATAAATATATTAAAAATATATTAAACAAATGAAGGACATAAAAATATTATATAGATATATCTATAGGTACATTTAAATATAGATAGCTTTTAAAATGGACTAAATATAATTAAATATCAAAACGATTCATCGCAATTAATCGCATCCAAAATAAAAGTTTGTTTACATATGTGTGTACTGTGTATATTTATGTATTTTAAGAAATATTAAAACACGTGGTCAAATCGATTAATCACGATTAATTGCATCCAAAATATAAGTTTGTTTACATAATATATGTGTGTACTGTGTATATTTATATGCGTTTAAGAAATATTTACACATACACACATGCCGTCAAATCGATTAATCATGATTAATCGCATCCAAAATAAGTTAGCTTACATAATATATGTGTGTAGTGTGTATATTTATGTATTTAAGAAATATTAACACACACATGTGCTGTCAAATCGATTAATCACGATTGATTGCATCCAAAATATAAGTTTGTTTACATAATATGTGTTTGTACGCTGTCATAATATGTGTTTGTACTCTGTCATAATATGTGTTCTGTGTAGACCTATAATATACATTTTATATATATATATATATAAATATACACAATACACACACACATTTTGTAAACAAACAAAAAAATTATTAAAATAATATCAGAATCTTTAAATTATTTTATCTTTTAATTATATTAGCATAATAATTAAAATGAATAAAGGACAAGATCATTAAATCAAAATCTCTAATGACAGCTCACCTATGTCGTGTAGAGAGCAGTTGTCTGGTAAAGACCCCAGGAGAGTGTGTGTAAGAAGGCTGTTTTCAGGCAGGATGTACTCATGCTTCACCCTCGCCACATCTGCCAAATCTACAGTGCTGGGCTCTGGAGAGCTCTGATTGGATGAGCTACCGCTTCCGGCACTCCCGGACCCTCCGCCGCCCCCAAGCATTTCTAGAGCGCAGTACTCGCCCGCCTCCTCTGGGGTGAGCGGTAGGTCAAAAAGCAAGCCGTCAGGTAGCGTGGCAATGTCGTCCAGGTCGCTGAGGTTGGAGCTGGATCCTCCACTGCTGTACGGCCGGCTGTGTGCGCTGTCGTCACCTGTCTCTTCACGGTCACGTGGTGCCAGACCACCACCCAAACCCGCCAGGCACTCCTGAGACAGCTGCTGGTGCCGCTGCACCTCCGCGTACAGGCTGTCCCTCTGTTTCTTAGACATTCGGCCAAATTTCACCGCTACAGAAAGAGAAAAGAATTATACATTTACATATTATTTAAATATCAGTTTAATATTTAAATATATTTATAGTATTTCTTTACAGAGGTTGGAGGTCAGATTATTATTTTTTTTTTTTAAGAAATGTAATTTTTTTTATTCAGCAAGGATGCAAAAACTGGTAACACTTTACAATAAGGTCCCATTAGTTAATGTTAACATATTAACTAACATAAATGAACAACGAACAATACATTTATTACACTATTTATTCATTTTTAATAAATCGTTAATTTTAGTTAATGAAAATACAGTCTTCACTGTTAGTTAATGTTAATGTGCATTTATTGTTAACAAGCACAACTTTTAATTTTAATAATGCATTAGTGAACTAAAATGAATAAATGCTAAGTATTGTTTATTCTTAGTTAACTAAAGCAGTTACCCGAAACACATTAAAAGTGGCAGCAAATGCATTTATAATTTTCATTTATAAGAAATAGATTTATATTTTAAATAAAAGCTATTCTTTTTACATTTCTATTCATTAAAGAATCATGATAAAAATGCATCCACAAAATAGTAAGCAGCGCGATTGTTTTCAAAATTGATAATAATAGAAACAATAAATGTTTCTTGATCAGTAAATCAATATATTAATAATGACTGCTGAAAATTCAGTTTTGCATCACAGGAATAAATTACATTTTAAAATATATGAAAATACAAAACAGTCATTTTAAATTGTATTAATATTTTGCAATATTATACATTTTACTATATTTTTTATTAAATAAATGAAGATTTTAAATTAATGAAAATTTACCAACCCTAAACTTACTTAACAGTATTGTATATTTGTTTTATCACTGTATATATGACTTTTTAGTTGTATATGTGTATTTTTTAGTTTGCAAAATATTAATGCTATACATTTCTAAAATTATATTGTATTTGTTAAAACATAACTTTAAATTGCATTTGTATAATTTAAAAACAAAACAAAAAACACTAAAATTATCTTAATAATCTAATCTATCTAATCTTATCTAATAACAAATATCTCACATAAATATACAGTATAGATGTTTATGTAGATATATAAATGTATGATATATTACGGTAAAAGTAAATAGCTCCTAATTTATCTTCAAAATATGGGGTTTTATATTTACACTTCTAATTCCATTGCAGTGAATCATCTAACCATCTAATCTGTTACAGTGTCATCTGATACATAGACTACTAGGTCTTGATTTACGACTATCCATAAATAAAATTTATGATGACGATATTAACTTCTTTAAATAAACAGGCTCATATGGTTCTAAACATAATGCAGGTGTTTGAATTTGATGAGATCAAGCACAAATCCTCCACATTTTCACATCACAATCACCCAATCAGGCTCAGATTGTGACTGAAAAATTGTAACTGTTTGCTTGAAGTCTTTGAACTCTTTGCTGCCCTTCGACCCTGTCTCTTCTCGTGTAGTACTTCCTGATTCAGCATGTGGACTAGATTTGCACTCACCATCACGGCTCATGCCGAGCGCCAGGCACTTCTGCAGACGACAGTGTTGGCAGCGGTTCCTGTTGGTTCGGTCGATCAGGCAGTTCCTCTGCCGCGAACACGAGTACATGGCATTGTTCTGCTGGCTGCGTCGGAAAAAGCCCTGCAAAACAGAAACGTGGTTACCTTAGCTTGCAGGATGGCGAATATCAGGCGCGGCTTTCATAGGTGTGCCCTGGCACTGCGTGACGAACATAAAGTAATATAAACTGACCCAGAAAACAGATGCGCACAAAAACAACAGGACAAAAGATAAGGAGCACAAAAGGATCAATTTTGCTTGTGTAGGTTAAACTGAACTCTACTAAGTACACATCTAGGGTAAGAAAAGAAGAAAATATAAAATATTAATAATATTATTAGGCAGAATTCTTACCTTGCATCCTTCACATGTAATAACGCCATAGTGGATCCCAGAGGATTTGTCGCCACAGATCTTACATGGTATAACCTCAATTTGAGCTGAAAAAAACAAAAAAAAACAATGTTTAAGCATTAAATGCATGAATCATGAATCACACAGAAAAGCACATATGCACAAATATTGTTTTGACGCGCACCACAAATAATATTAAGCAATGACGATTACAGTCAGATAGAGAGATCTCTCTCGCTCTGCATGGCATGAAGGACAGAAATAGCCAGAGGATTGATTTTCCGACCGAAGGGTGTATTATGCCTCGGCTTTTATGAGAGGCCATAATACGACTCATATGATCAGTGGAACACAGTGTAGGGACTTTCAGAAACTAGATGCCTGGCTTCCATATACAGACAGTCAGAAAAAAACAATATTTCCTAATTAACAGTGTACAAAGTATTTAAGTATTTAATTACTGACAAAAAACTAAAGCAAAAAATGAAAGAATGGATAAAAAATTGTGTGCTTTGTGATAATTATGTAATAAAACATTTTCATGTTTATTATTATATTTTCATATTTACTTCATATTTTAAAACATTTTTTTATACATGCAAACAATTATGTATTATTTATAAAAAGTATTAATAAATGAGAAAAATAAATAAAGTGCTCTGATAACGATTACACAATTATTATGCAATAAAATATATTTTAATATTTATATTTAATTACATACGTTTTTATAGGTAAACAATTTTTAATTATTGACCAAACGACCCAAATAAATAAAAAGTAAATGCATTAATAAATTAAAAAAAAATAACTAAATGAATAAAGAAATGTGTTTTATATATATTTAATATCTGTTTGACCTTAAATCTTCATATACTGTACATCAAAACATTTTCATAAAAATGTCAGGCATAGACTGAATAAAAAAATAATATTTTTGTTTTTTTTTTTAGTTACACAATTATTATGCAGTAATAGCTTTTCACAGTTTGCATATAGTGGTGGGATGGAAAAAAAACAAGCTTGCGAAAACATGTTCAGTAGCAAAAACAACCAAAAAAAAACAACCTCCATTTTGTCTTTCTAGCTCTGTCAGCTGAAAGCAATGACCAAGATACACTGTGGCATGCAATGGAAAAATCTGTAAGCCCTTGGGTGCCCCTCCCGTCCCGCTCTCTGTGTAGTGTTATATAACCTTCGTCTGCAAACATTCCACAAACACGCCATTCAGGGCTGCTCAGTCTAATAATGCAGATGTTCCGCCTCCCCGCCACTTCTGACAGCCTATTGGTTTAGGTTTGGGCAGATGTGTCTGTGATTGGCCGGTTCTGAGTGTCGCTCAGTTCGGCCTGGATGTAAGCCCATGTGGACTCGCTGTCCTACTGACATACTTTCTCAGTGAAAAGGGGAGGGTGGCTGTGGGCGGATCCTCAGCGCATGTCATTTGAATAGGCCTTTCCCTTTTTTCAGTTAAGGTGGAACTGGTCTCGATAGGACACATAAGAATTATGACACATAAGAGGAAGGGACAAGACTAAATCAATTTCTACATTTTAGTCTAGATAATATGCTGTAGAATAAATAAAATGTTATATGAATATTTATTTTGTGATTACTAGTATTATTATTTCTACATTATTTTATATATTTAACAATATGTTTAACCTAAAATGTTGAGGAAAAAGTGCATTAACACATAATGTGCATCTATCTGTCTATCTATCTATCTATCTATAATAGTATATATATATATAATATTATTCGATATTTTTATAAAATAATTATAACATAAAAAGTAAAAATATATATAAATTGTGTATATATATAAAATGCATATACATTATAAATTAATTTAAAAAATGTATACAATTTGAATTTATAAAATAATTTAAAAATACAATTAAAACCAAAAGCATTCTGTTTTTTAAAATGGGTTTTGTGTTTAAATCTGCTTGATATAATTAACATATAATACTAAAATATTTAATAAAAATATAATAAAATTAAAATCATAAAATAAAACAAAAACATATTATACAGTTATTATACAATCATTTGATAAATTAAAATAAACACATTTTAACATTTTATTTTTTTTTGTGGGGTCTTTTTAATGGATTTTCTATTTAAACCTTAATTAAAATAACATTTAATAAAATAAAAAGTAAAATTAAATTCTAAAAAAGTAATTAAAAAATAAAATAAAGAAACGTTAAATAATAATATATCATTATATAATTATTACTGTATAATAATTATATATATTTTCTTAATTCAATGGAAAAAAAAATTTGAATTCATGGCATTTTTTTAATTCATGGCTTTTCTATTTACACCTGTCTATATACAATTATTTTTTAATTATTTTAACAATTCAATTATGCCATTCTTTTTTTTTTCTTTTTAATGGCTTCTCTATTCAAAACCTGTCAATTTGTTTATTTAACAACTTAACCTTACTTAAAATAACATTTAAAGAAACAAAAAGTAAAATAACATGTAAAATTAATAAATAAATTAAAATATAAAATAATTATACTTTATTATATAATTATTATGCATAATAATTATATAATAATTCAATAAAAAAAGTATTCATGGCTTTTTATTCATGCTTCGATACATATATCTTATTATACAAAAATGTTATACATTCTCAAAAAAACATTTAAGAGCATTTTTAAGGGCTTTTGCATTTAAACCCACTAGATTTGCTGTGTAACAACCACTTAGGCACCAGTTAAACATTTTAAAGTGTTTCTCGAAATGTTTCTTTTGCAATTCTTATGGAATGATGACCTAAAAATACCTAACGCACTCATCTGTTTCATATTAGCATCACTGAGAGATCATGATCCTTTAGTTTCCAGTCTCTTATGTTCTAAATGCCATTTGTGTGATATAATGGAGAATAAACAAAAAAATTAAGACAGATGAAGAGTGGAATTATTGACTGCGTGGCGATTCAAGAAAGTGGTTCACATCTACTTTGAGCGGCAGCCGCTGTTATCTGTGTTTGAGTACAGGTGCCGTAATGCAATCCGCTTTGAGAACACCGTGTTAATCAGTAAACTCTAACGTGGTGACATAACACAAGACGGGAGATTAGATTAAGCAGAAGCGCACAACAGATTTAAATCATAAGCATTCAGGATCAAGCAAAAGGAGCCACTGACCCAACAAAATATCACAAGAACATCCTAAGCCTTCTATTTTAAAGCCTTGTAATTACACTGCATAAGCTTGCGAGTATAGACAACCATTTGAATGTACGCAACTCCATATCATTTTTCAGTTTTGACTAAAGCGCATGTAATGAGGTGTAGTCATGTTTCTAATCCCAAATGAATTTTCCCACAATGATGTGTCTGTCTTGTCACTGTGATGAACAGAAGGGTTTGTGGTCACGAGGTTGGCATATGTAGGCCAGAGTGCAGAACAATGATTTAACACCTCACCTATTTTACATAACACATCTCCAGGTCTCCCTGGCCAAGTGAAATCCTAACGCCTTCACGCAGGTAGAACAAAATTACAGTGTAGTTTCTGATAAGACAGTCGGTCAGTGTGTCAGTAAGTCACTTTTGGTTTCTGATGAAAACCAAGGTCATACTGTCCATGCCATGTTCACTTTAAAGATGCCAAATCAAACCTAAAATAAGATTAAATCATCTCAAGACTCAAAATGGAAAAACAAATGCTTTTATGCATGCATTAGTCTCTGTGCATTTCCTTCAACATGAAGCGGTTACCGTCATTTAGTGTTGACTAAATAAAAGGAAAGCTTATTATTAGCAAAGAGAGGATGTGATTTACGTAAAGGCCGATGACACAAAACAGACCACGCAAACCATCCAAGACTTATATTAAAAAAATAATCCTGACAAAGTCCAGATCTGTTTTTTTTTTCTTTTTTTTTTTTTCAATTGAGTATATATCACCCGCTACAGCCTTCCTGTCCTCAGCTGCCCTGTGAACATGAGACGCTGTGTATATTTAAACACAGCCCCACCTCACGACAGTATGTCCGGACACGTACACCCGCAACCGCCTTTAACATTTGTCCAGAGAGCAAACAAAATGGGAGAGAGACAAAATCCTCACTTTGAGCTTACAGACAAAGAGTTTGGATCGTTAGGTATATTAAAAAGAAAAATGATTATGATTTAATGTTTGGTCAAATTCAGGTAAAAGGGTAAGAGGAAGCCAATAAGTCTTTTTTGTTAAGATTTTGCAAGCAGAGACAGAAATACTGTGGAAAAAAAAACAAAACTCTGTTTGAGAGAATTCACATATTTATTATGCTTTACAGAATTAACAATAACCATAGTATTAAAGTGGAAACGTTTCTTTGCGATAGTAAATTATCATCATGGTGCTTCATATAATTATATAAAAACACTGTTTTAATTTTATAAATAAAACAGAATTATATTTTTTTCACTATGTGAGTTGAAATAAAGTGCAGTGTTGTATTAACCATATTAATAAAGTGTAAATGGTAAATTGCTGTCATAGTGTTTGTTCATTTAATTTTAATATATATTTTAATATATAAACGAAGACTATGAACTAGAATTATTATTATTATTATTTACTTTTTTGTCATTTAAAGTCAATTATTTGTTACTGTCATGGTAAATTACTATGATAGTGCTTATGATTTTTTTTTATTATATATTACATTTAATTGAATAATTTGCTCCAGAATTGAAATTAATTCACTATGTGAGAGGGAAGAGTAGAAATTGCCTGGAAACAACATATTATGTATTTTATCATCATGCTGCTAAGAAATATTCAGTCACTAATTATAGCAACATTTAACAATGCTTTTCTAAACCATTATATAATACAGTACATATTTTCATATAACAGCTAAATTTTAGATATGTTGGTATAATATTAACATTATATTTTAACGTCACACCACAATGCGTTAATTTTTTACTATGTTGCGTAATAAAACTCAGGTTTATCGACAAGAAATAATATCAAATCACCTTTATGTATGCATTTGTTACGTTATCAGGTGAGATTGCTGTAACAAACGCTGTTTATGGTCCATATCAAGACCGAAGTTCAAGTTCAAGCTCAAGTTCATAATGGAAGGTAAAGGCGCGGCGGTGCTCATCACCAACAGACCGCATGGGTCTGCACGACTCCTGTAAAGCGCCTCCCCTCGCTCGCGTTCTATCTCTCCCTCATTGCCTCCTGTGAATGCTGTGTAATGCTCAGTGACATAACTAGGTCAGTAGAACAGCAGGTTTGAGCGCTGCTCACACAGCCGGCCATGCTGCTCTGCGAAAACAACAACACGTAGCCGACACGCCACAGAGAGAAACCTGCATCTCCAACATTTACACTCAACAATATCACTAGAATTGCATAAAGCGAGGGTGTAACTCACAAGTCGTGTTTCGAGAAATATTTATATTTAAGAGACTGTAATAGTCACCACATGGAGATATTTCACATTATTCACCAAATACATGTAGTATTTATATTTTCAGTGGATATATTATTGCTTGATACAGAAAAACATCCCACTAAATTTTACTCTCCTTACGTAATAAAACCTGTCAAACATACCAGAATCACAACCCGCGGCTTCTGTGTCAGAATTCCATGATGTTGATACATTTGATACATTTTAACAACTTACTAGGAAACACTGTAACATTCAAGAAAGAATGGAACGTCGAAGAACATTTAAACGCGTTACAAAGTAACAAGTGGGCGCGTGGCAAATGTGACAGGAAAGCAGTGCAAAAAACGATGCATGAAATCATTCGTGCACACATTTCTATAGCTAAATATTTAAAAAGTATTTAAAGAGCTTTTTTTTTTTTTTTTTTTTTTTTTTTAAAAAAAAAAAAAAAAAAAAGGCAACATGCAAAGTCGACGTAATAGTTCAGTGTTATGCAGTGCTACAAACACCTTACCTCTCATCTTGATCGCTGTTTCTTGATTCTCCAAAGTTCACTGGGTGCGGAGCAATATTGTTCGGACTAAGTAGCTAACGTAAGACAGCTACCCGAGTTTAACTTTTCAACTCCGACTGTGAGCATTATTAGGAAAATGAAATCTAAGAATGATCCTCGAAGTAAATTCGCGTCTCTAAAGGTCTTCTATTGCGCTTCGGCTACCGAAAAACGAAAGTCGCTTTCGATGTGTGTTATGGCGCGGTATGAAACGTCGTCCTCCTCCCTCTCCTCTCACTCTACCCTGCTAACCTACTTTCAGACGCGTGGACTCTCACATGATCTCACTGCCGCGCACTGCTCACGGGGACGCGCATCCAGTCAGCGCTTAAGGTGGGACTAGAATTCAGCCATTCATGGTTTTCTCACTGTAATACAGTCAAATTGAATTCATCTGAAGTGAATAAGATGCAGGAGGACGAAGGACAGTTGCACTGTAAATAAAACAAAATGAAACTCGTCTTAAGAAGCACGGGTATATTTGTAGCAATAGTCAAAAATACATTGCACGGATCAAAATTATACACAGAGATGGGCATAAATACATAGAAATGTATTTAAAATAAAAATACAAAATACTGAGTGGAAAAATGTATTTAAATACAAATACAAAATACTGTGTAAAAAAATGTATTTAAATAAAAATACAGTATTTTGTATTTTTAAAATACACAAAATACATGTGAAATTGGCCATCAAGTGCAGGCATTCCTATTAGGCTGAAATATATCTGGACATATTCTGAATGCAAAACAAAAACATTTACACAGCAAAATCCCCAGTGTTAATTTAACACTCTGAGTGTGGACACATATAAACACTGAAGCAGTGTTGAAGTTAACGAGATAATTAGGTGATTAACGAAGTGATGATTGATCATTATTGAAGACACCTGATGTTAATAAGCAGAATCACCAAAGGAGAAAACCAAAATTTTTAAGCAACCATTATAGTGGTCAGTGTTTGCATTAGTTGGGCTCTTGACCTTAAATCATCAATATTAGGTCTTGTTTGGCTGCTGTATTTGAGTTGAAACAGCCAGACAAGCAAACAGCAAAAGTCAATAAGATGGCTTTGACTGTGCTTGACTTAATCATCATCATATAATGACTTGAGTATTTGACATAGAATTTCCTTACAGATTACAAAAAAAAAACTGTGAACAAAAGATCAATCAGTTTTGCCATAAATCAGAGTGAGAATCACAACAACGGTGACCATCAAAAAGCGTGTTGTAGCCAATCAAAACTCATCCATGACTCCCATCATGCATTGCGGCATGAATAAATTATGAGAGTTCAGAGTTGATCTGTTTATCTGAATATGCCGTTTGTCACCATTGTTGAGATTCATGGGCTGGTTCTTGATGTCTATGTGTGCCTAGGTGAAGTACTTTTTTTTTTTTTAAACAGGTTGTAAAAAAAACTTTCCAAAATGTATAGGCAGTGCTGGATCTTCTGTAGATTGTCAATGCTATTACAATAAGCAAAAAAAAAAAACCTAACTTAGAGATTAGACTCTAGGTGATTTACATCAAACAATGAATATGTTAAAACTTAATCACCTGGTGACTTGAGCTTTTGGCTTGTCCGGCTGTTTTAACTCAAATACAGCAGCCAAACAAAATCTAGCATTAAAGATTAAAGGGTCAAGAGCCCAACTAATGCAAACATTGACCACTATAATGGTTGCTTAAAAATTTTGGTTTTCTTCTTTGGTGATTCTGCTTATTAACATCAGGTGTCTTCAACAATGATCAATCATCACTTTGTTAATCACCTAATTATCTCATTACCTTCAACACTGCTTCAGTGTTAACTTTAACACTGCTTCAGTGTTTATATGTGTCCACACTCAGAGTGTTAAATTAACACTGGGGATTTTGCTGTGTAGATGTGTACTACTGATTAGAAATGACCTTCTCTTCCCCTGCCCTATAGGAAAAACAAAATTATTTTTTTTCCCCAAACATCTTTTATTACGTTTTATCACCATCATGACTTCAACTCAGTAACAAGAACTCTGCTCTCTCTGTCATTCTGTCACCATAATCTCCCTCTCTCTTTCTTTCTTTCTTTAGTGCTTGCTTCCTTGCTGGTAATCACAAATAAACTTATGTAGTGAAAAATAGCAGCCATTTATATACTTCTGACCAGGTTAATGCAGGCTATTCCTTGTGGTGAGCACTATTAAAAAATCATACTGTATTTAAAACTGTGGTAACCTTTTCTGCTATCGGGCAAAGAACAGGGATGGGCAATATGACCAAAATATTATTTTTACTTCACAGCAAGTTTTAAAACCACATCAAAAAGTAACTGAATTTCTTTCTTTTTTTCTCTCCTTTTTTTTTTTTTTTGGCAGGTTGTACAATATTTTTAAGCATAGCAACTTTTATATTTATTTCATGTAAAGTTTGCTTCTATATACAGTTAAAGTTTATTAAAAAAAATTTAAAATTATTATTATTCTTTTTTTTTTTTTGAAGAATAAATCTAAAAGCTGAAGATTTGTGCATCATGCATCAGTGTCATAACAAATGCACACAATCACTACATTAAAGTGATGGTGACAGACAGTGATTAACCTTCTTTTGTCTCTACATCAATCATTTGCATAGATGGGGGAACATAATCACAATTTAAAAATGTTACATGGCATGGAAATGGCATTTTCATTAAGCACCATGTTTGTAAAATGCTTAAAATTTACTAAATGAGCCTGCATAGCAGAAATATTGAATAAAGTAAGTAAAGAGGTTGATTGGCACAAAGTATTTTATGTATTTTGAAAATACAAAATACTCATCTTAAATGTATTTAAATACAAATTACATTAGATTTTTCCCAAAGGCTTTACAATACAAAATACAAAATAGTATTTTGTATTTCAAATACGTATTTTAAATACATTTATCTAAAATACTGCCCATCCCTGATTATACATTATGCTTTTATGCCAAAAATCATTAGGATATTAAGTAATGATCATGTTCCATGAAGATATCTTGTAAATTTACTAACGTAAATATATCAAAACTTAATTTTTGTTTAGTAATATGCATTGCTAAGAACATTATGTGGACTACTTTAAATTTAGATTTTCTCAATATTTAGGTTTTTTTTCAGAATCCAGATTTTCAAATAGTTGCATCTCAACCAAATAACCTCCTATCCTAACAAACCATACATTAACGGAAATCTTATTTTTTTCAGCTTTTTCTCGGTCATATTTAAATTAATTTTATTTTTATTTTTTATTAGAATTGGTGGTAAAGTGACTGCATGCATAAATTAATTACACTTTTTAAGATTTTGTACAAGTCCACACAAGTCTTCAATATATTGTCTATGTTTCTGGTTTCTATTTCTAAGATTCCGGTTACACTATAAAATGTTTTCCCCACTCAGGTAATCATTTGATATACATCATTTGATCTAAATCCCCAAATTTTTATTATGAAAGGTCAAAAACTCAATTGAGGGCTGTGGGCAGAAATAAACGCATCATATTCAACCATATGTGATCCTGTCATAAGGGTCAATTTTTGGAAACTGAGATTTCTACATCATCTGAAATCCATTGATGGGATAGGACAATATTTGGCCGAGATACAACTATTTGAAAATCTGAGGGTGCAAAAAAATATCGACAAAATCACATTTAAAGTTGTCCAAATGATGTTCTCAGCAATGCATACTACTAATCAAACATTAAGTTTTGATATATTTATGGTAGGAAATTTTCAAAATATCTTCATGGAACAAGATTTTTATGTAATATCCTAACAATTTTTGGCATAAAGGACAAATCGATCATTTTTAACCTATACAATGTATTTTTGGCTATTGCTACAAATATACCTGTGACTGGTTTTGTGGTCCAGTGTCACATTTTATATTAAAATTTACATTTTAAAAAAATCTCTAAATTTTAATGCAAAAAAAGATAAATTAGAAATTAAGGTTATGAGGGGCCAACTTTGGCCCTGTTTGAACATCTCTGATCTAAATGAACTGTTTTTTTGGGGGGCTTTTTATGCATTTTTGTAGACAGGACAGTAGGAGAGATGACAGGAAAGCAGTGGGAGGAGAGAGGGGAGCAGGATCAGCAAAGGACCTCAAGACAGGAATCGAACTCAGGTTGCCGTTAGTGCAGTTGCGCTGTACGTCACCGCACTAATCACAAGGCTATCGGCACCGACATGAACTGGTTTTAATGACAAAAATGTTTCTGTTGAACGCAAAAGATATTTTGAAGAATTTTGGTAACCAAACAGTTGGCGGTAGCCATTGATTTCCACAGTATGGGAAAAAAATACTATGGAAATCAATGTCTACCCTCAGCTCTGGTTATTAACATTCTTCAGAATATCTTCTTTTGTTTAAATTCATACAGGTTTGGAAAAAAAAGTGGAGGGTGAACAAATGATGACAGACTTTTAATTTTTGGGTGAACTACCCCGTTAATTAAAGTCGATATTCATTCTGTTACTTTCCTGTTTAATACTGTAAGGCTGGTTTGAAACAGTCTCTAATGTATAAAGTGCTACAAAATTGAAGGTGACTTGGGGAAAATAAGGCTTGGCTTGACTAATGTCATCTAACTCACTGAGTTATTTTACAGTGTACAGCTCACTGGAAACGTTTGAAATGTCACATTTAAATATTGGTTGCATTTAAAAACTATAATCAATGCCAGTTCTTTCCAATGCGCACGCCACCAGACGCCCATTAAAGAGACATTCAAGGATTGCTCTGCAAAATGGCCCTTTTATTAATCAAACCAAGCAGAAGAAATCCCACAGTCATACGGCACAAATAAAAGCTGGTCCTATAATAGTTATGGCAGATGGTTACGTAATCCTTGGAGGTCTGCTGAAGGCTTGAACAGGCTAATTATTCATTATTCATTCATTTTCAAGGGGGCAATTAACCCTTGAGTGAGCCTATATTACAAGAGTTAAACTGTCAATCTATTACATAGATGCAAAGGAGATATTAATCACATTTTAACTTTGAAACAAACATGTTTCCATGTTCCATCAACACAATCCAAGCACCTAAGCACCAAACAAGGGAGCCAAAAACATGCGCCTCCATGTGCATTTGATCTGCGCAACTTTTAAAATCCTAAACGGCAATGACGAGAAGAGCAGCGACTGTGTGTGGAAAAGCTCGATGATGCAATTCTCTGGCAGGGGCTCTTATGAAACACAGAGAGAAGATTACAGTAAGTAGGTTAGTGGAACAACCAGAGAGCACACAGAGTGCCGCGCTCAAAGCGGCTCCCTGTTTCGGCCTCCTCCCCCATACGTCGCTCCATCACCGTGTCATCGCCGTCCGCTTCTCGTGTCCACCTCGAGGCTTCAGGTCCTGGGGGATCTGCTTTTCTCCTTTTCTGATTCAGTCTGTTTAAATCCATTCGTTCACCAGACAGGCCTGCTGCGCCCCCTGCTACTCTCGGTCTTTCATCTCTCCTCTCATCCGCTCATCTGTCTGTCTCTCTCATGCAGTAAATATCACGCCTGCAGAAGAAACTAATCCGCCCATAACAGTCGGAGAGTTTTATTCCTGATTATAAATTATAACGTTGATACAAAAGATGTCTTGTGTTACATCTTTTGCTTTCTTGTAAGTTCTTTTGATTTTCTACATTCAACCTTTCCTGTTCCCTCATGCGTGTTCGGTAACTAATGGCAACAGCCGTGACATTCTGACCCTAAATTACGCAGTTAGCGAAGGGATGGGGGCAGGGCTGAGCGAATCCAATCGCTACAACAGGTTTGATCTGTACAAACAGTGAGAGAGAATAAAAGAAAACATGATTCATGGTAGATGAATGTGAATAATAAAATGCTCAGAGGATGGAATCCGCAATTGACACACGTTTCAAAAAACATTAATCCAGATGTGAATAAATGATGCATTGTAATCTATTTCAGGTACAAAAGGTCAGTGAACGCAGGAGTTGTAAAGCTGGATGCCTTACAGAAATAATGTGCTGTGTTTGTTTTGAAGATATAGCTAGTGGTGTTTGCTACTGCTTTGATTTAAACAACCCTAAGTTAAAGTGTTAAACTAAAAACTCAGTTAAGGTTTATTTCTCTGCTCATAAATACAAGGGCAAGGTAAATACAAGAGAAAAATTCACACTGGAAATCACAAAATTAACCCTGTAAAGCCTGTTTTTTTTTTTGGTTTGTTTTGTTTTTTTGTTTTAGTTTATTGAACTTTAGAAAAAATCTAATATATATATATATAAAAACTTTCTAAAATTAAAACCTTTGTTGAGTATCATATTTGATACATCAGGGTTTTATGGCTGATATAGTATTTGTATGGCCAAAAAGTAAGATGATGTTCTGATAGCTTGTAATGTATATAATGTAAAAGATGTTTAAACAGTACAGCAGACTGCTTACATAAAATGCATAAAAATAAATTGCATATAAATATCTTAGTAAGATGACATTCAAAAGCTTTGTAGTTTTTATTGTAGGGACAAAACATATAATGCAACACAATACAATAATGATTGAGAGATGAACAAATAAGTTCCTCAAAAGCCTGATGGATCATATCTGATATTCACATACATTATTTTTCTTAAAAATGATGTATGTTAAGTTTCTTGAATCCGGTAAATGTGCATCTTGAAATATTACAAACAATATAAAAGTCATTCTTACATTTACTTTATAAAAATCACTACAGATTTCACAGCAAAAAGATGAGATGAAGGTGGAAGTTTTTACAGTTACACTACCAGTCAAACGTTTTTGAAGAAAACTTTATTAAAAATTAGTTTTTAAAGAATTCTCCTCTGCTCACCAAGCCTGAATTTATTTGATCATAATACAGAAAAAGCTGTAATATTGTGAAATATATATTCAAATATGAATATATTTTAAACTGTAATTTATTCCTGTGATCAAAGCTACATCATTATTCCAGTCTTCAGTGTCACATGATCCTTTAGAAATCTAATATGCTGATTTGCTGTTCAAGAATTTGATATTATTATTATTATTATTATTATTATTATTATTATCAATATTTAAAACAGTTAAGATTTTTTTTAGGATTCTTTGATGAATAGAAAGATCCAAAGATCAGCATTTATCTGAAGTAAAAAAAACTTTTGTAACATTATACACTATACCATTCAAAAGCTTGGAGTCAGTATCTTTTTTGGGGTGGGGGGAAATTAATACTTTTATTTAGTAAGGATACTTTTATTTAAATGGATGCTAAAGTGATGATAAAGACAATTATAATGTTACATAAGATTTCTATTTTAGATAAATGCTGTTCTCCTGAACTTTCTATTCATCAAAGAAACCTGAAAAAATTCTACTCAGCTGTTTTCAACATAGTTATAATAATAAATGTTTTTTGAGCAGCAAATCAGAATATTGGAATGATTTCTGAAGGATCATGTGACTGTACTGAGTATTGATACTAAAAATTAAGCTTTGAAATCACAGGAATAAATGACATTTTAAAATATATTCCAATAGAAAACAGTTATTTTAAATAGTAAAAATATTTTTAAAATGTATTGATTTTGCTGTACTCTAGATCAAATAAATGCAGGCCTGGTGAGCAGAAGAGACTTCTTTAAAGTACATTTAAAAGAAACTTTTGATTGGTCGTGTATACTAAAAGGCCTTTTACTTGATAAAAAAGAATGCACTATCAATCAGATGACATAACTAATGTAAATGATCATGCACAACAGGTTTTGCCGCAAAGTTTTGATCATGTTAAAATTTCTTAGCTTTAGGTTTATATTTTTAAAAATCATTTTAAAAAAGCTTTTTATACAAATACAGTCTACCAACCACAACATCTATCATCTACCCAAAAACCTGTTAATATTAACAAGTTTGGTAGCTTTTCTAAAGCAATTTGTCCTCCTCTCGATTAAAATCATATTTTTTTTTTTTTCTGAAGACACTGGACCAGTTCTTTCAGTTAGATGGAAGCAGACCGTGAAGTGAATGATCTGTCTTAGTATGAAATATATCATAGCTTACGTGTGCCATTACTTTCCTGCCTGACAGAAGATAAAACTGGACTAACATTAAGGAAAGTACCTCACATTTATGAACCAAAATACCATAGAGATGTGGACGTTGGCTGTTTTGACTTGAGGCTAAAAGCAATCACCTACACTCTGAGAAAAAAGGTACAAAAGCTGTCACTGGAATAGTATCCTTTCAAAAGGTACACCTTTTACCTTATTTACCCCAAATGGCTACATATTAGTACTTCAAACAAACATATTAGTACCTAAAATGTACATTTTGTTTCTAAATGGTATATTAGCACCTCTTGTACCTTTTTTTCTGAGTGTTAACAGATAATTGATGAACCGAGTGAACGGACTGATCATAAACTCATTGTACTAAGGAACGATGGCCTGATGAGGTGACTGATGGGTAAATCCTCCCTCTCGCTCGCCCAGTAACCAAGATGGAGGTTTGAGTGTTCACAGGGATTATGTTTGATCCCGTCTTCGCATGGCGCCATAATCCCGCTCCCTCCTGCCCCCACTCCATCCCTCCCTCTAATCCCTTGCTTTTCTACGATTTCAAAAGCTCTTTAATCTCCGCTGGCCTGAGCCTGTTTATCTGATGGGACTCCAGGCAACATGCTACCAGGTCAGTGTGTCAGTGAAAACACACTCCCTCACCTTGCGTTCCCTCCTCCCTCCTCCTTCGCCTCACCTTTCATTCTCTCTTATCCTGTTCTCCTCTTTCCTTTTCTTTATTGCTCCCTTCCTCCTCCTCCTCCCTCATCACTCATCCTCTTGATCTCGGGCCACATGCAATGTACAATTTTAGATATAATTTGTCAAAGTCTATTCCTTATTTAAAGTTATTCTTTGGATGCTAAAATATTTCCTAGTATATTTTATAGGCTAATGTTTGGCCAGGAATCACAATAATGTGCATTGAGTAGCTTTGTAAGCATTCTTAAAGCGGACACACACAGTTTCTGCCAATCTCATGTTAATCTTGAGTACCTAAAGAGTAGTATTGCATCCTACATATTTCCAAAGTGTCTTCAGTTTTATCAGATTTATAAAAGACAGATACAGCTGTACTGCTTGAAGGAGAAGTTCACTTCCAGAATGAAACATTCCTGATAATTTACTCACCCCCATATCATCCAAGATGTTCTTGTCTTTTTTCTTTCCAGGATTTTTCTCCATACAGTGGACTTCAATGGTGGCCAGTGGGTTGAAGGACGGGTTGCAGTTTCAATGTAGCTTCTAAGGGCTCTACACAATCCCAGCCGAGGAATAAGGGTCTTATGTAGCGAAACGATTGGTCATTTTCCGAGAAAAACACAAATTTATACGCTTTTTAACCACAAATACTCGTCTTGCACTAGCCTGACCTCACGTATACGTGACGTAGGCGGAAGTACCGACCCAGTGTTTACACAGCAAATGTGCAAAGAAAGTAAAAAGCTGGCTGGGATCGTGTAGAATCCTTTGAAGCTGCAGTGAAATTGCAATTTGGACCTTTAAAGGTATATAAACAATTTACAAATAATTTACTCACCCCCTTGTCATCCACAATGTTCATGTTTTTCTTCAGTCGTAAAGAAATTATATTTTTTGAAGAAAACATTTCAGCATTTTTCTCCATATAATGGACTGATATGGTGCCCCAATTTTCCAAACTTCCAAAATGCAGTTTAAATGCGGCTTCAAACGATCCCAAATGTGGTTGTAAACGATCCCAGCTGACGAAGAAGGGTCTTATCTAGCATAACGATCAGTTAATTTAATAAAAAGAATACAATTTATATTTTTTAATGCCAAACACTCGTCTGGATGAGCGTTTGAGAATAAAAAGTATTTAAATAGTATTTTTTATGTAAATAACCAATCTTTTCGCTAGATAAGACCATTCTTCCTCAGCTGGGATTGTTTACCACTGCATTTGGGATCTTTGAAGCTGCATTTAAACTGCATTTTGGACCATAGCAGTCCATTATATGGGGAAAAATGCTGAAATGTTTTCCTTAAAAAAACATAATTTCTTTACGACTGAAGAAAGAAAGAGTAAATTATTTGTAAATTGTTGTTCTGGAAGTGGAGTTCTCCTTTAACCCATGGCCACCATTGAAGACCACTATATAGAGAAAAATCCTGGAGTGTTTTCCTTAAAAAACTTAAAGGTGTAGTTCACTTCCAGAACAAAAATTTACAGATAATGTACTCACCTGGTTGTCATCCAAGATGCCTTTCTTTCTTCAGTCGTAGGGAAAATTATGTTTTTTGAGGAAAACATTTTAGAAACTGTCTCCATATAGCGCACTTCGATGGTGTCCGCGAGTTTGAATGTCCAGAATGCAGTTTAAATGCAGTTTTAAAGGGGTCATCGGATGCCCATTTTCCACAAGTTGATATGATTCTTTAGGGTCTTAATGAAAAGTCTCTAATATACTTTGGTTAAAAATTCTCAATGGTTTTGTAAAACAACACCCTTTTTACCCTGTCAAAATGAGCTCTGCAAAAATCATCTCATTCTAAGGGGTTGTTCCTTTAAATGCAAATGAGCTCTGCTCACCCCGCTAGACAAGATGAGCATTTGAGGTTAAAAAACTTTAACTATGGCTAAAAATCAGATCCAGGCATATATACATTTGATTCAGAATCAGATCCTGACGACTTTCATAACATGAAACTTATGCTGCATTCATGTCATTTTGTAATTACCTTCATTTTGAGATGACAACACATGACGTTGTCATACTCTGTATTCTGTGCTGTTCAATGCAGAAGTAAGCCTATGGGCAAGACTTCCAGCTCATTAGCCGCTATAGGGAAATAAGAGAAGAATAACAACGTGCGGTAAACGGTAAAACTGTTTGCACTACAAACCAGTGTGTTCATAATTTAAGATAATACATTAAAATAATATGGTAGAACACACCAATTTGCAATATCATGCAGCAAAATGAGTTGTTTTGTACAGCTAAAAATAGCTGGACGCAGATATGACCAGAAGGCAGCCCCATAAAATGTACAAATGGCTGCACCAACTCTAAAAATAAGGTAGATGGGCTGAATCTGCGGCGGTCAGGTGATACAAGTCGTCGCTCTCATAGAATTCCCAGTTTATTAGGTGTAATTACGAGTTCTATGAGGACACACTTTTTACAGGTTGGAATCTCAAATTACAATAATTACGACATGGCATGAACGCACCTTTATACGAGCCCTGAAGGAGTGTATTTGAGACAGAAATACTCCATCATACGTTCAACTCATTTTTGTGAGACTTTGGTCATGTTTAGCATGAGAGTCCAACTCTTTAATAGTGTAAATAAATCAGAATGCATGAAATAGCATTAGACCTTCCCTTTAAGTGATCAGACTTACTGTCAGGGCTCTGCCCTGGCAGCTTTGTCTGTGTTGTCCCTGTTTAATGTCTCTCTGTTTGTCTTGTGTCTTAACACATTGCTTTGTCTTTGTTTGTGTCTACCATGTGTTTCTGTGACCCTGCCTCCTTGTTTCCCTTGGCCACGCCCTCTTGTTTAGCTCTTGTCTTGTCCTCGTTTCTTTAATTGTACCCACCTGGTCCTCGTGTTCTTGCCTCCCTTTATATGGTGCTGTTTTTCTCTCTTGTGTTTGTGGGTTTGTCTTGTGCCATAGAGATAGCTACTGACTTGCTGCTCTATATTCCAGTCCTGTGCTGTTATTTGAGTATCCTTGCTGCAGTTTTCTTCCTGTTGTTTTCGGTCTTGAACTGAAGTTATCTTACTTTAATTACTTGTAATATTTTCTTTAGCTGTTTATCAGTTTTTGGTCTAGTCTTGTTTTTCTTTGGTTTTATACTTTAGTTTATTAGTCTAAACTTAGTTGGTTGCTTTTTGTTTTGATTCTTTGCTTCACTCTTTTACCCTTTATTTTGTTGTTGTTGTTTTTTTCCCCTTTTATTACATAATGATTCGTCTCCTTGTGTTTTGCTGATTTGTGATGTTGTATGGTCTTGAATGGTGTCTTGTTTGGTCTTGTGTGTTTGTACTGTGTGTTCAAGCTGGTTGGAGCTGTCACAAGATTGTTCACCCCTGTGCACCCCTGAACTTGTCTTCAATAAATATTTGTTTGTCTCACTCACTCTGCATTTGGGTCCCTTCCTGCTGAGCTTGACACTTACAATATTTGCCAAGTGGATAATTAAAAAAAAAAATAACATGATCTGATCTGATAGCCCCTGAGCCATGTTAAAACCACCCAAAATGCCCTATCAATGAAAGATATTCTATCAGCTGCATAGAAATATGTGAAAACCATTCAAAACACTTTAGCAATTGCATTGCAATGCCCTGGAAACCAACCAAAATGTCCTTGCAACCATTAAAACATTCTATTAGCTGTCAAAAACCAACTATTACTATAATAATAATAGATCTGAAAGGAAAAATGGTATTATGAAATCTTATTTTGATAGCAGAAATGGCAATTTCTGTCTATATCAGTGATATTTACCATACCATAATTTATATACTTTTATAATATTTATTAATATTTTAAATTCGCTTTAATTTTCATTAGAATTTTAGAGTAAGTTTTAATAATTTGAATGTGCTTTTTATTAGTTCTTTTCAACCCTATTTAATTTTTTTAAAACCTAGTCGTAACCTAAAAAGATTTTTAAATCTAACATTTCTATTTTATTTCAATAGTTAAAGTTTTAGCCAACAATAACAACACTACATATAAAAGTTGCATTGGAATGTAGTTTTGACACACCTTAGTGAAAAAAGCTTTTTAAACATAACTACACCTGTTGATTCAGACTTCACACGTCAAATATCAAGAATGTGATGTAATTGTTATCTGCGGGCATGAACCAACCTGCCAGCTACAGCCAAACCTGTTTCACAAAAGCCAGTTTGACCATTAAAAAATGGTCTGTCCTTTACCTCAAGAAACGAGCAGTGAGAAAACATCAAGACCTGGCTATTGCATCTTCAACAAAACCAGATATAATAGATAAAGAAAACTATTATGATATGAGTGGCACGTGTAACAAAGTTATCTAACAACGACATCTGCATTTTTTCTACCTCTACCTTTCAAAGAGTACAATACGCATGCTTGAAAAACACTAAATTACAGGAATATGAAGGTCAGCAATGACAGTCACACCCATATAGGGAAAATGAAAGAGAAAAACAAGCAGAATGGTGGATTTTTGACACATTTGGAAAAGAACACAACCACACGTATGTCACCAACAAGGTGGCATACAAAAGCGGACACCAGTGATGTGTCTCTGATTTGGAAGGCAAATTTCCTTGCAAATGTTCCGGCTGGTGAGAGGAAGCAGATGCTTGCGGAGCCATTGAGAACACGTAGAAAGGGCAGGGACGGTGTTGCTGTGGAGACGGGTGAGCAAGCAAGCCTGTTTACCGGCATTGAGTCAGCATGCCGTGCCATGTGAGGCTGACCCATTTAAGCTAGGATAGGCTGATTGGCAGCTACACCTACCCGCCTTCTTGTTAGTGCGCACGCTAGAACACACATGCACGGAGCTCTCGTATTCTGCCATTTTCTAAAGAGCTCAAAGAGACAGATAATAGAGTTGACTAACACCTAAACCCCACTAAGAGAAATCACAGCTGTATATTAGTCTGCAATGTTTTGTGTCATTTCAAAATTACCTATTATTTTCTCTTCATAGTCATATTTATGTTCCTCTGAACTAATCAAACCCAGCAGATATTGTTGATGCTTTAACCTTCTGTTGTGTCACAAAATAGGTGACAACTCTTTCTGGGTTGCAAAATTGAATTGAACATTTTAACAATCTAAAGAACCTCTTGTGGAATGGAAAAATTCCATGGATTCTTCATGGAACCAAATATGCCACTAAAGATCCTTTATTTTTAAGAGTGTGATAGATAAAAACTGTAAGTTTGGTCACTAACAAACAAAACAGCACTTGATTTCATGATCCTCAATTATTTTAGTTATATGTCAAACTTGTAAATAAAACTGGAGTTTTACAAGAAAATAATATTTCAGTCTCCCTACTTTGTCTATTTCATGTTTAATTCAATGTGTTATCTGCAATTTCTTTGTAATTTTTGGTGAAATTTACTAGCGATTTGTGAATGAAAAAAATGTTCACTACCACTGTTTTTTTTTTTCACTGTAGCACAAATAGTGTGGGATCAGAAATGAGGGAGAAAAAGAGTATGACACAAAAATATATATTTTAATGCTTTTGTGTTTTTTTTTGTTTTTTTTTTTACAAAATTTTAGTTTTTGCTTGCTAAACTAGTGATGGAAAATTTTGGTGGGAGGAAAAAATCTATCCAATTTGTGGGTGAACGCAAAGTTTGTCAGGGGAATGCAAAAATGTTTTGCTGAAAGACTCCCTAAATTACTAAAAACATGGAAAGAAAAAGAAAGAAAAAAAAAGAAAGAAAAAAGAAAGCAGCTGGATCTAATATCATCCAGATACAATGAAATAAAAGCCAAGGAAACAACACCCATGTACAGATGAACTAGAAAGATGACAAAACTCTCTCTGTTTGGTGACCTAATTTTACTGTAACCCCCCACTGACCCTGTCCCACCCCCTACAAAGATCACCATGAGCTTGAAACACCCCACCACACTCTTCCTGTTTAACTCAATTCTAGTCTCTCTGATACTATATGTTCTATATTTTTGTCGCTCTCTTTCTCACCTTTTGTTCCCTCCTGTCCTTCTTTCACACAATAGCACCTCATCCTTCAAAAACCACCATCTTTCCATTGAGCTGGTCTCCATGGCTACAGCTGTTCTAGTTCATTTTTAATACCATCATTCTCACTTTCAGTTAAACAAGACCCTCTCACTTTCAGTGTTTCCTCATTCTGGCTCACTCTCGACTTGAGACTTCTCAAACTTCAGGGGTCGTTCAGAGGTTACAGAGTTTCATTTAATTCTCCTCCCACTATCAGATTCCATTGAATCAGTGAATTTTATAAAAGAGAGAGAGAAGCGCTGGTGAGAAACAGAGAGATATAATGAGTCCCAGCAGTCAGGGCTTATGTAACAGCTCTCTGCGGCGTTAGTGCTAGCTTAGCATATTCACACCGCACTTGAGCTGATGTAAGAGTCCAAATAAGTATTCACAGCGAGCGGCGCATGCAGCAGGGCCACACCAGCACACAGTATATATGGAAATCTCCCAACAGTTTCTGACAGCGAGCACACTGCGCTTCACACCAGAGAGAGAGAGAGAGAGAGAGAGAGAGAAACATTTATAGCTTATTAGCAGGAAATTAAACCACATATAAACGGTGTTGCTGTGGAGACGGGTGAGCAAGCAAGCCTGTTTACCGGCATTGAGTCAGCATGCCGTGCCATGTGAGGCTGACCCATTTAAGCTAGGATAGGCTGATTGGCAGCTACACCTACCCGCCTTCTTGTTAGTGCGCACGCTAGAACACACATGCACGGAGCTCTCGTATTCTGCCATTTTCTAAAGAGCTCAAAGAGACAGATAATAGAGTTGACTAACACCTAAACCCCACTAAGAGAAATCACAGCTGTATATTAGTCTGCAATGTTTTGTGTCATTTCAAAATTACCTATTATTTTCTCTTCATAGTCATATTTATGTTCCTCTGAACTAATCAAACCCAGCAGATATTGTTGATGCTTTAACCTTCTGTTGTGTCACAAAATAGGTGACAACTCTTTCTGGGTTGCAAAATTGAATTGAACATTTTAACAATCTAAAGAACCTCTTGTGGAATGGAAAAATTCCATGGATTCTTCATGGAACCAAATATGCCACTAAAGATCCTTTATTTTTAAGAGTGTGATAGATAAAAACTGTAAGTTTGGTCACTAACAAACAAAACAGCACTTGATTTCATGATCCTCAATTATTTTAGTTATATGTCAAACTTGTAAATAAAACTGGAGTTTTACAAGAAAATAATATTTCAGTCTCCCTACTTTGTCTATTTCATGTTTAATTCAATGTGTTATCTGCAATTTCTTTGTAATTTTTGGTGAAATTTACTAGCGATTTGTGAATGAAAAAAATGTTCACTACCACTGTTTTTTTTTTTCACTGTAGCACAAATAGTGTGGGATCAGAAATGAGGGAGAAAAAGAGTATGACACAAAAATATATATTTTAATGCTTTTGTGTTTTTTTTTGTTTTTTTTTTTACAAAATTTTAGTTTTTGCTTGCTAAACTAGTGATGGAAAATTTTGGTGGGAGGAAAAAATCTATCCAATTTGTGGGTGAACGCAAAGTTTGTCAGGGGAATGCAAAAATGTTTTGCTGAAAGACTCCCTAAATTACTAAAAACATGGAAAGAAAAAGAAAGAAAAAAAAAGAAAGAAAAAAGAAAGCAGCTGGATCTAATATCATCCAGATACAATGAAATAAAAGCCAAGGAAACAACACCCATGTACAGATGAACTAGAAAGATGACAAAACTCTCTCTGTTTGGTGACCTAATTTTACTGTAACCCCCCACTGACCCTGTCCCACCCCCTACAAAGATCACCATGAGCTTGAAACACCCCACCACACTCTTCCTGTTTAACTCAATTCTAGTCTCTCTGATACTATATGTTCTATATTTTTGTCGCTCTCTTTCTCACCTTTTGTTCCCTCCTGTCCTTCTTTCACACAATAGCACCTCATCCTTCAAAAACCACCATCTTTCCATTGAGCTGGTCTCCATGGCTACAGCTGTTCTAGTTCATTTTTAATACCATCATTCTCACTTTCAGTTAAACAAGACCCTCTCACTTTCAGTGTTTCCTCATTCTGGCTCACTCTCGACTTGAGACTTCTCAAACTTCAGGGGTCGTTCAGAGGTTACAGAGTTTCATTTAATTCTCCTCCCACTATCAGATTCCATTGAATCAGTGAATTTTATAAAAGAGAGAGAGAAGCGCTGGTGAGAAACAGAGAGATATAATGAGTCCCAGCAGTCAGGGCTTATGTAACAGCTCTCTGCGGCGTTAGTGCTAGCTTAGCATATTCACACCGCACTTGAGCTGATGTAAGAGTCCAAATAAGTATTCACAGCGAGCGGCGCATGCAGCAGGGCCACACCAGCACACAGTATATATGGAAATCTCCCAACAGTTTCTGACAGCGAGCACACTGCGCTTCACACCAGAGAGAGAGAGAGAGAGAGAGAGAGAGAAACATTTATAGCTTATTAGCAGGAAATTAAACCACATATAAACAAATAAGGGTGAAGAGAATGGACAAACAGTCAGACAGACAGACAGACAGACAGAGACAGGAAGACAGACAGACAGACAGACAGACAGACAGACAGACAGGAAGACAGACAGACAGACAGATGAGCAGACAGAGACAGATTAGCAGAATTAAACCACATATAAACAAATAGGGTGAAGAGAATGGACAGACAAACAATCAGACAGACAGACAGACAGACAGACAGACAGGAAGACAGACAGACAGACAGACAGACAGGACAGACAGACAGTCAGTCCAGTCAGTCGAACAGACAGACAGACAGACAGACAGACAGATATTAGCGGAAATTAAACCACATATAAACAAATAAGGGTGAAGAGAATGGACAGACAAACAGTCAGACAGACAGACAGACAGGAAGACAGACAGACAGACAGACAGACAGACAGATGAACCAGACAGACAGACAGGAAGACAGACAGACAGATAGATAGAAATTAGCAGGAAATTAAACCACATATAAACAAATAAGGGTGAAGAGAATGGACAGACAAACAGTCAGAAAGACAGACAGACAGACAGGAAGACAGACGGAATGATAGTCAGACAGACAGAATGACAGACAGACAGACTGAATGATAGACAGATAGACGGAATGACAGACAGACAGACAGTCAGAAAGACAGAATGATGAACAGTCAGATGGAATGAGAGATAAACAGACAGACAGGCAGACAGACAGACAGAGAGATGATAGATAGATAGATAGATAGATAGATAGATAGACAGATGATAGAGAGGCAGGCAGACGGAATGACAGACATATTCTGAGAGCGAGCACACTGCGCTTCACACCACAGAGAGAGAGAGAAAAACATTTATAGGATATATATAGCAGGAAATTAAACCACATATAAACAAATAAGGGTGAAGAGAATGGACAGACAGACAGGCAGACAGACAGACGGAATGATAGTCAGACAGACAGAATGACAGACAGACAGACGGAATGATAGACAGTCAGATGGAATGAAAGATAGACAGATGAAATGATAGACAGACAGATGGAACGATGAACAGACAGTCAGACGGAATTACAGTTAGACAGTCTGACAGACAGACGGAATGATAGACAGACAGACAGTCAGACTGATGGAATGATAGACAGATAGACAGACAGACAGACAGACAGACAGGAAGACAGGTAGACACAGAGAGAGAGAGAGAGAGAGAGAGAGAGAGATAGACAGATAGATAGATAGATAGATAGAATGATAGACAGACAGATTTTATGAGCTGAACTCAAAGATCTAAGACTTGTTCTATGTACACAAAAGGCCTATTTCTCTCAAATATTGTTCTCAAATTTGTCTAAGTCTGTGTTAGTGAGCACTTCTCCTTTGCCGAGATAATCCATTCACCTCACAGGTGTGGCATATCAAGATGTTGATTAGACAGTATGATTATTGCACAGGCGTGCCTTAGGCTGGCCACAATAAAAGGCCACTCTAAAATGCGCAGTTTTACTGTATTGGGGGGGTCCAGGGGGTCCGGGGGGGGGTCCGAAAACCAGTCAGTATCTGGTGTGACCATCATTTGCCTCACGCAGCGCAACACATCTCCTTCGCATAGAGTTGATCAGGTTGTTGATTGTGGCCTGTGGAATGTTTGTCCACTCCTCTTCAAAGGCTGTGTGAACTTGCTGGATATTGACAGGAACTGGAACACGCTGTCGTATACGATGATCTAGAGCATCCCAAACATGCTCAATGGGTGATGTGTCCGGTGAGTATGTGGGCCATGCAAGAACTGGGATGTTTTTAGCTTCCAGGAATTGTGTACAGATCCTTGCAACATGGGGCCGTGCATTATCATGCTGCAACATGAGGTGATGGTCGTGGATGAATGGCACAACACTGGGCCTCAGGATCTTGTCACGGTATCTCTGCGCATTCAAAATGCCATCATCAAAATGCACCTGTGTCTGTTGTCCATAACATACGCCTGCCCATACCATAACCCCACCACCACCATGGGCCACTCGATCCACAACCTTGACATCAACAAACCGCTCGCCCACATGACTCCATGCACGCTGTCGTGGAGTGAAAAACCTGTTTAACAGGTGAATCATCAGGCGGTTAAAAATTTATGCGCACTTTCATAAATTAGTAATTTGTTTTTAGTGATAATTAAACATGATGAACAGCAGTTAATGTTCACAGCTTAATTAGCACAATGTGTTAATGCAATGTGACAAGTCACAATAAATTATGTTTTTCAAAATGCTACAAGCATCTTAAAATACATGAGCGAGTTCCTCAAAAACAGCACCAAGTAGAAACCAGCAGATCAGATATAAAGTAACAGAAAAAAAGAATATTAATGACACAACCATGTAAAATGGAACCTGTGGAGAAAGAGATCTGAAAAAACTCCATGTGCAAGACTTACTACAAATGCTTATTGAACAAACCCGTCCTGGGCCAGAGCTGATGTCTTTATATGTGTCAGAAATCCTTCTCTATGGAGCTCCTGTGTTTATTAAAGTAAAAGAATACAAGATAGATCTTACCCAAAGAACCAAGAATCACAACAAGAGATACAGAACAATACAAGAACAACGACATCAGAGAGAAACAAAACACCACATATTATAAATAATAAAAAGCTGAGACAAGAGGATGTTGTAAACAGAACAGAGCAGGAGGCATGAGATGTTGCTTCTTTTTGAAAGAAGTCTCTTATGCATACTAAGGAGCATTTATATGATCAAAAATAGTGTATACACTATTGTTCATGTATATATGAAGAGTTCAGATGCAAAACCAGCTAAAAGCCATCTCGGTCAAAAATTAGATAATGATACTGAGTGAATGCTCCTGACACATATTATACGTCCATCAAATACTTTTACTTTAAACTCGCTAAATTCCAGCCTAAGCTCAATCAGAAGTACCAGTACCTACATAGAAACCTATACAAAGTAGCCAGAAAGAAATGCTAATTTTAAAGAAAAACATCAGATGGATTTAGAGGCTTTTGGATCTGAAGTCTTCATATGCATATGATAAATAAATACAGCAATATTGCTGGATTAGTATCATGAAGAGTCCAAAAATAACAACAACAACAACAACAACAAAAAAAGCTAAAAAATACAATGCAATACAATAAAATAAGAGTTAAAGTTGGCTTTGGTGGGTCAGTAAAGTTACATTCCAGCTGAGTGCAAAATGAATGCTGTTGCGAATTTAGCTCAAAGGGAAATGTATATAAATAATTACAATTAATTATGATTAATTACAATTACTTATATCAGCTGCCAGTAGTAACTGTAGCAGAATCAATTTTCCATCAACTAATCTGTTCGCTCAGCGAACATTCAGTATAATCTTTATATCAACTCTAAGAAATGATATTTTCTTGGCCACAGAAAATAACTTTCTTAAAGTACCATTGCATTAGAGCAAGTAGCTTGAATCGGAATCGTAAAGGGACATTAATTTGCAAAGCAGAATCAGAATCAAAACTCATGTAATTTGTGCACAATAGTTTATTAACGAAGGACTAACACATAACTAATCTAAACAAACAAACATGAAATCACTCATACATGGGGGAATGGTCAGTGAGAAGCAGTTAGAGAGAGACAAGAGAATGAAGCTATGAAAAGAGTCAGTTAACCACCTGCTGTGAAACCATCAGTGCTGTCTACAGCTTATACTAAACCTCTGTTTGTTTAGTTAAATGTACGATACTTGCATTGCCTTGGTCGTTGAACAAGTGTCCAAATGCAGTCTCTGGTGAAGGTCTTGATGGTTGGAGCAGTGGTGGTTTTGGAATCGTGATCACGTTCTTCTGGGTCCGAAGAGTGATGAACTCCAAAGATGTTCTGACTCGATGGTGACTGGGAGTTTCATCCCATGTGAAAAGTGAAGAAGAACCAAGAGCTGAGAGGGACCCAGCTGAAGTCCTGTGATCTTTGGGGAATGGAAAGACAAGGCCGCAAGGCCTGGCGCACGCTTAGGGAAGTCCTGAAGAGTTCTAGCTCATCTTCTTAGGTTCTCCAAGAACCACTGACTGACTGAGGCGAGTCATGAAGCTGAATTCCAGGGTTAAGTCGAACTGTCTGGTTCTTTGTGGTCGAGAGCCACAGCTCTGTATGTTGGGCCTGTCGGGCCCGCCGGGCACGCCCTGTGCCGGCTCCGGCTCCCCGTGGGTTCCTCCACACGGGCAGCAATCGGAAGATGTTGCAGACGAGTGAAGAAGAGAGAAGAGAGAGAGAAGAGAGAGGGGTCGATGCCTTTAAACTCTCTGGAGGCTGTGCCTCCTGGAGGTCCATGAACCAATGGTAAATTTCACCTTTGGAGGGAAAGTTTACGACTCTTTGTCTGTGAGCATGGTAATTTGCATATGTAATTCGATTGGGTGTTGATGCAAAAACTACTAAGGTTTCTTAAAACACTAACATGTTGCAAAGGTATCAACATCTAATTTACACCATCTTTTAGATCATTAAAATACGAACTCAAAGAGTCCAAGCATGACATAGGTGGGTTATACTACTAGTCATCTATCATAATACATGCATAAAACAGTAGAAAGACAAATACAAATACAACAGACAAAATTAAAATACATTGCAGTAATACTGTACACAATAACCTGGGCTATGTGTGATAGGAAGGTCAAAGAAAGGTTTGTCTGTGAATGAATAGGAAGGAGTCTATCTCTATAGGCATTGTGTCTTTCCTATGGCAAATGTAGCATGGGCAGATGTGCATTCCTTGAAGCAATAAAACCTGTGGTATCAGATCGTTGTCCTGGCAACTGAGCCCTTTAGGGGTGTTAGTTGCTTTGGGGGGGTTTGTCTCCAGAGCTCCAGCATGTAGCTGGCCTGTTGTGTTTAAAGACTATTTGTTAAATGTAACAATTAATGTATGTCTGATTGGTCCAGACGCTACAATGCATATATTAATGCTTATATAACATATATTTGTCTGCAAAATGCTTTAAAAAGCTTCAACGTTTGAATATTTACATACCTGATTCTCCTTCAGAAGTGTTCAGCTGACCTACTTCTGCTGTTGTTCCATCAATGAAAAAAGATGCCGTTCAGTACAGACCATTCCTGAAAGAGAGAAATCGGTCATCCATTTTCACCCTCTTTGAAATCACACAGACCCCAGACTCTGACCTTGGACTGTGTTGTAATTATTGGCCACTTTTTTCCCTACACACTTTTCTAAAGATCCGAAGAAAAGCAATTTCGGGCTAGAATAAAAAGAGTGGTTTGGAAAAACATTGCTCTGATTCACTACATTCAATCTAGAATGTGGCACACGGACAAATAAAGAAAGAAAGCAGAGAGATTGAGAAAGACCAAAGAAAGAACCAATTTACAGTAGAAAAGAAAAACACAAAGTTGTATTGTGTTTGAGGTTGACATGAATAAACCTGCCTGTCATTCTTCATCTAGCCAGCAGGCGCCAGTGTCCTGATTCTGTTATTTTAGCATCAGTGAGATGCTGTTACAGTTTTAATTAATATGTTAAATTTGGTTTTATTTTTATATTTTCTGTTTTCTTTTTAATTTCAGTTAAAGTTTTAGTATTTTTTATAGTGTGCTTTTGTCATTTTTTTAAATATGTCTACTTAGTTTTTTTTTAGTTATTGTTGTGCATCCAGCACAATATATATATATATATGGACCAGTTTGGACCAGTATAGGTATACCACCTAGAACACCCTTGCAACCTATTACGCCCCACGTCTAGGGTACATTAAGGGCATAATAAAAAGAACGGTTGTGGTGCTGGATTCCCAAATCACTCCGGTCAGGGACCAAACAAGCACACCAGTTAAATACAAAATTATGATGTTTATTAGAGATTAGATGTGAAACATAGAGAGCATCTCTTCGGGGTGGCCACAGGCCAACATAACAAACAAAAGGAACCTAGAAAGGACAAAAGAGAAACTAAGTAACCTAATTACATTGGAAAAAATAAAATACAGCCAGCTTACCTAACTAAAAACAAAGCCCAACAGATTTACACAAAAGAAAAAGGCAGGACACCCCTTTGCTCTGTTTCACGAGGTGTGCTATAACTTTAACAAAGAATAAAAGCTAACTTTTAGCCACAAAACATTGGTGTTAAACATTGGTTTGGCCGCTGGCCAGAGGAGGAATCCAGGAGCTCCGAACTCGAACACGTTCGCACCAACAATGAGCTCGTTGGCTGCTTGCAACCGGCTTCCTTAAAAAAGGCCCCGCCTTAATCGAGTGACCAATAACACGCCAACACTCCAGCGTCATTCAACCTATGAGGAAAAAAAGAGAAAATAGAAGCAACACAGTGCAATGCAGGAAAATATCAAAAAGAAACGATCGTTCTCATAACAAACCATATAACACACTAAACACTCTGCACCCCCTCACAACAACCACAACCACAGAAAAAAAGAAAAAAAAAAATCAAGCATCAGGGGTTTTTTTAAATGGTTAAGCGCCACTCATTTTTTCCAGTAAACATTATAACACCACACATCTAGATTTATGGCACGCCATGTAAGAATTTGCATATATCCAACGTAAACAAAATTATCTAACTTGTCTTATCTTGACACCTTTTTTGCACCTTCAGTGTCAAAAGTTTAATCAGAATCCATCACATCAATGATGTGACGTCATTAAGTATCAGCAGAGGAAAGACGCAATGTCAGGTCATGCAACAGACAGCCTAGCAATTTCAGTTCTTTAGAACAGCGCTTGTCACAGCATCAAGACCAGCACTGCTGACAGACTCACAGACTTTTTGGAGAGAAGAACAAGCTATAAATCATGGTGAGTTGCTCTTGTCAATCAGAGAAATGTAACTGAAAGTAAAACAAAAGAAAGAGAAATTATTCAAGCAGCAGTCAAGCTTGTTTTATTAACGTGACAACTAATGGTTTTAAAGTAAAAGAGTTTAAATGCAAGGGATTACGGAAGAGTTTACAGACGTCATTATGATTAACTTCACTAAAATTATTTAAAACATCTAGCTGATATTATTTTAATAACATATAATTAATGTTCATGTTAATTTTTTATGTAGCACCTTTAGAAACAAACCTCAAGCTAAAATGCATAAGTATTAGAATAAATTATATATATATAAAAAAAGAGTAAATACTAAAATCATAACACATTCTCTACAAATGTAATATTTGTAATCATACAGACTGTAACAGGAATACTGGCACTTTTTATTATAATTGTGAGACCATTAAAAAACGTTTTACATGTTATGATTACATATTTAGAGCTTTAAAGCAATAGGTTACATACATCTAAACTGCATTACCTAATAATATAACACTATTTTACATCACAACATTATATATTAAATAACTTAAGCATGAACATCAACTTATTATTCATTACAAACCTATTGCTTCTTAAAGACTATAACCTCAGAATGTTACTTCCTGTCCTCATCTACGTATTTACAGATACATGACTGTTTTCAACCCACAGTGTGTGTTTTTTTTAAAGCTAGCTGCATGCTTCTCTGCACTTTTCTCTACACTCTATAGACAGTACAGTGACCTAGAAAGTATATCAAACTTAGCCACTGCATTAGAGAAAACCCTGTGGTATTTATTCTGCACAAAGCAAAATAACTGACAAAAAAGAAGTATGTTCTTTACATGATCAAACAATAGATACACTGTTCATCCAAATGTATTTGTACACTTCCTGGTTGTGAAACATCAGTGGTTAATGCTCATTAATATGATGAAATACAACCCACTTTTAACTTCATGAGAACTGACTTCATATGCCACCAGATACTATCACTACAACTAAAAACATACTCATCAAATTAATTGTGAGAAAAGACACCGCAGGATTTGTTTGACATTTTGTTATCTAATTCAAAAACTAGGAAAGATGACAAAAGTGAAGTTAGTTTAGAAAAATAGACTATTCTGCAGCATTTAAGCTATTGCATTTGAATATTTTGTGCGTAAAGATGACATTCGGATATATAAAGCTCAGTTTAAGTGCTCAAACCTTGTTGTGGTGATGTCTTCAAAACTGTGAAACCTCTGCAAGCAGCTTTGTCACTTAAATAACCACTAACCCTTTGTACAATATTATTGGTTTTCATCTAGTTTAACTGCAGTCCACAGAGGAACCAAACAGACGCAGTGATCAGTCTGTTTGAACAAGTGGCCTACCCACCTGTCTTCATAGTTGGCCTTTCCTTCAACATCATGGCTCTGTGTATGTTCTGTCGCATCAAGCGCTGGACCGACACACATATCTACATGTTCAATCTACTGGCTGCCGATTTCCTAGCCATTATTTTCCTACCTTTCAAGATATTTGATGCCTTTTGCCCGTTTAGTCCAAGCGTATTGTGTACAGTCCTGCTGTGCACCCAATACTCCAACATGTACAGCAGCATCTTCACCATTACAGCCATCAGCTTTCACCGATTTATAGCCGTCAGGTTTCCGTTTCTGACCAAAGCACTGGCCTCCAAAAGTAAGACGACTGCCATTTCAGCGTGCTTCGTCATCTGGACAATTATAGCGGTGATCTGTGTTATTAACCAGAATGACCTTTACACAGACAAATTAGAGAGCTGCTATGACCGAAAATTCACAATAAGGCTCCAAATGCACTTTTTCTTGATTTTAGAGATTTTAGGGTATCTTATTCCAGTGCTCGTCGTCATAATTTGCTCCACACAAACCATCTACATCCTGGTCAGATCCCTTCAGTATGTTCAAGGCAGGGATAGAGTGGAAAGGAAAAACATTGCTGCTGTTATCACCGCAAACATGTTCACATTCATAGTTTGCTTCACGCCTGTTCATATTGGTGTTTTGTTGCAATATTTAGCACGTTCAGACAAAGAGTTTGTGCATGTGTTTCTTGATGTTTCTAAGTGGATCGCTATTACCAACTGCTGCCTGGATTCTATTGGTTATTACTTCCTGCTTAAAAGAGTTCATAAAAAAGACAATAGTTCATACTGAATGTTAAAAGTTGATCTAGATTAGATTGAGGCAGCTCCCTGTCATACTGTATGTGAGGAACACAATATAATAAAGGTTGGTCTACAAAAGATAACAGTGTTGCCATGGTTACAATATTTACTATCATGATGGAAATAAAATAGTGGTTCACAAATAGGGTAATCGCACAAGTACCATAGCAGGCCTGTATATATAAAACCGTATATACAACTGTATATACGATTTATTTATTTTCTTAAATCTTATATTGCAATTTTTGTCTATTTATATTTACATATGTGTATTTTTTTATTCTCAACTTATATTATTTTCTCTGTGTTGTTGTTGTTGTCTCTGTGCACTGGAAGCCTGTGACACCAAAACAAATTCCTTGTATGCCTTGTAAACTATGAATATAGTATACACATATCAAGAATTAATAACGAACGAAAAAACGAAATAAATAATAATTAGTCTGATTTTTACAGAGTTCCTCCTCCATTTAGCAGGTCTTCAGTCTGAGCAGTTTGCACGAGATGTCATGTAATGTTAAACTGCCCTCTAGTGGTCAGCTAGTGTATTTGTCACTTGCGTTGTCTCTGCAGTCTCGTGCACATACAGTAGACCGCTAACGCATTTGGCACGTGGCAGCTTGTATAGCAACTCTTTATTATCACGTGAACTGAAAAATGCTAGTACTAAATACCTCATCAGGTCTAGAAAGTAAGCTACCAAAAACATCATCCATATTTTTTAGTACTATGTGTATTGTATTTTGTTTATACAGTATATAGTATGAAGTAGCCTACCTTCATTAAAGTATTGTCAATGTACTGTGGAATTACTATCTAATAGTGTTTTAGGCAGGTTTTAAAACCACTTTAGATCTGTCTGTCCAGCCATGTTGAGAGAAAATATTGCAGTTTGTTTTGACGTTCTTTCGATTTGATCATAACTGCGGTGTTTTAAAAGGTGATGGATTGAGTAATTAAAAAAAATAATAATAAAATAAATAAAAAAATACAAAAAAAAAAAAACTACAGATCAGATTGTACATGCAATGTAACGTTTGTGGTACATACTATTACACCTTTGACTTATTTTTATTTTTTAACCCCAGTAAGAAGCAAAAGACTGAGTCAAATAAACCGCACTGATGCTAAATGCCTGATGTAATTGATGTGTTGATGTGTCTAATTAACTTCCAAGTAATGATCCTTCAAAACAACATCACGCTAGTCTTCAGATTGCACAGATGTTGCTATGGTGACATGGTTCTCCATAGCAACAGAGAGATGCTGTGTGAAATTTCAATGTGGGTTCAGTAAAACGCCATCTACTGGACGATGCCGCGCAGATGAAGGAAACAACGACCATAACACTTGATGATCGTGCATAGAAAATATTAGTTAAATATATTCTTTAGTCTCACATTTTAACAACAGGGTGGCTAACGAACAGTTAAATGTAGCCAGCGAGGGACCGAGAGACTGAGTACATAATGACGTCAAAAAATAACTATGCATTATATATTTTAACCATCTTTGACACCAAACTTGATAGTTTTATCAGCAGAATGGAATAAGGCAAAAAAGTAAAACCACAAGGCATTAATGAATGCAATCAAATCTATGGCTAATACTTACTAGTGTTTGCACTGTTGTTTTCCCTCGAAAATGATGTCACTTCCTGAAGGATGATTCCATTAAGGAGCTGTTTTTGGTTAAAGGCATTGTACAAAAGACTGACAGGATGGAAAATGATAATATGGAATATCCTAATAATCCTAGAAATCTTATTACTAATTAAAACAATGTGTCAAAAAAACATTATGTTTAAAAATTGTTAAAAATAACTTAAAAATTGCCTGTTTTGATTCAGAAATACATTGAGACGAGATAGAAATGGCAACATCTGTTTGGACCAATGTAGTAAAATTGTTTAACATTTGTTCTTATATTAAATTAATGGTGCATTATTATTTTAGTTATTGTTTTTAACACTTTCAGGACCATATATATATACAAGGATTTAATATGATTTCCATCTTTTAAAATTGTCAGTTAAATAGTTTATTTAAATTGAGACATACGTAAGGAGGACAATGAAAATGTATTTTATTTTGCACGGCATACTGTGATGTACTACTTTGATAAAAAAATTATTAATATAGGCTCTTTTTTATTAAAATATTATTTTGTAAAGATAATTCATTACATGCTAACCTTCTACTGGTAGACATAGTCTCTAACGGATACTGAGGTTAGCAGCTAACCTATACGGGTGTTAACCTATAACCTATATGTCAAGTAATAGTCTGTTTTATAATTAACAAGATAATATCTTAGCCAACTGGCACCTAACTCTATAGTGAGCTTTACTGCAAAAGGTACAAAAGCTGTCACTGGGTCTTTATCTTTTCAAAAGGTACTATTTTGTAGCATTTAAGTACTAATATGTATATTTTAGGTTCAAATATATATCTTTAAGGTACTAAAATGCACCCTTTAGGGATAAATAAAATACAAAAGTGTACATTTTAAAACGTTATTACCTTAGTGATAGCTTTTGTACCTTTTTTACTTAAAACGTGGCATCGTATCTTTAATACGGATGACATGTAACAGAGACAAAGGTCAAACAATCAAATGTGTTTATTAGAATGATAAAATCTCCATGTTGATTTACGTTTGAAAATAAGTGTGTGCTCCAGTACTGAGTCGTGTGTGTGTTCATGTGTGAAACTGGGTGTGTATGTGTGTACTTCTATACATGTGAGATTATTTAAAAACCAACAAACGAACAAAACAGTTTTCACTGGATACCACCCCTGGACTTCTATACACAGGGACATTACATCATCGCCAGCGGAGTGGTGGAAATCAGGATTTGAGCTATGTACAGAGCAGCTGAGTCTAGGTAAACAACTCAACGTAACACTGATTCAGTCTCACACACAGCCCTTCATGTCGAAGGCAAATCTGTGTCGCCATATATGCTTTCTTACAAAAAGACCAAGAATCATCATTTGCAAAGTCTGTGACAACCGACAACAAACAAAAAGCTAATGAAAAAGCTTGTGGAAGTGTCATACACACATTATTGGCCTTGATTATTGTACAATATTGTGCTTGTTGCAGCATGAATGCAGATAAAAACACTGGGTTATGACAGCAAGTGCTTCTGGGAAAAATTATGTGAATACATTCACAGCACATTCAACACTTCCCTTTGACAACAATAGACCAGAATTAACAAATCGCACTGTGTGAAAAAGTCAATGTCACTCAACATCACTTCGAGCAGAAAAGCATTAAAAAAAACACCAGAAATCATTAGAACAAAAGGAAAATATTGTGGACATTCAAAGCCATTTTAATTTACACCAAGGGACTTCATTCTAGAAAGAAAATTTGCTTTAGGCACTGAATTTTCAAGTTAATTTGTGGACACGTATGTTTTCATTGAAGGCAGTTTGTGTGTGTTTGAGATTAAATAATCAGGAATTGGGAAGTAGACTTAACATTTTCTAAAGAAAACAGAAGTGGTGTTGTACTAACATGTTGCTATGTGGTTGTTTACTAGTCTACATTTTCTCTTTCAGAAGAAGAAAATGTGTTTTATCATTCACCAGGCACTAAACTCTGATCACTTAGAAAAGTAAAAGCACACCTCAATAAGCTGCTCGATTTGAGGTATCAATCACACAAATAGCATGCGACAAGTCACACTTTGAAGAAACACTTGTTTTGGCGTCTTTATAGCTTATTAGCGAACTTAGCATTTCCATTTTCTGTTGGCAAACACTTGTGAGGATGGATACGGCACAGTTTCTTTTGAAAACTGCTGAAAGTGTCTTCACATATGGTTAATGCATTAGCATACAGCACATTTGCTACTTCCTCCATTTGATTACTTGACCTAAAGGTAAGCGTCTATATCCTTGCATTTCCTGCCTACCGGGATGTATTTCCTCTGTTCTGGATCCTATTTCCTGCCTGGTGTATCTTCAGTGCGGAAGAGAGGAGAATGAAATACATACACACAGTAATTTAAACACATAAACACACTGACACACACACACACACACAGCGCAATCAAGCATGACTCTCCTTTCAGCTGGATTTATGAGCTAATCAATGTTCAACCGACCGTAGCACACAACTGCAGGAGCGTGTGTGTTTTCTGAGAGCATCGGCAATGGCGTATACGTGTTCTCTAGGATAGAGGACTATGCTTAAGTGATGCGAGTAGCACGTGCTTTTAATAAGAGGCATCTTGCAGGTGCATGAGAACCATTATTAAGTGCATTCCTGTGTACTCAAGTGTGTGTGGCAACTCATCTAATCAGACATCTGCTTTCAATATCTCACAGACTGATGCTATTAGATGTTTAATAACAAAGCTAGCCTATGCGGAGATGGACAGTTGAGTGCGGGTCATGCGGAAAGAGGAAGTTGGTGAGAAAGAGGGTATTTTCCGAAGCCTAGAGAGCCAGCTGAAGTTGAGACTTTTTGGACAGCAACAGTACCTAAGGAGACTCATTAAAATTAAAAGAGAAGTCCACTTCCAGAACAATAAGGTTGTAAAGGATCCCAGCTGTGGAAGAAGGGTCTTATCTATCGAAACGATTGGTTATTTTCATTAAAAAAATACAATTTAATTACTTCTTAATCTCAAACGTTCGTCTTGTCTTGCTCTCCCTGAACTCTGTGTATTCTGACTCAAGACAGTTAGGGTATGTCGAAAAACTCCAAACGTATTTTCTCCCTCAACTTCAAAAATCATTTCAAAATCATCCTACATCGCTGCAGAAGTACTGACCCAGTCTTTGCAAAGTGAACATCCAAAGAAGATCAAACACCCTCAACAAAAAAGGTAAAACAGCGATATAAGACGATTTTGAAGTTGAGGGAGAACATAAGATGGGAATTTTTCGACATACCGTAAAGCCCCATTCACACCACAAGCGACAGACAGCAACAAAGCCCCATTCATTTCAATGGAGAGATGGCGATTTCCGGCGACAAGAGTGACATCAAGCTACAGCGACTGGATGGGCCATTCAGTGATGCGACAAAGTTCAGCTTTATGCAAATGAAAAGTGACTTTTGGGAGCGACAGCCAATAGGAAAGAAGACGGTAGAGCTCATGTGATCATTCTCCTCTCAGCCGCAATGGAAAAAAGTAGGCTCTCATGCTTCTCATTTGTTTTTGTTTGTATGTACAGATTTAATTTATATTATATTTAGTCTTGTGTGTATTTAGTGGCAAGAAACCTGATTCTCTGCCAAGGCAACCAGTAGTGAGAATGCCCACTAGCAACCTGTGAACGCAGCTTAACTGTCATGAACCGCTAGATAAGACCCTTCTTCCTCTGCATTTGGGATCGTTTGAAGCTGCATTTAAACTGCATTTTGGAAGTTCAAAATCGGGGCACCATGTCAGTCCATTATATGGAGAAAAATCCTAAATGTTTCTCTCAAAAAACATAATTTCTTTATGGCTGAAGAAAGCAAGACATGAACATCCTGGATGACAAGGGGTGAGTACATTATCTGTCAATTTTTGTTTTGGAACTGGATTGAACTCAGTTACCTTTCCAACTGTTGCATGCTGTTAAGTTAATTGTTTATTCATAATATTATTGTTTAAAATTCACATTTCAAGGTCAAGGGTTCGATTCCCAGGGAATGGATGAATTGATATACCTTAATTGCAATGCAAGTCGCTTTGGATAAAAGTATCTGCCAAATGCATAAATGTAAACTCTATCTCTCATCTTGAATGAAACTGCTTTAGAATTTCCTGGCTAGGGTTTGGAACAGAGCCAGAGAGTGTTTCTGTGTACATTTGATTATGATACTCTAGTAGTTTTTTCGATATAAGGTCACAATGACTTTAGGACACAGGGTTTTCACTTTGACAGTTTACATGACTGGAAACATGCAATCCATGATCCCTTGATGATGAAAAACTTTCAAAAGCATGTCCAAGATTAAAAACCAATGCAAATAAAGAGACAAAATGTATTATGATGGACATGACAAGCAAAGTGATTGGTTACTTCACAGACAAACACGCACCCAATAACATAACTGGCTTCAAGTCACATGATGTCTCAATTCTGTAGTCCTTTTAGTTCTCGCATTGTGATTCCTCCTGGGTTTCCATTCTCGTTTGCTCTCCTTCAGAGTCCAGGAGAAACGGTTAAACGGCATCTTCAAGAAGAAGAGTCCAAAGGTCCTCAAGACAGAGTCTTTCTCTGTCTCTAATTGTGTCTTTTAGAAAACAGCAGGTGTATTTACCAGTTCTCTGTTCCATGTTACATTTTACATACTGTGTAAAAAATTCACTGTACAAAAAAGAAAGAAACGAAACGAAAAGACAAAAAAGACTCGGAATCCAGCGTGTTCAGAAGTTCTCAGAGAGCTTCGTTTCTCTGATAAAACTCACAGAGCTACACAGAACACAGAAATTCACGTGGTTGAGGCCATGAAACTCATCCGACCAAAGTTTTCTCTCTCTCTCTCTGTCTCTCTCTTGTAAAGTCTGAATTCAAGGCTGAGGTAATACTGAGGTAAAGGCCTCAGCTCGCTAGACACAAACACAAAGTCAAAAACACAAAAGATTTCCAAGCATACAACGGAAAAATCTTGCGTTTTCTATTCGTACATTTTGGTCAAAGCGATGCATCAGAAAAAAAGGCATACTGCAAAGTGTCTTGCAAAGCGAACAGTGAGACGGGGCCCCGCCCACCTGTAGTGATGCCACACACAAGCGTTTAGAATGGAAAAAGTGTTGCTGATGGAAACAGACAGTGTTGTTATTTTGGGTACTATGGCTGCCTTTGTAATTTGGTTCTCCTTTTTCCCATTTAATATGCTAAAATAGGTTTAATTCATCGTTCCATGAATCAGTGTTGTACTACTTGAGTCTGTCTGTAATTAATATTGAGTATTTGAACTCGGACTTGAACAAGCTGGTCTCAAATAGCCAAAAAAAATATGTACTTGGATTTGAAACTAAGTCTGCTCTTGTCCAGATCCGAGTACTACAACACTGCTACATGTGTTGTGGAGAAAATATAAATTTGATGGGCTACAAGAAGTTATAATTCTTCTAAAACAATCAGTAATCACTCTGATGTAAAAAAAAAAAAGAGAGAGAAGCAATTCCATAGTAAATGTTCTAGAATGAAGTTTCATTCCAAATCTTTCCTTTCCACCAGCTGATCTCTGCAAATAAGCTCCTACAGCAATGACACTGCTGTAAATGGGGTGTCCTGTACGCCAGTAATCACAGCATTTTGTTTTGAGTTTGGTATCGACCAGAAATAACAACCACCGTTTTCCACTGAGTCATTACTCCAAGGAACTGTTGGGTTCTTGCTCGTATTTGAAGTGAACAACTGTCCCAATTTCCAAATGAAATGCAGTTGTTATATCAAACGTACAAATCTGCTGAAAGGGTAACCTGCTAAAGAGTCTAGGTCTGAACAGATTCAGGAATAGATAGTCTTCAAGATGGCTACAGTTCTTTCCTCCAATAAAGTTTGGTGAGTTGCACTCATAGTCAGCAAGGGACAAAGCATCTCTGTCTACACATTTGTGTGATTGTGAGTGATAAATAGAGGGAAGAAAGAGGTGTTTCCAGCTGGAATGGCTGCTTTTCTCGTAGTCAGTGAGGTCCATTTGGCTCATCCTCATTCAAGCAGTTCCAGACAAATGAGGAAAAGGATGACAAGCAGTTGAGAGTAGTAAGAAAGACAGAGAGAGAGAGACACAGAGAGCTCTTGTGGATGGCCAGGTTGCGCTCCGCAGTCCACATGAGGTTTCAATCGCTCACGTTTCTACAATCTCCTCGCATTCTTGTTCGCATCCTTGTTCTTCTCTTTTCACTGGCCTGTCGGTGTCCGATCGCTCCCTCCCTTCCCGAGCAGGTGGCTGAAGTCCGCCAGGTCGATGAGCCCCCGGGACCCGTGGAGCACGGAGCGGGTCAGTCCTGCGGGATGCTGCGAGGCCGGGGTGTAGTGGTGGCCCGTTGGAGGTATTCCGTGACTGCTGAAGATGTAGCCTTCGTGGGTCCAGCGAAGAGGCTCCCCGCTGTACTCTATCTGGGTGCTGGGCGCCGACACCACTCTCCGCCGATCAGGGGAGTCTTGAGGAGTCATGGGGTAGTTGTATTCGCCTGCCGACTTGCGAAGAAGCGTGCCTGGGCGTATTCCCTGATCCCGGTACTTGGATAGAGAGACGTAGCGTTGGCGGTCAATGCCGGTCTCGATGGCTTCCTCATGGCGTCGGCCAGTTCCTTGCAGGAGTTTAGAGCTAAGAAACAAGGTGGACGGTGGAGGTGGACACTGGGTACCCACTGAGCTCAAGAAGGTCTGGCTTTGGTCCCAACTGGATCCAGAATCGGACAGGCGTAGCCCGCGTTTCTGCTGCAGGGGAGTTTGCTCGGGCGTGGGGAGTAGACCAGGATCCAAGTCGCCTGCTTTAACCCAACCATTGGGCATGACGAAAAGCGTCTCTCCCTGCGAGCGTGGCCGGTCCGTGCCACTGTGCCGAGATACGCTCATCACGGAGCCGCTCCTACTTTGTCCCATCATGCAACGTTCCTTCTCGCTCTTCCGCTGACTAGTGGTTGAAGGAGTGTTGCTGTGCGAACGGTGACGATGTTTTTGGCCCATGATCCAGCACACTGCCAGGCCTGAGAGCGCTGCCCCGGTGGAGAAAGCGGAGACTGCTGCGACCACCAACAGATTCAACGTAACAAGGCTTTCTGGCTCATCCATAAAACTCTCACGTAGCAAACCTGCAAGAAAGAGAGAAAAATATGTTACAATCCAATAACAGCAAGATGTTTAAAACTTAAACGCAGTTAAAAAACACTGTATTGACACGATTATGCTCGGGCGGACTAATCATTTAAAAATTGACACTTGAATGGCTTACAAAAGCATCAAAGAAGCTCCTCATGACTTATGAAGCGGTGCCCAATTGATCTATTGAGTTTCTGTACATTACAGCCCCAGCAATCGATCAGAAAACAAGAGACTGTAGACTACAGTCTCTCCTAATTCAGCAAACTAGATATAGTGTGTGATTCAGTAGACTAAGGCCGTGGCCTTTCAGAGATGGAATGTGACCTTAGAAACCTTGCACTTAAGGGATTAGTTCACTTCCAGAATAAAAATTTCCTGATAATTTACACACTCCAATGTGATCCAAGATGTTCATGTCTGTCTTCAGTAGAAAACAAATTAAGGTTTTTGAGAAAACATTCCAGGATTTTTTCCATATAGTGGACTTCAGTGGGAGCCAACGGGTTTAAGGTCCAAATTGCAGTTTCAAAGGGCTCAATCCCACACAATCCCAGCTGAGGAAAAATGGTTTTATCTGGTGAAACGATCAGCCATTTTCTAAAAGATATAAAAATCAATATACTTTTCTGTGATGCATGTGCACTCGCACCTGCTCCGAGCGGTACTCGAACCCGGGTCGACGGCATGGGAGGCAGGCTCACTAACAGGGACGCTAAAGACTGCAGCTACTAACATCAGTCGCTGATGCGTCTCTTGAGATCAGGGGAGTGAGGTTTACCTGCACAGCATCTGTTGCTGACTTCCGTTACACATCAGGTCATGCATGGTTTGTTCTTCGTCTGTGTACTCCAGTTCAAAAAAGGCAGAGTCCGACATTGTTCTTTTACCTTTTTTGGTAAAGGGCATTTGAGTTTTTTTGCACATTCGCTTTGTTAACACTGGATCGGTACTTACACCTATGTCATGCGTGAATACATAATGCTAGTCCAAGACAAGCATTTTTAGAAAATCATTTCACTAGATGAGACCCTTATTCCTCGGCCTTACCTCCATCATGTGACTTGGGATCGTGTGGGAGCTGCATTAAAACTGCAATTTGGACCTTCAACATGTTGATCCCAATTAAAGTCCACTATATGGAGAAGAATCCTGGAATGTTTTCCTCGAAAACCAAATTTCTTTTCGGCTGAACAAAGACAGACATGAACATCTTGGATGACATGGGGAGAGTAAGTGATCAGAAAGTTTTTATTCCAGAAGTGAACTAATCCTTTAGAAGTCCTGCCTCAAGAACCGTGACCATGCAAACACTGCTGTCAATCACTGACCATAAGCAACCTGTGCACCTGAGATTTGTATTGAAAATGTGAGTAGATACAAATCTAAATAGTCTAAAGAGATCATTCTGCAAATTCAAAGAACGCAGCAGTTTTTAGAGTCGATGACTCATGCTTTTCATACACTGCTTTCTAATCGTTTTTCTTGGAATTGGCGTTTGTGTAATCCTGGCCTTTCTCTTTCTCTCTTTTAACAGCATTTCTTGTAGTCTTTCTTCTGCTGTTCCCTGTGAGATGTCCTTGGTTTTAACCTCTATTTTCTCAGTCTACTCTATTATCTCCTCTCTTGCTTTCTTCTCGCTGACTATCTCTCCTCTAGCCGTGCCGTTTATGTGTGGGCTGTTAGCCGTCTCAGAAATGAGAAGCTGTCAGACTCTGCGTCTACCCCAGTATCCAAACTAGTAAATGTCTTGACAGTAAGAGGACTTTTAAAAGAATAGTTCACCCAAATAGGAAAATTCTGTCATCATTTACTCGCCCACATGTCAGTCCAAATGATTTTCCTTCTACTGTAGGCCGCAAAAGGACACAAACCATTTTGGAATGACATGAAGGGGAGTAAATGATCATTTTTGGGCGAACTGTTCAATGTTTGGTGGCTCATTCTTTCAGTTTATAAATGAATACTGTGTGCAGCCCTTCAAAGAATACTATGGTACTGCCATCATAGTAGTGTCCAAAATGTGAAAAAATCAGAGGGCACATTTCTATACCCCTACACGCACTGGAAATGACACTGACACATAGGCATACACATACAAACCCCAATTTTCTGATCTCTTCTTCATGCACTCTCTCTCTCTCATTCTCGTTCTGTTTTCTGCCATTAAAACTGTTCTAGTCTCAGCTGGGAATCGCAGCTCTCATTGCATTTGCTCATTGTAACAGCAGGAGTCTGCTGCGCACAACACACTCAACAATTGAATGCTTTTCTTAATATTTTGTTTCCTTTCCTAAAGACTAGAATACTGCTACAAGATTGCTTGTAATGTGTGTGTCCTCAGGGGTGTAGCAATCATTTCAAGTGAAAGAGACAGAAACCTACTGACCGTTGACAGTTTCTTCGGGTATCTTTGTCTTTTTGGTATCTGTAGCATATTTAAATAGTATTTTTTAAAGAAATAAATACTTTTATTTTCAGCAATGATGCATCAAATTGATAAAAAGTGATAGTAAAGTAAGTGATGGTAAAGAAAAATTGCAATGAAAATATTCAGCTTTGCCTTCACAGGAATAAATTACATTTTAAAATATATTAAAATAGAAAAACTGTAATAATATTTCACAATACCACTGTTTTACTGTATTTTTAATTTTAAAAAAAGCAGACTTGGTGAGCAATACTGACAAGACAAAGAGAAAGCAACTCACTGCACTTGGCTGGATAACTTAATTAGCTTTAAAATGTCATCTAAAATGAACATTAACACAAACTATATGGCTATTTTTTATGTACTTGCCTTCTTCTGTCAAACTCCAGCAGCATCAAACAGAGTGATTTCAAACAAGCTCTGTTTTTTTTCCCTCTGTTCTGATCTTTTTTTGGCATTCAGTGTTTCACTCGTCTCATGCTCTTTAAAATATGACTGGACTGCTGTGTGATGGATGGAGAGAGCGAGGACAGAAGAAGACAGGCGTTTGATGTAGACGAGAGGGACGGCTGACCGGCAGACTGAAGCTGTTTCAGCAGGAGTGCTGAGTTTAATGAGCCTGCGACTCTGGTTCATATATTCCAAAACCAAATCATATTAGACCGGCCAGACGGCGGCCATTTTACAGACGCATTTCTATGAGCTCATTATATTATGAATGTGTCTAAATTTCTTTTCAAGGATCTCTTTAATTAGCTCTCATTTGCCTCTTGACGTTGGGTTAATTTTGCTCTCCATGTTAATTCCGTCCCTCCCTTTCCTCTTTCTGTAAATACATCTTTCAGCCTCCAGCTTTATGTTGAATGTTAATTTATAGCGAGTAAACACACTCTCACTGCATATTAGGACTTACACATCGTACAGGTTTTCTGAGGTTTAGAAGTCTGACTCTCTGGCTACATTCATATAAGCATTTACTATAACATTGTGACTAGTGAGCGGTATTGCACATATAACAGCAGACATAAGAGGGTTGAATACTGTGTATTGTCTTTGATAATTCACAAAATAGCCTTGAATTATTCCTAATACAAAGATCGACATTTCAGGTTTATTTATGCTTGATAATACTGGTTTAGGTCTGGTCTGGTGGACTTTGCTGGGTAGGGTGGTTAAGGTAAACTATAACCATTTCTGTATTAGACAGTAAACCTATTAGAAAAATTAGAAATGTTCCTTTGGCAACTAACTGAAATAAGTTTAAGTTGAAACACCAATTAAATATTTACATATATAATTAAATATGACTAATAATTAATATAAAAATGACAAAATATTCAATACTATAATACTATACTATATTAATACACAGAATAAATAATACTAAAATAACATAACAAATATACAAATATATATATATATATATATATATATACAGTACTGTGCAAAAGTCTCAGGCCACTAGTATTTTCATCAGCTAAAAAATGGTTTAAAGTCAGTTAAAGTCGGTCTTTTGCTGTAGTGTGTCAGTAGGAAATATCAGATTACATTTCCAAACATTCATTTTGCCATTAATCGTAATAATCCAGTGAGATTTTTGTTTGCACAAGGAGTCTGACAACAGCGAGTGCTCTGCACAGAGATCTGATCTCATCATCATCCAGTCTGTCTGGAATGACATGAAGAAACAGAACAAACTCAGACAGACTAAATCCAGAAGAACTGTGACAAAGTCTTCAGGATGCTTCAAGAAACCTACCTGCAAAGCTGCAGCACTGTTAAAAGTTTTAGGCACTTGTGTAAAAATGCTGTAAAATGAGGATGCTGTCATAAATAGATTTTCTTTATTGATTACCTTCTATTAACTAAATTAAATCAACATTTGGTGTGACCATTCTTTGCCTTTACAGCAGCTTTTGCCCTAGGTGCACTTGCGTAAAATTTTTCAGGTAGCTTTGCAGGTAGGTCTCTTGAAGCATCTTGGAGACGTTGCCACAGTTCTTCTGGATTTACTCTGTTTCAGTTTGTTCTGTGTCTTCATGTCATTCCAGAGACAGACTGGATGATGATGAGATCAGATCAGTGTGGAGCACTCGCTGTTGTCAGACTACTTGTGCAAACAAAAATCTCACTAGATTATTACAATTAATGGCAAACAGAATGTTTGGAAATGTAAACCGGTATTTTTTACTGACATACTACAGCAAAAGATAGAAATAACTTACTTTAAACCATTTTTTAGCTGGTGAAAATACTAGTGGCCTAAAACTTTTGCACAGTACTGTATATATATATATATATATATATATATATTTGTCCTGAAACTAAAATTACCACACAGAAACAGATTCCTTGAAAGTACAAACTTACTAAGCCATTGAACTTTATTCTATTTAATTCTGTGCTCTCTTGCTCTTACTCTCTTTGTGACTCAGTTGAATCTATACGGCTGCAGCGATATACTATATAACCTCTTCTGCCTGAATCTCCGTGGCAGTCTGTTATGTTCGAGAGCTCTTAAAAATGAGACTTGAGAACTTCACTGCTGCTAGACATTCTGCTAAATCTGAACTTTGGAACAAATTTATGCATTCTGAGCCATGAAAACTGGAGAGATTGACAGAGAGTGTTTCACATCCTGCCAGATTCGCGAAATGCCATTACGAGCGGAAAGCGAATCTAAGCTTCTGATTGTTTGGAAATATAAACCGTCCTTTGTCTTTTTAACAATGTAAACACTGTCGCTAACTCGCACACAGACGCCACGTACTTTAAAGAAGTCAATTAATTTCTAAAAAGAAAGGACTCAAGGCTCTGTTTCTCTCTCATTATCTTCCTCCATCTCTCCCAATGCGACCTGCGACTTTCTCGTGACTTTGACTGTTTAAGCAAAACTTTCCAACCAGACCAGACTGGATCTTTTCTGTATTGTCGAAGAGCTGCTAGAGAATTCTCTTGAGGAACGAGACATGCGCTGAAGGTAGACCGGGAAGCTAAAGGTCACTTCCCAAACAGGTTCACAAACTCACCGTCGCAGTCTCCGAGATGTGAGGTGTTTCCATATTCAACGTCCTGCACGAAAGGTAATCTGCAAAACAGGAGGAAATCGGATTTGAACATGAACAGCAAATTCACCGATTAGATACACAACACACATTGTATGCAAGTAAGTGTATGCAAACGCTACTAGTTATGCAAACACAATTTCATGCGTCATTGCGTTTAGAAATGTGTCCGAACACAACTCAAAATACATTCGACTGTTGGTTTTCTTTTTCAGGTCAATGGCAGACAAAAATTTTGCTAAGCAAAGCTACCTGAATAATAATACATCTGGTTTATGAGTAAACAGTATATTTTTTTATATGTGACCCTGGACCACAAAACCATTCGTAAGTAGCATGGGTATATTTGTAGAAATAGCCAACAACACATTATATGGGTCAAAATTATCGATTTTTCTTTTATGCCAAAAATCATCAGGATATTAAGTAAAGACCATATTCCATTAAGATATTTTGTAAATTTCCTATAGCAAATATATCAAAACTTAATGTTTGATTAGTATTATACATTGCTAAGAACTTCATTTGGACAACTTTAAAGGCGATTTTTTTCAGTATTTTGTTTTTTTTTTTTTGCACCCTCAGATTCCAGATTTTCAAATTGTTGTATCTCGGCCAAATGTTGTCCTAGCAAACCATACATCAATGGAAAGCTTATTTATTCAGCTTATTATCTTTATTTAAAAAAAATTGACCCTTATGACTAGTTTTGTGGTCCAGGGTCACATATCAAAGTACTTTTTTGGAATATGCAAATATGCAAACACTGTAGAACTACTAAAACATTCCCTATTGCGGGAATGCATTCCCTAAATATTCCCTAACATTCCCTGCTAATATGTTCTAAGAACATTTGTTTTCCAATTAAAGAGACAGTTCACCCAAAAATGACAGTCGACGGTCTTATGGGTTTGAAACGACATGAGGGTGAGTAATTAACAACAGAATTTTCATTTTTGGGTGAACTATCCTTTTAAGTCCCGAAAACATTGTTGGAATGTTCTCTAATCGTTATTTCGGAAGGTTCTCGAAACATTCAAAACGTCCAGTTTTTTAAATGTTTAAACACTATTTTTTTTTGTTATGCAAATGTTAAGGGAACAGTTCCATTTTATCAGTTTCCAATCATTATGGGTATGTTAGTCCTGAAGTATTAACATTAACAATGTCAGATGGACATTGTTTCAGAAAAAAATGTTCCTTGACTGATGTATAAGTTATGTTTTTGTGGTAACGTTTTAAGAACATTGTTAAAGACGAGATAACTAAATGAAGATTCTATTAACGTTACTCAAAGAACATTTGCTCAAAACTTTAATAGAAACTTGCCAGAATGTAGCTAAATTTAACACATCAACACTGGCTTGTGGGCGGGACAATATGTTTACCCAACCAATGGCAGGTGAGCAGACTGTTTAGGAAACCTCTATAAGAACATTTCTATCTGGTGCCAGTAGTGCCATAGAAATTGATTGTGCTTCACCTTTAATTGCAAAAATTAAGGGTAACTATCGCCCTCTTGAGTTCAAGCTTGGAGGCGTGTGAAGTACAATGGGGCAGCATTTATATTTGTGTAGAGCATGTTTCTGGTTTTCTGTCTAACCTGGTGCCTGGCCTGAGGAGTGAGCAGGTGCTTCCTCTGGTCCAGCCGCAGTATGGATCTCTGGACGCAATGCAGTTTCTACACAGACACACACACACACACACACACACAATGTTTGTCAATGTTATTACAGAGGACAATACCGACCTCCTCTATAATGAATACAGGAAACAAAACTGGAGAACAGAAATCATGATTTATAGAGATTTACAGAGACTGAAACAGAGAGAGAGACAGACATGACTCAGACATTCAGCTGCAGTCTCATATTTTCTCATATCTGTCTCTCCAGCACTTCAAGGTCACTTCTCTAAAGGCAGAACATATATATATATATACACACATACACACACACACACACACACACACACAGATACAATTTTCATTTTTCATAGGAATACCAAAATAATATAATAAAATAAATAGTAAATTAAATTGAATCATTATATATATTACACAAATCATTATATCTAAATTTGGCATATATTCAAATAAAAATATGATGCAAAATAAATAAATAAATAAATAAAAGTGGCTAGATTTACATTCTGAACAACAATAAATGTATTTAATTTTAATTAATTATTTCAATTATTTTATTTAAGCCTTATACAAAATTATCATTTCACAATTATGATTTGACATTTAAATTGATATTATTTCACAATGCATTTACATTTAGTACTGTATTCTTTGTTTAGCATCTATTTATGTGAGCTTGTGCATGGAGGAAAAAGGTTTTTAGGTTGTGAACAATGTAAAAAAAGATTTTTTTTGTAGTTGCAAAACAATGATTATTGGAAAATATTTGTCAAGAAAATACAATTTCAGTCTTCAGAATTACACATTTAATTCAGCAAGTTACTTGCAAATTAGCTACTTTTATATAAAAACTGGAGCATGTTTACTATTTCAGTCTTTCTACATCAAAGTTTTATGTTAAATTCAATGTGTTATTTGCTATTTATTTGAAACTGTTTGTAAAATCAACTAGCTATTTCCAGTATTTCATTTTTAGTTTAGCAATTTCTGAGTGAATAAGTAAATCATACACTGTTTTTTTTCAGTATACCACCCATGGCAACACAGGCTGCTGGTGCAAGAGTCATTTGAGCGGCACATGGTGCTGCAGACGTAAAAAGTGGATTGGAGAGCCTTGAATTGGTGCAGATGGTACAACTGCGCTGTACCGCATCCCGCAAGACGAGAGAGAACGTCAGCAGACTCAGTCAAAGCCTCTACCATTAATCACGGCTGAATTACACCAGAGTTTTACTGCTTCACAGGAAGAGACGTTCCAAATGTGCCGTACGGGAGACAGGCCAGAAGTAGTGTGTAAGTGTGTGTGTCTCTGAAGGAAATTGTAAAAGCTGGGTCACAGTAATTTCAAAGCCGCTGATGAAGCAGTGTGCGTTTGGGTGGCACAATTTACTTTAAGATGGAAAACGAGAGCGTGTGTGAATGAGAGTGTGTTTAATCACTGAAGGGGTGTGTGTGTGTTCTTACTTCATGCATCTGGAGTGCAGTTGGCAGCGTGCGACAGGCACTCTCACCACACAGGAGTGGAAGGCCAGCAGGAGTGTGTGACTGGGTTTGTCCAGGGTGAGAGAAAGAGGCTGCCTCGCCTGCACAGAGTCATCACCGCACCTACACACACACATTGAAGTCATCAATACAAGCCCTCGTGCACTTTTACAACTAAACATTTCCTAGAACACGGATACACACACTCATTAAAACCCAACTTTACATCAGCGTCTGCATGAGTCATGAACGCACTGACATACAGTGTGACCACCCACACTCAGCAACGGGGCGGAGACATTCTAACTCATTACACATGCGGAGAGATTAGCCAATCACTTCACAGGCTATTTACATATAGAACTTACATACTTCATATGTGACCCTGGACCACAAAATCATTTATAAGTAGCACGGGTATATTTGTAGCAATAGCCAACACTGTATTGGTCAAAATTATCAAGTTTTCTTTTATGACAAAAATTATTAGGATATTAAGTAAAGATCATGTTCCATGAAGATATTTTGCAGATTTCCTACCTTAAATATATCAAAACTTGATGTTTGATAAGTAATATACATTGCTAAGAACTTCATTTGGACAACTTTAAAGGCGATTTTTTTGCATCCTCAGATTCTAGATTTTCAAATAGTTGTATCTCAGCCAACTATTGTCCTGTCCTAACAAACTATACATCAATTGAAAGCTTATTTTTCCAGCTTTCTGACTGATTATGATGGTTTTGTGGTCCAGGGTCACATATGTCATTTACACATAGTCTTAAAGATACAGTAGAAAAAAGGGTTCAGAATTAAAAAATGAATGAGCAAAACAAAGAAACCTAAAGAGATTTACCAAAAGACTAATAGTTTGGAAAGCGAAACTGAGGACAACTGAGGGACTCATATGCAACTATTACAGAAGGTTCAAATGCTGACTGATGCTTCAAAAGGAAACACGATGCATTAAGAGCCAAATTTGAAGATCAGGGTAAATGTAACTTATTTTGTCTAATGGGAAACATGTAAGTATCTTCTGTAGCTTCTGAAGGGCAATACTAAATGAAAAAAATATGATATTTAGGCAAAATAGGAAAAATGTACAGCTTTATTCTGTTCAAAAGTTTTCACCCCTTGGCTCTTAATGCATCGTTTTTCCTTCTGGAGCATCAGTGAGTGTTTGAACCTTCTGTAATAGTTGCATATGAGTCCCTCAGTTGTCCTCAGTGTGAAAAGATGGATCTCAGCATCATACAGTCATTGTTGGAAAGGGTTCAAATACACAAAAATGCTGAAAAACCAAAGAATTTGTGGGACCTGAAAGATTTTTCTGAAGAACACCGGGCAGTTTAACTGTTCAAGACAAACAAGGGACTCAAGAACAACTATCACTAAACAAAAAAACACAGCTGTGGATCATTCAGGTAGAATTTTTATAAATTCAACCATTATTTTCTCTTGTGGATTATATGTAAACATCTTTTATTTGAAATATCTTATTCAGGTCAGTCCCAAATAAAAAAATAACATGCATTTTGTATGATCCCTGGTAAAATAATTAACATTTTGCAGATTCTGCAAGTTGTATGTCAACTTTTGACCTTTGACCTTTTATTTGACTTACACTACAGTTTAAAATGCTTTTAAAAGTAGTCACTTATGCTCACCAGGGCTGCATTAATATTCTGGCAAAAGTAATATTCTCAAATATTATTTCAATTTAAAAGAACTGTTTTCTATTTGAATACACTTTAAAATGTAATTTATTCCTGTGATGGCTGGCAATTTTCAGCATCATTACTCCAGTCTTCAGAGTCACGATCCTTCAGAAATCATTCTAATATGCTGTTTTTCTGCTCAAGAAACATTTCTTTGATTTGATTATTATTAGTTTTGATAATGCTTGATGATCAGAACAGCATTTATTTAAAATAGAACTTTTGTGTAACTATGTAAATGTCTTTACTGTCACTTTAAATCAATGTAATGTATCTTTGCTTAAAGAAAAAGAACGAATAAACGATTGAACGATAAAATTGAATGGTAAATTTATGAACCAAGACTTAATTTTTACACTTCCTGTCATTTAACTTCAACATCCTATAGGGTGTAGCCAATTCAAACTTCAACATGTGAACTGAAACGAACAAATTCTTAAACTTCGAATTGTGTCCAACTTTGTTCTCGATCTAATTTCCTCACTCTTTCTTTCTCTCCAGAAATCTCCTTTTCCTCTTTCTACTGTCTGTGACTATAAAAAAGTGGCAAACAGCCCAAAAAAATACACACTAAAAGAGATTCAGTCAGAGTTGGTCTGTTTCCAACACACATTAACTGTCAAGCTGCTAATAAGGCATTAAATTACTGCAACATCTCTGATTAAATTACAACACCGGCATCTCAGAGAAACTCTTCAACAGTAGGTCTACCGATATCAGGCATGTAATCTAAACACTGATAAATAGCTGGAAGACAAATGAGACGTATTACAGGAAGTTGTGTGTTTTGGATGTCATCCAGAGAATACCTGAGGCAAGACAGAAGGTCAAGCAGACACACTGATCTCTTTGTTTCAGGTGTGTGTGTGTGTGTGTGTGTGTGTTTCATAGCGAGTGCTACGTCCTGCTGAGAACCTTATCTCAACAGCCACACAACTCGTCTTCATCTCCCAGCATGCATCTCTCTGAACCTTACTGTTCTTCCTCCAGACAGGTATTGCCTTTCATCTTCAAAACCCCAGCCATGTTTTCATCCATCAGAGTGCCACGCTCTCTCTCACACACACACACACACACACACACACACACACAGTAATCAGAAACCCTACTGAATCATTTTGCCTCCTTTTGCTTTTGAGGACATTTTCAGAGGTGCTGCGTGTTTGTTTGTGGATAGAAAGTGTGGATTTATTTCTTCAATTGCATTTGATACTGAATATCTTTTACTCTCTGACAGCGGTAAAGTTTTTAATACAGGGCTAAACGTCAACAACAGTAAACAACTGCGGGGAACTGTTAGATAAAAAAGAAGGATTTTTGGAAATAAATTAAGTCTGGAAACAGATTAAAGGATGCCAGGGACCAAAACAACCTGATCTCCGCTCCTGACTTTTCAAAGGTTTACTTTGTGCCTGAATCCTGCAACAAGCTGCCTTATCAGGAAAGCAAGAAGTCATTAAAGTATGTCTGAATCCAATGACTACATAACATACTGTCTACTAAGATGCTTTCATCTTTTTAGGGGTAGCATTGGTATATCTCTCTTGGGTCATCATATTCAATAGTGTACACTACAGGTAATTGGGTAAAAAAAAAAAAAACAAATTTCATTTATCAAAATTCATCAAAGTATATTACGTGTAAAGTTGGAGTCTAGCAATAGCAAGCTAGCTTTAACAACATAAGATCCCTGCACATCGCTCTCCAAAGCCACGCCTCCTACAAAACACATGAACACGCAAGGTTAACCAGAGGCTAACCAGCGACACAATGAGAGATGCAATGATGCAACACTGTCGGATTACTTCATGTCTCATTCACCGGTGAGAAAACATTGCAGTAGAAAGTGCATAATATTACTATTAAAATGCCCTCCATTCTCACTCGGTCTGCAATAGCATAATGTAACGCACTGATGACATATCATGTTCGCGTGAACAGGGTATGCAAATGCTTAAATTGACAGGCATGCAGGACAGCCTATCGTATTCCTTCTGCTGAGGAATATAATTGGATGAATATTTTATGGTCCTATGCCTTACACAGACGATACAAATACATAAATACATTTAAACCTCTTAACTCTGTGATTGCTATCAGGATGTGAAGAGACGTTCAAGAAGCGTAATAAAAAATGTTTTTGAATCAAATCACCTTTAAAGGGGTCATCGGATGCCCATTTTCCACAAGTTGATATGATTCTTTAGGGTCTTAATGAAAAGTCTAATATACTTTGGTTAAAAATTCTCAGTGGTTGTGTAAAACAACACCCTTTTTACCTTGCCAAAATCAGCTCTGCAAAAATCATCTAATTCTGGTCGGGCTGCTTTAAATGCAAATGAGCTCTGCCTGCCCGCCCTTCTCTTCTCTCTGTGGAGAGACGAGCCTGTTTACTTTAGCATTTAGCGCTAAACTTGCTAACTAGCACATTATTAGGAAAGGTGATCGCAAAGATTCATAAAAAAACCTTATACTCACTTCTGCTGTAAGTGAAGCAGGATCATGAATGATTTGCGCGAACATAGACGCATACATGTAGATCGGGAGGTGCATTCCCTTCACAAACAAACGTAATCTACTGCATCTTCAGCGGCTCAGATGTCAGGAGTAAATGACGACGACTATGTTCATTATTACATCCAGCAACACAACACCTCAATCGCTCAATCTGAGATATTCTTGTCTAACTTACATCCCTGCTCTGGCATCGAAACAAAGAGGATGGACTGTTACAGCTGATCTGAGGTAAATGCTCATGTCAATCAACTATCGTGGGAGCGGCCTCTGTGGGTGTGACGCCACACCGACAGGCATCTGAGAATGGCTCGATTTGAAAAAGGGAATATTATTTTTACAGATTAATTAAAAACCACTGCATGGACTTTTTATCATTATAGGGTAAATGTGTACATACACTGCCAACACACATTAATGTTCAAACAACATGTAAAAGTGAACTTAGCATCCGATAACCCCTTTAACAACTTCTCTGTAAAGTCTGCTGCATATACATGCTACTGAAGCAGCGGTTTTGAGAAAACAGCCTTTGTAATTGCAATCTACACATGGAAATAGATAAAGTGTAATAAAATAAACACTTAAATGTGTGTCTTGGATTTGGATTTTTCCTTTCCACTACTCTTGAGAGAAGATGCAAAACAGATCAAAAATTGACCAGTGCCTGAAAAAAACTATGGTTTTGCTTGTTAGTTGCCTTAAACTGGTTTCAAGCTAAAAAGTCCTTCACCTTTCTGGGTTGTAGCCCTCCAGTTCTTCCAGAAAGGTATTGGTGTTGGAGTACGGGTTCTCCGGGCTGGATGTGATGAGGAACTTGAGAACGGTTCCCCTGGTGGATCCGAGGAAGACCACGGTCCGATTGCGGTGTGGGCCTGCCTCAGTGTCCACCACCATAGTGTTCAACTGGTACCTTAAAAGTGAGGAAAACAAATATGCACAAGCTTATTGCTTTTATGAAACTGTTGCAACATCAATATGATAAAAAACAATAAAAGACAAATTTTCAGCCAAGAATAGGCTATATTAACTGTAAGCGCGTAAGTTTACAGTAGCCAAATAAAATCTTGATTTAAAATCAACACGAAACTGCATTTGAAAGCCATTTTGCAAGCATAATGTGATTCCAAGAGAAACAGAATATTGAATAAGAAATAAACGTAACTCTGTATATTTTACCCACCCACACGGCCTAGTTACAATTCTGAAGAATAAAACGGTCCTTTGAGAGCTAAATCAAGTTATCACAATTTGAATACCCTTTGCAAAGACATATTTTCTTTAGAACAGCATTTGCTGATGAATCGTGCACTGGAACATTAGGAAAGCAAATAGAGATCATTTTGATTTGTTAAATTCAGCTGATGGTCACAGTTTGTCATTTATTTTACAATAGCTTCAAACACAAATCAGATTTTAGTGCTGCCGCTATCTGTTTTAAACCATTCTTGATGTATTATTCCTAATACAGCTTAAGAAATAATTAAAATGGGATGTAAGAGATAAGATTTGTAAATACTCTCTCTTTTGAGACTTGAGAAGATTAGGTGTAAAAAGGCTTATTTGGATTAAAGTCAGCAAGCACAGAGGAGTTTCACCAGTGTCTCTGACGGCTCACACTAACGTTTACTTTGTGTGTACTTTGTTGTTATCGTGAAAAACCTGAGCTGACTATTTTTCTTTAAAATAAATAAACATTAGTGAATTATTGATTCATGTTCAATTACAGGCAAAATGGTTATTGAACATGAATCAAATGTACACTAAAGTACCACTCTCCTTTGTCAATTTACTTGTAGTTATCATGAAGGAACCCAGTGGCCATTTCAATCAAATTTTTAAAAGCGAGATGATTTATAGCTATATTTTTCCTCCCTCCAGAGAAGCTTTGCTTCGAGTCTGAAGGCCTCAGGCAATTTATTCTCTGCAGAAACACTTCTGGAGTTCAGATTTATATTTTAACTAAGGGTTTTTTCCCCCACTAACCTTGAGAGACACTGTAGGAACGCTCTTAATAGCAATGCTCACAGAATGATGTCCTCTGAGTGTAGGTGCTGCTAACATTAGCCATACCACAGCAGAGTTCAGGCTTTGATTACTGATATCTCAGCCAATTTCAGGTTAAGCAACACGGCTTTTAGCAGGCCTTGAGAATTACATTTCACCTTTTCAACTCTCGGCAGCACACTTCATATAACAAGCATCTTGGGGCTTATTGGTATTTTTTCCAGAACACTTGAGTTGAGTAGGTGTACGCATCTTACCGGACCATAGTCTTGACTATCCAGGGTCTGTGTCCAAGCAAAGGAACTGCTTCGTCCATCAGAGGATGAGTTTTGATGAAATTCAGCACTTCATCGGGAAGGGTGTTAGAGGAGCTGAATCTCGATCCCTGGACAGCACAACCTCCAGGCCTAGAAAAGTAAAAGAACCACATACTGATATACTGTTGCTGTACTAACGCTTCACATTTCAGGCTACAAGCCAGAAGGCGGCAGCTAGCTATCTAGCGGTCGATCGGTAGAATGATAGAGCAATTGATGGATGGATAGATGAGTAGAATGACTAAATGATGGATGAATGGATGGATGGATAAATGGATGGACAGATAGGTAGAAAGGCAGAAAAATAGATAGATGGATGGACAGATGGTTAGACAGAACGATGGATTGATGGATTAATGGATGAATGGATTGATAGTTTGGTAGAATGATAGAACGATGGATGAATGGATGGCTGGATTGGTAGAATGATAGAAAAATGGATGGATTGTTGGATGGATGGATGGACTGGTAGAATGATAGAAAAATGGATGGATGGGTAGAATGATAGAATGATGGATGGATAGATCAGTAAAATGATAGAATGAAGGACAGATGGGTAGATAGATAGGACAATGGATGGATGGATGGATGGGTAGAATGACAGAATGATAGATGGATAGAAAGATCAGAAGAATGATAGAATGATGGATGCATGGATCAGTAGAATGATAGGACAATGGATGGATGCTAGAATGATGGATGAAGAGATCAGTAGAATGATAGAATGATGGATGGATGGGTAGAATGATAGAATGATGAGTGGGTGGATGGGTGGATGGATGAATAGATGGATATATGTATGGATGGGTAGAAAGATGGAACGATGAATGGATGGATTAGTAGAATGACAGAGTAATGGATGGATGGATGGATGGGTAGGATGACAGAATGATGGGTGGATGGATGGATGGATGGATGGATGGGTGGGTAGAAAGATGGAACTATGGATGGATGGATCAGTAGAATGATAGAATAATGGATGGATGATAGAATGATGCATGGATGGATGGATGGATAAATGGGTAGAATGATAGAATGATGATGGATGGATGAATGGATGGAGCGACAGATGGATCAGTAAAATCACAGAATAATGGATGGATGGTAGAATGATAGAATGATGGGTGGATGAATGGATGGATGGATGGATGATAGATGAATAGATGGATGATGGATGGATGGATGAGTAGAAATTGAGTAGAAAGATAGAAACGATGAATGGATGGATCAGTAGAATGATAGAATAATGGATGGATAGTAGAATGATGGACGGATGGATGGATGGATGGATGGAGGAGTAGAAAGATGGAACGATGAATGGATAGATCAGTAGAATGATAGCATAATGGATGGATGGTAGAATGATGGATGGATGGGTAGAAAAGATGGAACGATGGATGATGATCAATAGAATGATAGAATAATGGATGGATGGAAGAATGATCGATGAATGGATCAGTAGAATGATAGAATAATGGATGGATGTAGAATGATGGATGGATAGATCAGCAGAATGATAGAATGATGGATGGATGGATGGGTAAAATGATACAATGATGGGTGGATAGATGGATGGATGGATGGATGGATAGATAGACAGATAGACAGACAGACAGACAGACAGATAGATACCTGGGTTTAGGTACTAGTTCATCAGGTACAGGTGTCCATATGGATTCTGGTGATTTCTGCTCCTTGAATCTGCCCTCAAACACACGTGCCAGCTGCTGCATGTCAAACGCACACACCGCCGAGCCGGGGATGCTGGGTAGACACAGAGTGGCAAGAGGGTCAAGACACATCACTGATCCAATCCACACCTCAAACACACACTCACACAAACTCACAGTGTGACACATTTTCACAAAGCACACACACGCTGTTACCCTAAGCCAAAGTGACATGTCACAACAAGACTATTCGCTTTTCTGGAGCTGACAGACTAATCGACCAATCTGCCTCCGCTGCATCTCATTACAGAATGTCTCCACAGCCACTCACATCAGATTGATAAAAACTCAAGAGCAAATTCAAGTGACTCAACAAGGATACAGCTATTGGCTTTATTGTACATACAACAATACAGAACACACACGGACTGCTTTTTTGCCTTTTTGAGATGCATTTTGGTCAATGTATGTAAAAAAAAAAAATATATATATATATGAAAAACATCTTCTGTGCTTCATGAAAGAAAGAAATACCTCTTCGGAAAGACACAAGGATAAATAAATGATGACAGTTTTATTTTTTGGTTGAATTCTTCTTTTTAAAAGCTATAAACTGAGAGAAAAAAGCTAAATATTACAGCTTGATGCACATGAAACAAAAAGGAAATCCTAGATCAGTCAGACACACACGGAAACTGTAAAATGAACTGCCAGGATGGGCAAGTATACAGCCTGATGGTGTGTGTGTGTGTGTGTGTTCTGATCTGCAGGTGTTCACCATGTGTTCCAGGGCAGCTTGTCTCTCTCACTCCTCCACTTCCAAACGGTAGGAGGTCAGATGGACTGTTGAGGAAACTTGGATCCTCTTATCGGTCCAGATTTCAGCTTTCAGCCACAACAAGACAACAAATCTTATCGAAGGCTTATTGTGAACACAATAGTATTCTGTCTTATATGCAAAATATGAAATGATCAATTCTGGTGTGCTTAGATGCACACACACAAAAATGAATACTTATACACAACTGTTCTAAGGTTTTGGGCGAGTAACAAATACATTTTTATTCGGCGAGGAGGCATTAAATTGATCAAAAGTGACGGCGAAGACATTTATCATTTTAAAAATAAAATAAATGCTGTTCTTTTTGCTTTAACTGTGTTTTTTATTAATAATACATCTTATTTTTATTCATCAGATAATACTGAAAAAATTAATTTGTTTAATAATAACCAATATATGCATATTAGGATGATCATATTAGAAGCAAATCAGCATATTAGAATAATCTGTGAAGGATCTTAAGACTGGAGTAATGATGCTGAAAATTCAGATTTGCATCACAGGAATAAATTACATTTTATAATATGTTATTATATAAAACAGTTATTTTAAATTGTAATATTATTTCACAATATTACTGTGTTTTAGATAAATGCAACTTTGGTGAGAATAAAAGATTTCTCTCAAAAACTACAACAGCAACAACAACAAAAAAAATCTGATTAACTCCAAACGTATTGAAAGGCAGTGCAAATAAAACATTTTCAATCGTATTTTAAGCAAAATTATCTAAACATAATCTAGCAAAATTATATGAAAATAAGTAAAATCATCCAAATTTTAATTTCTGAACATATTAGATTAAGTTTTATACTTTTTAAAAGATGATCATCATTGTTAGATATCACAAGCTATGCAATAATTTGTAAGTTTGAAGTTAATTTAAAAAAAAATAATTTTTTAGATGTTTAGATTAAATGTATAAATGAAATAAATAAATGAATCAGTTTTCACTTGTTCTCAATTTCAATTTTCATCTTATTATTCTTTTGCAAAATCCCTTTATCTTTGTAAAAAATCCACAACATTTTCCTCCAGGATGTATTATAATTTTTGTTGGGACAACAACAGCCCAAACATGTGCAAATATTAATAACGGGTTAATGATTATTGTGATGTTTGTGGAGTGTAAAACAGGAGCAGGCTGTTGGCCTGTATTTGCGGTCACACATGGCCCCATCAGCTGCTCTCAGAACATGTGTGCTTGGACCACGTTGACAGAATTGGCGAGTTCTGTCTGGTGTCCCGCTGGAGCTGGACGGAGAGGGCTTGTCTGCGCCCCTCACCTGACAGCAGGCCTACTGAGCCAACGCTGGACAACATTTGGCCAAAACTGAGCCAATGCTGGGCCGGAGATGAACCAAAGCTCACCGTCCTTTATCTTAAATGACAGTACTGTGGCAAAACCAAGTCCTCGCACCTCCAACAAAACTCAAAAAGAGCCTCAAACAAAACAAACTTTTATAGACTCAATGCAACAAACCTTGCAAATCCACTTTGGTAAATCCACTGAATATTTCAACATCAAAAGAACTCACAGTGCAGCCTGATGCAGCTGCTTTTTCAGTATGGAGATTGCTTTTAAACAAAGTTTTGTTTCCCAGTGAATTATAATAACCTGAGAACCATAATTTGTGGTACTTTATTGATTGGAAGCTAGTGATAAGCATCAACAAAAAGTTCATTAGGAAGAATGTAATTAAGCATTGATAATTTTACTCACTATTTTTGAATAATATTTAAGGGCTGTCAAATAATTACTTGCAATGAATCACATCCAAAATAAGTAAGTTTGTGTTCACATAATATATGTGTGTACTGTGTATAGTTATTATGCGTATACATGAATACAGATATGCGTGCGCATATTTAACAAAAATATGCTATATTTATATAAAAAATAATTCTATTTTTCTAAATTATATATATATATATATATATATATATATGTATATATACATTTTTTTATATATATAATATATATATAAATATATATTTTTTTTTTTTTTTTCGGTTTTAGTACTTTTACTACTACTTATTAGCTATACTTTCTGACTTAAGCTACTTTAAGTTTAAGTTTTTCAATAATATTCACGTTTTATTTTATTTCAGCTTTATTACCAAAATTCATTTCTTCTTTGGAACATAAAAAAAAATATTTTGATGAATGTTAAAAATACAATGGAATTCAATGGGAAGTGTTGGTTTATTTTGTTTTTTTTTTTATAAAAAGTTTAAAAATTAATAATTTTACTCAGTATTTTTGCATGCTATTTTATCAGAGCACAGTGTTATTTTAGTATTTTTACATACTATTATAGTATTTATTATTATGTGCTTTTGCAAAGTTTTTTGTTTTTCTTCTAACATTTATTTTATTTTATTTTATTTTGGTAACCAAACCATTTATATTTCCACTGACTTTTTTAAAAATACTTTTAGTCATCAAGGATGAATATTTCTGAATGTAAAATCTTTAAAAATGTACCATTTAACTCAATATTTTTGCATGCTATTTTATCTGTATTACAGTGTTATTTTAGTATTTTTATATACTTTTATAGTATTTATTACTGTTTTAAATTAGCTTTTATTTTTATATTTTAATTACATTTTTATACATTTTTTTTATTTTATTCCTTCAGTTTTAGTACTTTTACTACTACTTATTATAGTTTCTAATTAATAAAATTTCCTTTATTTCTTTATTGGAACAGAAAAAAAAATATTTTGATGAATGTTTTGCAACTAAACATTTTCAATTCCCATTGACTTCCATTATATGGATAAAAATACAATGGAATTCAATGGGAACCGGACGTGCTGGTTTACCAACATTCTTCAAAATATATTCTGTTGTGTCCAACAAAAAAACAAAGAGGTTTGGAACAACATGATGGTGACTATAGAGCAAAGAAGCTCACTAGGTTTAGATTATTTACATTATTTACCCAAACATGCTGTGTTTTTCACTCAGACAGTGAAAAGAAAATGTTACTCAACCCAATGGAATCATTTAAGGAAAATAATTTTGACGCAAGCTTGAATTTGAGACAATAGCTACATTATTCTGTTCGCAATGAGAGCGCAAATGAGTCCTTACACCTTCCACACGGTGACTAAATAAAACTAAAGCAGATAAGACAGCTCCAGAGCAATCATCGCATTCAGATATGATGAGGTCTGCTCATTCAACTCTAATCATTCTGCTCAATTCCGCTCTAATATCCCTCACTAATAGATACACGGAAAATACAGGGCCTGATCTGTTAAATATGGGCTATTGGTAATTGAAGGGCTTTGGGAATGAAAGGCCTCATTTGGAAAATTTGGAAAATGCGTGCAGATTGATGGACAGAATTGACGCAGTGGGTTTGGTGTTAATGGACTGATTTGGAGACGGGCCTGAGCCCGCCGCCTGCCGCCCTTATGGAGGACATCTGTGCCAAAGATTACACCAAATTAACAGAGATGTCACTGGATGGCATCTTGCTCTCTGTCTCCTTAACTGAGACGCATAACCTTATAATTACCTCAACTATTTAAAAAGAATAAGGGAAAAACAATAATGTTTTACACGTGTCATTAGGGCACTGACACCTCTCTCATTGTATCTCAGCAGGTGACTAAAAATGAAGGTGATTAAAAGAATAACACAATGTTTTGACACTTCATTAGTAGGGTTTGCTAATTATTGCTCATAATTAAAAGGATAGTTTAACCAAAAATGAAAATTCTGTCTTCATTTACTCTCCCGCGTGTCGTTTTTAACCTTCATGACCTACTTTCTTCTGCAGAACACAAGATATTTTGATTGTTATTTTGAACAAAAACATTACTGGATCGCACTAACTGTAACTGTAACAAAGAAAGAAAGTCAACAGGTCAGTACATTACCTTTTAAAACTTTTTTGTTTTTTTTTTAAATAAAAAAAGTTTAAGAATTGACCATTTTACTCAATATTTTTGCATGCTATTTTTTCAGAGCACAGTGTTATTTTAGTATTTTAACATACTGTTATAGTATTTATTGTAATGTGCTATTGTGAAGATTTTAGTTTTTCATCTAATATTTGTATTATTTTATTTTATTCTCAAATCTATATTCTATGTATCATCTACTATATTTCTTCTCTGGAACATATAAGAAGATATTTTGAAGAATGTAGGTAACCAAACCATTTAGATTTCCATTGACTTTTTTTTTAAATCATTTAATTCAATGAATAATTTTTAATTAAAAAAAAAATTAAGAATTTACCATTTAACTCAAACTTTTTTGCATGCTATTTTATCTGTATTACAGTGTTGTTTTAGTATTTGTACATACTATTATAGTATTTGCTGCTTTTTAGAGTTAGCTTTTATTTTTATATCTTCCATTTTTTAATTTCATATTTAATTTTATGTATTTATTTATTTGTTTGTTTATTTAATTTAATTTAATTTTATTTTATTATTTTATTTTATTTAATTTTTTCTCAAATCTATATGACTATATTTCTTCTCTGGGACATAAAATAATATATATATATATATATATATATATTAATAATTTAATATTTTAGTCATCAAGGATGAATATTTTTTAATTAAAAAAACTTTTAAGAATTTACCATTTAACTCATTTTTGTCGGCTATTTTATCTGCATTATAGTGTCATTTTAGTATTTTTACATACTATTATATTTTTGACTTAGCTTTTATTTTCATCTCTTCAGATTTCAAATTTCATTATTTTATTTTATTTTATTTTATTTTATTTTATCCCAAGCCGATATGACTATATTTCTTCTGTGTGACATAAAAGAAGATATTTTGAAAAATAACCAAGCCAATTCAATTCACATTCATTTGTGTTATATATGTAATACATACATCAAGTATCCATTAAACTGATTAAAAGTTACATTAAATACATTTATAATGTTTCAAAAGATTTGTATATTATATTTTATTATTTATTACTATATTTGAATTTTTTTCCCCGAGTTTTTCAAATTTTTCGAATCGAGGATTTTGGAACAAATAATGTAAAGTAAAGTAAAGTAAAATAAAATAAAATAAAAAAATAAATGTAGCACAACTGTTTCCGAAATTGCTAATAATCAGAAATATTTATCGAGCAGCATTTTAAATCAAATAGAAATCATATAATATAATATTTCACAATATTACTGTTTTTACTGTAATTTGATTGAATAAATGCAGCTTTGTAAGCATAGGAGACAATGAAGCATAGGAGACAAAAAAAAAAAAAAACTAATGAAACCCCAAACTTTGCTTTGAAAAACTGTTTGTATGTGGGTTGCCATCGCAAAAAATGAGACGGGCAGACGTCCGTCTGAATAGGAGCCATTTTGAGAACACCTCTTAAGCCAATAAGCTGTCAGAAGTTTGTGGCCTCCAACTCTAATCCAGCCAATGAGCTGTCAGATACAGTGATGTACAGCCTTGTAAACCTCAAGCTAGACAAACGAGCTCTACTTTCACCCTGTTCTCTCTGGCACTCGGCCCCGGTCACCTATCGTCCACTACTTTAAAGGCTTTCTGGCGGCGTGCCTGTGTAACTGCCCAGCCCAGTGGGCTTGAGGTGAACGGGCCAAGATCACCTCATCACACAAAGCTCTGCGGCAAAGCCTCTCGCGCCCATTTGAGACAGGACACGGCGGGGGGCTGAGAAATGAGGACTAAATGAGAAAAATGGACATGCCGAAAAGCAGGAGGGGCTTCATGCTGTTTGTACTTTGGCATAGAAGCTCAGCCATAACTCTAGAGCCAGACCACAGAACACAATAACTGTCCCTTCAGAGGTTACTGCGAAACTACTGCGAAAAATGAAGCATTTATGGTATTTAAGGTAAGATATTTCAAAAATAAATTACCAAAACAGAAAGCTTGGCAACAGTAAACAACTTAAGTTAAGCTAATAAAGTATATTACTTGCCAACTTTGTATGTACATACAAAATATTAATACAGAAATCAGTGAATGTTCAATAGAAATAATAACAATAATAGTAATAAACCTTTTTTTTTTTTTTTTAACAAACAATTTAATTTATTATCCTATGCACGATTATGTATTATATTATATATATAATAATACTAATAATACTAATTGGGTTACTGATGATGATGATGATGATGATGATTATTAATAATAATAAGAATAAGAATAATAATAACAACTGGGCTACTGTTGATTATTTTAATTATTATTATTATTATTCAACAGAAACGAAAATATTTATTATTATTACTATTATTATCATTCAACAGTAACCAAATTATGCATTACTATTATTACTATTATTAAACAGTGATCCAATTATTTATTATTATTTTTATTTTAAAGTAACCCAATTATTATTATTATTATTATTATTATTATTATTATAAAATAACCCAATAATAATAATTAATTATTATTATTAATTAATTTGGTTATTGTTGATATTATTATTATTATTATTATTATTATTATTATTATTAAATAAGTGGGTTACTGTTATTATTATTATTATTATTCAACAGTAACTCAAATACTTATTATTATTACTATTTTTATCATTAAACAGTAACGCAATTAATTATTCAACAGTAACCCAATTATTCATTAATATTATTATTATTATTATTCAACAGTAACTCAAATACTTATTATTATTACTATTTTTAGCATTAAACAGTAACCCAATTAATTGTTCAACAGTAACCCAACTATTCATTATTATTATTATTATTATTATTATTATTATTATTATTATTATTATTATTATCATCAAACAGTAACCCAATTATTTATATTATTATTATTATTATTATTAATTATTATTATTCAACATTATTACTATTTTTAGAATTAAACAGTAACCCAATTAATTATTCAACAGTAACCCAATTATTAATTATTATTATTATTGTTATTATTATTAAACAGTAACCCAATTATTTCTTTAATTATTATACAGTAACCCACTTATTTATTATTATTATCATCATCATTCAACACTCATCAACCCAATTATTTATTACTATTATTATACAGTAACCCAATTATTTATTATTATTATTATTATTATTCAAAAGTAACCCAATCATTATTTATTTATTTATTTATTATTATTATTATTATTTAGTATTAGTATTATTAATATTATAATATTATAATGAATTAATATTATAATTATTATCTTCATTCACATGGAGAGTGCAAAATCTGAACAAAAATCTGTCAAAATACACCTTTAAACAAGTGCATATTTCAGAAAATTTGTGCCCGAAAGTGTAAAAACGTTACATTTCACGGCAACTCCTCATTCATCTCATTCTCCTTCCTTTCTCAACGGATGTCCTATAATTTCATAAAATGACCGCATCTAGCAGAGTTGATATGACACCAAAAACATCCCCCTGGAAGCTGATGACGGAGCTCATTTTTATTCTAATCATACGAACACAATGAGAGGTAATCTAGTGAAAACGGCCCTCATCATCTGCCTGATGGACTGCAGTATATCATACTCGTCGTGTGCTTACCCGCGGAGACGGGAAGACTAGTGAGGGCTCTTACAGTGTGTTACGAGCTCTCGGGACTGACACAAAGAGCTGATGGAACAACATTTGGGCTGGTTTTATGACGTGCTTGACTGTTTATCCATTTAGCTCGGCACAGAAGAGAACGATTTATTCTCTTTCATAAACCCATGAGCTCAGATTATCGGCTGGTTGTTCTACAGTATCTTCTGCCATCTCTCTTCCTCTCTTTGTCTCCGTAGTCCTTTATTTTGGGTCTACAGTATGTAAATGTCTATTCTCTGTTGGGAGTTATTTCAAGCTTGTGACAAAAAAGCCCTGTTGTTTCTGGAGACGTGCTGTGCCAAAGCGCAATTCAATGCGGGTTTCAACGTCAAATCTTTAGTTTTTTAGCTTGTTCCAGTGATCATTTCTTCTAAGGTACTCCCAGGTATGCCGTGCCGCAGCCAAATCGCTTTGTGATACGACAAAGAGACATTTTACATTTACTGCATGTGTCAATCATGGAGTATCTGGCACCCATTTTGAAATGTTATGCCACTATTTGCTCGCAGGGATTTCAGTTCCCACAGAGATAGAAAATGTCAACGTATAAACCTCCAGTGAGAGTGTTTCATCTATTACCTTCCTGTGCAAATTCAGCTTGTGGCAGTACTTTAGGGATGGTAATACCATGGTACTAGTTACTACTGTACTGTTTGAACGTCATATTAATATACAAACTGTTTTATAATGTTTTTGAAAGACGTTTCTTATGCTCACCAAGGGTGCATTTACTTGATAAAAAATGGTAAAAACTGAAATATTATTACAATTTAAAATAGCTGATTTCTATTTCAACATAAGTTAAAATGTAATTTATTCCTGTGATGCAAAGCTGAATTTTCAGCATCATTACTCCAGTCTTCAGTGTCACATGATCCTTCAGAAATCATTCTAATATGCTGATTTGCTTAATGTTTTTGTGGAAAAAACCACTGATTTCATTTTCAGGATGTTTTTATGAATAAAAAGTAAAAAAAAAGAAAAAAAAAAGAAAAAAGAAAGTTCAAAAAACACCATTTATTTAAAATAGAAATATTTAGTAAAACTGAAAATGTCTTTTTCTGTCACTTTTAAGTAATTGAATTATGAATATAAAGTAAAAAAAAATGTTGAATATAAAATCGAAACTGTGAATATAAAGTTCAAAAGAACAGCATTTATTTGAAACAGAAATGTTTTGTAAAATTATAAATGTCTAAATAAAAGTGTTAATTAATAAAATTAATGAAAATAAAAAAAAATAATAATAAATTAATAAAATAAATAAATAAATGCAAATAAATTCATAAATAATAAAACAAATTATAAGTTAAATAAAATTAATAAAAGTAAAAAAAAATAAAATAAAATAAATAAAATAGAAACCTTTTAAACTTTAGCGTACCATAGTACAAGTCGCTTTAGATAAAAATGTCTATCAAATGCAGAAATGTAAATCAACCATGCAATTTTTTTTTCAGGATGCTTTTATGAATATAAAGTAAAAACAAACAGTTGAATATAAAGTTCAAAAGAATAGTATTTATTTTAATATTTTGAAATATTCTGTAAAATTATAAATGTCTTTTCCTAGCCCTTTTAATTAACTGAATGCATCCTTGACAAACAAAAGTGTTAATTAATTAAATTAATAAAAATAAATAAATAAATAAATAATACAAATAAATTAGTAAGTTAAATAAAATATTTGAAATAGAAATATTTTGTCAAATTATAAATGTCTTTTCCTAGCACTTTTAATTAACTGAATGCATCCTTGACAAACAAAAGTGTTAATTAATAAAATTAATAAACATAAATAAATAAATAATACAAATAAATTAGTAAGTTAAATAAAATATTTATTTGAAATAGAAATATTTTGTCAAATTATAAATGTCTTTTCCTAGCACTTTTAATTAACTGAATGCATCCTTGGTAAATAGAAGTGTTAATTAATAGAATAACTAATACATTCATTAATAACATTTAATAAACAAACAAACAAATAAATAAATAACCTTTTAAACTGTAGGGCACCATGGTACAAGTTGCTTGAGATAAAAGTGTCTGTCAAATGCAGAAATATAAATGGCACTATAAAGTACCTCATAGGAAACCATGGTATTACCATCATAACAGTGTCCAAAGCCACTACTATGGTACATTTCTGTAAAGGCTTCACAGAAGCACTTTTCTCTAAATGCATACAGTTGTTTCCAGCACTCGGTCTCTTACTCTGACTCGCTCTTCGCACATTTTGACAGATGTCACAACTGCTACTGTAAACTACAGCACAATGTGAGCTGGCCATTTACAACCCTGAGGAAAGCAGATCAGTGTTTTACCCATTGTTAAAATGTGTTTATGGCGTTTCTTAACATCTCTGATAGCAGAACTTCAAACAGCCTTTCTCCTGAGACAATCAAACTCTCTCGACTTCTCACTTTGTCTTTCTTCTGGAGAAGAAAAAACAGGCCTTTTAGGCAGAATATCAAAAGAACAAAATCCAAATTGCCTTGAAATTGGATTCATTCGTGCTGCTCGGGTTCAAAACAGACTAATAAGAAGCTAAATCACAGAGGAACGCGCGTACGTGCGCGTGTAGAACCGTTTTCCATTTCCCTTCAGTTTAGTTACGTTTCGTAATCTTTACACATTTACGGGGTGAATGTCACAAAAACATGCCCAGATCATATTTCACCACCAACCCAAAAGGAAATTATATTTTACTTAAAGAAAAACGAGTCTATTTTAAGACTTTATTTCAATGACAGTTAGAAACTTTCTCCCTCATCAACTTATTATGAAAAAATCTCATTCTCATAACACAACATGTGCAGATGTTTTACTAGTTTTTGTGAAATTCTCGTTATACTAAATAGTGATTCTCATGAGACTCATATTACTTTAAGATGTAGTACAATAAAAATACTACTACATCAAATCAATTTGAACCAGTACATATTTAAAGGCATCAACTTATATTATTCTATATATCTATGTATTTTAATTACTGTACTTACAATTAGATTTTTTGAATATAATTATGAGAATTTGATCACATATACTTAACTGTAATTAAAATAATGTCATACAGCAAACAATAAAATAAAAAATAAAATTAAAAAATAAAATAAAATATCAATTATTATTTGTCTTTTGACTGTGTTTGACTGATGTTTATGACTGTAACTAGAATAATTAGAATTAGAATTTGGTGGGGAAAAAATCTGCTTAACTGTCATGAAACTAAGAAAATAATATCATAAATAAATACACACATATATATATATATATATATATATATATTTGAATGATATCATTATTGTAATGAAAATAAATAACAAATATATTTATGATATTTAAAAATAAATGAAATAGTGCAATTAAAATAAAAATGAATATAAACATCATTATTTGTTGTTATTTTAATTACTGTATTTTTGTTCATTGAAACTATGAGAATTGGTGGAAAAAATATGCTTAATGGTCATGAAACTAAGAAAATAAAATCATAATATCATAAATAAATACATTTATTAATTAATTATATTTAAATAATTATATCATTATTATAATGACAATAAATAACAAATATATTTATGATATTTAAAAAAATGTAACATTGTAATTAAAATAAAATATAAATATAAAATAAAATATGCTTCATCATTAATTTTTGTTATTTTAATTACTGTAATTAGAATTGTTTTCACTATAATGAGAATTTGGTGGGGAAAATATGCTTAATTGTCACGGAACTAAGAAAATAATATCATAAATAAATAAACACATTTATATATTTATATATTCTATTTATATACATTATATTAATAACACTATTGAAAATATATTTAAAATTATATATATATATAATTATATATATAAAATATATTTATATTTTAGATATATAAAATATATGTTATATATATACACATTTATATATTTATATATTCTATTTATATATATTATAATAATATCACTATTGAAAATATATTTTATATTTTATATATATTTAAAATTATACATATTTAAAATAAATGTAATAAATTATATTTCAAAATAAATGCAATATTATAATTAAAATAAATATTATGATATTATTTATGATATTACAAATAAAATAAAATAAAATAATGTGAATAAATAAAATAAAAAATAAAATAATGTGAATCGGGTAAGTTCTTGAAAAATGTACTTTTACAGTACCTTACTGTATTATTAGTAACCAGACAGATCTGGGAACGGAAACTGATAGGACAAAAAATGGTACCTATATGATTTGAGGAAATAACCTTCACAAAGGTTTGTCCTTATTTGCATCCACGCTGTTGATTCACATTACTGTCTCATTGGCATTCATCATTCACACACACAGATTGCTCCACTATAATGCAAATGATCACACGGTCCTCTTTAGGATTCATCCAGCATGAGTGTGTGTACCTGTTGGAGGGTGTTGAGAAGACCCCCAGGATGACGTCCCTGCCCTGCATGCGTATGATGGGGCTGGTGGACTGCAGCAGGTTGAAGTAGAAGTGCGAGTCTCCCGGGATTGAGCAGTTCAGACGCGCTTTCAGAAACGACGTCCACTGGCGCTCCAACACCCGCTGAGAGCCGCCCAAATCACCTTTACACACACGTGCCACGCGAGACACCATCACCTAATGCGCACACACACATATTCAAAAAGAAAACAGTTCAGTTTTTATTCCACACAGCCTCTATTCAGAGCCAGAATCAAAGTGACTATTCACCGGAGAACCGCTTTTCAACCTCACACTTCAATCGTGAGAATTCAGTCGTTTGACAATTGTGTAAAAACTTAAAGGGGCCATGTTCTGCTCTGCTGCATTTTATTTTGTTTAAACAGTCCAATTATAAAGTTGGTCAAGGCTTATTGTGCCAAAAGCTGTCATAATTTAGTTTAACTGGACCATTTTCCTCTTTTCTTTCACTTAAAAGAACTGGAGAAAGAAACATTATAGATAGAGGACTGGTATTGAAGTTAAAAATGTCTTAATGATGGATTTGTTTCTTATAAACACACAGCTTTTTGCTTCACAAGATGTTAATTGATGGACTGGAGTGGTGTGGGTTACTTGTGGATTGTTGTGATGTTTTTAGCAGCTGTCTGAACTCTCATTCTGATGCACCCATTCACTGCAGAGGATCCATTGGTGAGCAATTGATGCAATGTTAAATTTCTCCAAATCTGTTCTGATGAAGAAACAAACTCATCTATATGGTGGTTTAGATTAATTGTGGATAATTTTGATGTTTTTATCTGTTGTTTGGACTCTGACGGCACCCATTCACTGCAAAGGATCCACTGATCAGCAAGTGATGCAATGTTAAATTTAAGTTTTGACAATGAAACAAACTCATCTATATGGTGGTTGACCTGAGGGTGAGCACATTTACAGCTAATTTTCATTTTTAGGTAAACTATTGAATTAAAAATTAAAAATGTCTCTGCTAACGGATTTTTACTATACTGTAACTTTAATATGTAAATTAGCTCTGTTTTGATTGGCTGACCTCTGATTAGTGGGCGGTGCACTATCTAACTCCAGAATACTTTATCGCTATATATAGACAGCTATTCATCGACAGTTAAATATCAATGTGACAGTTATGATTTATGACATTATTAATTAAGAATTACTAATTAAGCAACTTAGTTTCAATAAATGGCAAGGGTGGACTGTTGAGGTCAGTCATTTTTAGCAAGGATGCGCTAAATTGATGAAAAGTGACATTAAAGACATTTATAATGTATTTTTCAAATAAATGCTGTTCCTCACGACTTTCTATTCTTTAAAAAGTCTACAAAAATATGAAGCAGCACAAATGTTTTCAACAATGATAATAATAAATACTTCTAGAACAGCAAATTAGCATATTAAAATGATTTCTGAATCTTTGCATAACTGGAATAAATATTAAAACAGAAAACAGTTATTTTAAATTGTACTAATATTTCACAATATTACATTTTCTACTGTATTTTTAATCAAATAATTGCAGCCTTGGTGAGCATAAGAGACTTCTTTCAAGAACAACTTATTTCACCAGTACCTAAATTTCTTTCTTACCTTCTCCAGGTAGTTGAACTCCATGGCCATCTCCCTGAAGAAGAAGTAGATATGAGGCCCCCATTCGACGGCGCTCACAAAATAAGGCTCTGTAAGACACACAAACACAGGCTTTGATTTTACAGTCTGAGGGCATCCTATGGAGAAATTGCAGCTCGGATAAGCAAACACTCATCAGTCATTATAAAGACATTTCATCTGAACAAACAACATATGCACAGTCCCAGAGGGAGGCAGGGAGAGAAAGCGATATACAGCGAGAGAACTGAATGAGGCAGAGACAGTCCTCATAAAACATGCATATCCTCTTAAATAAAGCAAAGAGAGTGAAGAGAGGACATTCGGAGGTCTTGGCCTCGCTCTCCTTCAGCAGTATGCGTTTTATAAAGCAGACGCAGGCCTTTGTGGCTCCAAACGGGATGTCGGTCTCACTCCCTCAATGATTCTTTTATAGAGATATTCAACTCATAGCTCTCCAGCATTCAAAGTTCAAACAGAAAGATCTAAATTATACACACACATCTACCTATTCTCGTCTGAATGAGGCTCCGAGAGCTTCGTGCAGTTTCCCGTGGTTACAAGGTCTGGCATATTTGTGGAAAACAACTCAGGTAAAAAAAAAAAAAAAAATCTCATTTGGTTTTGTTAGCGCTGTCGGTGTGTCTGCTGTGAAATCACACTCAGAATTCAGTGCTGTGAACTGCTTCCTGAAACTATTTTAAAATCCACAAAACAAACCCCACTTCAGGCTGACAGGTAGATTGCAAAGCAAAATGAATGCAATCCATTTTACTAAACATTTCCTGAAACAAATTTAAAGGAATAATCCAGGTTAAGTGCAACTTTTGCTCTGTTGACGGTTTATGTGATATGATAAACAGAAGATAAGTTTGACCCATCCCTCCTGTATCACTAAAAATAATGCTTAAAATATACAAACTTGGGCCTGGTTTCACAGACAGGGTTTAGACTAAGCCAGGATTAGGCTATTGAAAAAACATTACTGGTGAACATCTGGAGATAAAACAAAGGCACTGATACAATTTAAGATTTTCTTTTTTTTTCAGTTGAAACAGCTCTGACTTACATTTTAGTCTGGGACTAGGCTTAAAGGATTAGTTCACTTCCAGAACAAAAAATTACAGATAATGTACTCAACCCCTTGTCATCTTTCTTTCTTCAGTCGTAAAAGAAATTATGTTTTTTGAGAAAAACATTTCAGGATTTCTCTCCATGTAATGGACTTCTATGGTGCCCCCATAGAATTATTGAACTTCCCAAATGCGGTTTAAATGCAACTTCAAAGGGCTCTAAACAATCCCATCTGAGGAATAAGGGTCTTATGTAGCGAAACAATCAGTTATTTTCTAAAACTAAATTACAATTTATATACTTTTTAACCTCAAATGCTCGTCTTGTCTATACCTTTGTGTGAACTGTTTTTTCCGGTCATGACAGTTAGGGTACGTCTAAAAACTCCCATTTCATTTTCTCCTCCAACTTCAAAATTGTCCTACATCACTGCAGAAGTACCAACCCAGAGTTTACAAAGTGAACATGCAAAGTAGATCAAACACCCTTTACAAAAAAAGGTAAAACCAACAATGTAGGATGATTTTGAAGTTGAGAAAATAAGACGGGAGTTTTTAGATGTATCCTAACTGTCACTCTAATTTATCTTTGATCTTTGATAAATAGAAAGTCCAAAATAACAGCATGTATTTATTTATTTATTGATCTATTTCTTGCAACATTATGAACGTCTTTACTGTAATTAATTAATTAATTAATTAATTAATCTATTTCTTGCAACATTATGAATGTCTTTACTGTCACGTTTGGTAAATTTATTATAGTCTCGCGGAATAAAAGTATGTGTGTATGCATTTTGCTAACCCCAAATTGAAAACAAGCCGATAAAAGCATTGGGAGAAACAAAAAAAATGTTAATTCTTAATGCATTGAGAGTACTTTTGTAAAAAAAAAAAACAAAAAAGAGAAAGAATAAAATTCCACAAGTACCACAAATGCCCGAGAACATTCCATTAAGATAAAATAATTCAAGAACAAAACAGATGACAAATAAAAATAATGCATTTATACTGCCAAACTGTTTTATATATGAAACAGTACCTCTGAACCATTTGGAATCATGCTTGATTGTGCGCAGAGCCGGACTCTCTCCCAAACTGCGGTAAATGACAGCATCGATGGCCAGGAAGTCAGTCACTGTCCCCGTGAACAAGCTGCCCTCTAAGGTCAAAGGCCAAAGGTCAGCGGTCAATAACCAGAAGTGAGCATCGACATAGTGCCACGATGATATATGTGGCGAAGTGTTTGAACGGAAAGTCCTTGAGCTTAATGATGTTAACAAGAGGTGGTAAACACATTTACGGAGGCAAATAAAACAGCTATAAATGAGGCGATATTAAATATCATTATGCCGTGTATCCACTGGGTGTACGGCTCTTATTATCACAGATTAAAAAGTGCTAAACAAATCAGGACATGATGTGAATAATATGAGGTAGAGTCATTACATGGCCAAAAAATAACCCGTAGCTTACCTGCAAACAGAGCCACGTTAGCGTGTTTGGGGTCGTAAGGACATCGGGCCATTCCACTGATGGGCTCGCCGACCAATTCCAGAGTGTCTCTCTGAACAACACACACACACACACACACACACACACACACACATAGAGGATATGACATTCTCTGAGAGGATGATAGCTGTTATAAGCCACACATATCTCCAAACACATTCACAAGTGCTGCTATCATTTCTACACGCTTCCAGCAACAGCAGAGTGTTAGTGAGCTTGTGCATGTGTGAGAGAGATGCTGCCTTCAAACACAACAGTAGTACGTGACGATTTATCTCACAACTAAAAAAACATACCACACCATCTCCAGAAAAGCTTTCTCAATTTTATATGAAGAAACAATTCAACTCTGATGTTGAGAATGTACTGTAAAAACAAACATTTTAAGATTTAACCACAAAATGTGAGATGTGGCCTGAAAATCTGCTCACAAAAAAAAGTCACAGCAAAATCTACAAAAAGAAAAAAAACCTGTTAGTGCATTAGAAATTTTTAAATATTTTTCCATTCTAAAAAAAAAAAAAAACATAAATACATAAATAAATAAATACATACATACATACAAATATTTTCAGTGGCATATTATGCCCAAGCCTATTTCTTTAAGGAATATAAAAATTAAGGACAAAACAGATGACATAAAAAAGAAAACAACATATTTATATTGTCAAACATTCATTGTTTTATTTTTAAGAAAGCCACAAAATCTAAAGAAAAAAAAGAAATAAAGAAAATACATTTTGCATTAAGAAGATGAAGCATTACATACCATATCACTAACTGGACATTGAAAAAAAAAATATATTTTTGGTTATTATTTTATGGAAGCACATTTCTGCCACAGAATGAATAAAATAAAATAAAAAATAAATAAATAAATAAAACAAAATAAAATAAAATAAAATAAAATGGTATCACTTTTTATCGCATAAATTCTGAGAAAAAAGTCAGAATTGCAAGATATAAAGTCAGGACTGTGATACATAAGCTCAGAATTGTGAGACATAAATACACAAAAAAAGTCACAAATAGAATAATTACAACTATGTTTTTATTTTTTTATTCTGTGGGAAAAAAACTGAACTGTGAGATGCAACTCGGAATTCAGAGAAAAAAGTAAGAATTGCGAGATGTAAACTTGGAATTGTGAGAAAAAGAGTTTATTTTTTGCAAGTCTAACCTTTTTTCAAATTGCTAGTATATATCTAGCAATTCAACTGTTTTCTCTGAAAATTGTTAAGTTACAACAATTAATTATAACAATTTTGTATGAAAATTAAGTATAAATTGTAAGATAAAAAGCCGCAGTTACCTTATTATTATTATTATTATTATTATTATTATTTAATTCCATGGCAGAAATAGGCTTCCATTTTAATGTTTCATTTTCTTAAGGCAAAATAATTTCTTATTTTTTCCCTTTAAATTTAGGGTGAAATATAATTCAGACATGTCCCTAAAAGATCCATCCAAAAACAACATACGTATGCATTCACACTTCAATTCAATTCAAATGAGCATCATCTCCTCATAAGCTTCCAATGTAATTATGTGCATCCATTTATTGAGTTTTAATCATTAAGTCAATTACCCTGTCATCAATGCTGATCCACTTTCATTATTGTTAATCCATTGTAAACATGCATATGAGTTTAACTGAACCAATTCTTTCTAATGATTTAGTGGAACTGACTCACAAAGCATTTCTTAATGACTGGACTGTAGGAGAATTTTTTGTTTAGTAGTAAAACTGTGAGGTGGGTGACACGTTGTAAACTTAATCAAAAACATTATTAAGCATTATTTATCTAAATTGTTTGTTTTGCTATAAAATAAATAAATAAATAAAATAACGAGATGCTGTTGAATATCTTCTACATATAGTAGAATGAAGTGAATTGTACATTGTGTTGTTTGTGTAGTATTGCGCTTTACACGCTCTACATGTTTGCTGAGGGTAAACACAGGGGAGACGGTGAAGTCTGCTGGCATTGAGGAACTCACCGTGTAATTGGCACACAGCGGGTTGAAAGCGTTTGTACCACACACAAACAGCCCTCCATCATGGCTCAACAGCACCTTAATATAATTACGACACTCCTCCTGAAAAAAACAGAGAAAGAGACGAGGATTACTCTTGTTTTACACTATTATATATTCATTCTTCTTGTCAGATTCATTTATTGTTCATGTCCGTTTACAAACTTCACAAAACAGTACAGAAGCTGCATCAGATACATTTTGGTATTCAATATTTCATTGTCAGTATTTGACCATAGTAGTGAATGATTACTATTGTTATACGACAGTATTTTCGCTGTAGTATTTTGTGAGGCACTTTAAAGTAACATGATACATGCCCGAAGTACCATGCAATAAAATAAAATAAAATAAAATAAAATAAATATTTCTTAACATCTTTTGTCTACTGCCCTATTGTCATTCTATTATTATTACTAATATAGCAGGGTCCATGGATAAAATAAAATAAAATAAAATAAAAACATTTCTTAACATTTTTGTCTGCCGCCCTGTTGTCATTCTATTAATATTACTAAATATAGCAGGGTCCATGGATAAATAAAATAACATAAAATAAAAATTAAATTAAATTAAATTAAATTAAATTAATTAAAAAATAAATAATAAATAATATATTTAAAAAAAAAAATTGTCTACTGCCCTGTTTCATTCTATTAATATTACTAATAAAGCAGGGTAAAAATAAAAATAAAAATAAAATTAAATAAAATTAAATAAAATTTAAAAATAAAATTAAATAAAAAATGTAATTAAAAATTAAATAACAATTAAATTAAATTATTATTATTTTTGTCTACTGCCCTGTTGTCATTCTATTCATATTACTAATATAGCAGGGTGCAAAAGTTTGGAAGCACACTGAAAATCTGGGATTTTAAACGTAATTTAAACCTGAAAATAAACAAACCATTTTAGAATTAACAATGAGAGAAAGAGAGAATATGAGTTTGTATAATTATGTTATCTCAATATGCATAAACACTATAAAAATTACTATTCTTATTAATTATTGTGCGGAAACAGCGGTGATCATATCAAACTCTGTGTATTTGTTTTGCCGGGCTGATCCTCTTTGAATCGCAATGACTTGGCAGCATTTGACTTTTATGTCATTTAACAAAGTCATTTGAATCCTAATTAAATCTGAGTAAAGGAGAGAGAGAAAATACAAAAGCAGTGTGTGCATGTGTGTTTGTGTGTGTGTGCTGGGTCAGACATGAAAGACTAGGGTAAGATGGGCAAAAGAATAAGGCTGTAAATATTGACACAGCTTCACAAGTCATTTTCCCCCAGACATCATTATTTTGAGAGCTGTGTTTGTTTTGGAAGACAGACACCAGATAAGTAGGTCCCAGCTTGCAGCTCCACCTCAGAGCCCACACTGCGAGTACCACCCTAAAACATAAAATTCTCCAGTTTTTCACATTGTATTTGAACTAGATTTGCACAATGTTGCTGCACATTTTTGTGTAGCAGCACAGAAACAGGAAGTATGAATGCATCACGACGTGGGTCCAGCTACAAAAGCAGTCCTAAAAGCTACTGGATAGCCAGCTGCGAACACTCATGCGTCAGGAATGCCTTTGTTCCCTGACGGACATCAATGGAACGTTTTGAAGTGGTTTTGTGTATTTTGCTGAAACCTCTGCATGTGGGCCCCATCACGCAGCTCCACCGTAGGGCCCATTCACCGCTCTGCCCATTGAATTTGACTGGGCCTCCTGGTGGAGCTGAAACCCGAGGGGGCCGACACTGAGGTCAGGCCCTTTGAGGTGATTAGCAGGACTGCCGAGGGTCTACGTGTTGTTACAGATGCAGGTCCACCGTACTCTGTGTGCGTGTATTTGCACAAGAGATGTTGTTACAAATGCATTCAAGCTGCTCGCAGCGTTAAACATACACTCCCTAGTGATAGATCAACTTACAGCATGTGTGTGCATTTGTGCATGTGTCTGAATAGGAGATAGGACAGGGATCTTTTCATTTTTGATAAGCTGAAGTGTGTGCGTGTGAGTGAGAGCATATAAAATGACGCAACCTTTCACCTCTTATTATCATGAGTATTTCCATCTGGATGCTGTGAAGGATGTGTTGAAGTTTGCTCTAACATTACCATACCCACAAAGTCAGTTTTTTCCCTCTGTGTGTTTTTCTTGGTGATCATCAGGATACAATGCAAATAACGGAGGCAAAATTAGGCAACAATTTGCCCATAATTACCCACCAATTAGAAGATAATACGGCTGATCTTCACCCTAAAACTGAACCCAGGCAGAAAAGTGTGTTGAAAAAAAACATTAAACTTCTGTGTTGTGACATTTTCAAGTGCAACTGAATATTTAGCTCTGAATAATGTACTGTCTCGCAGGTTGTCTTGATTTCATGTTCTTGATTGGATTGTAATGTAAGGCAATGATATTATTGGTGCTTGCTAAGGCAGCTATTGCTGTTTTGCAGAAGGCAACTACACTGTAAAAAAAACAATTTGTTGAGTCAACTTAAAATAATTTGTAACCTGGCTGCCTTAAAATTTTAAGTTCAGTCAACTCAAAAAAAGTTTATTCAACTTGAAATGTTAAATTATACTAAGTGACAGCTTAGATATTTGAAAATATTAAAATTTTAAGGCAGCTGGGTTACTTACCCATCTGTTTGGTTTAGCAAACACAAATATCTAAGTTGTTACTTAGTACAACTTAACATTTCAAGTTGACTAAACTTATTTTCGTTGACTAAACTTAACATTTTAAGGCAGCAGGGTAACAAATTATTTTAAGCTGATTCAACAAATTGTGTTTTTTATTTTTTACAGTGTAGAAACTATTGCTCATGTTTTGTTGAGAGGTTTTTGTCTGGTGAATTAGGAGTAGTAAGTGTTTTCTGTCATTTCAAAAAATTATCAAGAATTCTTTCATTTCGAGCTGCAGTCTAAAATATTCTTCAGAAAGAATTAAAAAAAAAAAAATCACAAATATGATACCTGTAAAAAAAAGAAAGATAAAAAAACAGGGTAATTATATATAATATAGTTTTGTGTCAAATGGATGAGAAAATTATAGCAGCGTGAATATCTATGTATCTCTGCAGCTCTGTCAGCTGTCGGAGTGCCGTGTTGACAGTGCCATTAAATAGCACTGGGAGCATTAACGTTTGCTGTTGACTAATAAAATAAAATTTAAAATAGAGAAATAGCATTTTTCTTTGTATTTCGTTCTAAACGATAATTCTGGAACTGTAACCAAATAAAAAAAAAAAAATAAATAAATAAATAGTTTGCTCAGGACCAATTTGTTTTTGATTCCATATTTCAGACAAATAGCATTTTGAATAAATACCACTGAATAAACTGAGCAGTAATTATTTAGTTCTAACTGGTAATTCTGGAACTGTAAGAAAAATAAAATAAAATAAAATAAAATAAAATAAAATAAAATAAAATAAAATAAAATGATATAGCCCACCATTTTTTCTCAGAACCAAACTGTTTTTAGACCAATAGCTTTTAAAAAAACACAAATAGCTAATAAATAAAATAAAATAAAATAAAATAAAATAAAATAAAATGATATAGCCCACCATTTTTTCTCAGAACCAATTTGTTTTTAGACCAATAGCTTTTAGACAAATAGCTAATAAATAAAAAAAATAAATAAATAAAAAAAATAAAATAAATAAATAAATAAATAAATAAAATAAATACCATTTAAAAAATGGAGCAGTAATTATTTCTTTCTAACTGCTAATTCTGGAACTGTAACAAAAATAAATAAATAAATAACTAAATAAATAGATAAGATAAAATTATATAGCCCATCATAAACAAATAAAATAAAATAAATAGCTTACTGTTTTTGCTCAGGACCAATTTGTTTTTAATCCCTGATTTTAGACATTATGAATATATTACTGCTTAACTGAAAGTTTAAAAATGGTGCTAAAAATGTTAAACATATCCGAAAAGACATGACAGACACATCTATGTCTGAAAGGAAACATCAGACCTAACAAAAAAATAATAATAATATTTAAAAAATAAAAAAATCAAGACACATTGCTGTAATATTTTTTAATAACACTAACATACCAGGATAATGTTAAGATAATGTTAAGCACAAACGAAGAAAAACAAACCTTAATGTTTCTTCAGTTGTGGTAGCAGCTGTTGGATTGTTGGTAGAAGATAAATTCAGATTTATCATGCAAATTATTTTAGTTTTTTTTCTGCACAAATTGACAAAAAATGATATCTTGATTTGTGTTTTTATTGGTGATTTTAAGCGCCAGTACATGGCGACAAGTCGCTTAATGAGTGATCAAAGTGTGATTCATTGAATCATTCATTCACAGCAGCTGATTCATGGTGTTAATGAATGGATTATTGAATCACTGACTAATAGATTTAAAAATCTATTCATAAAAATAGATTGATTCAGGAACAAAACCTTCTGTGTGTTTTTCTGAGACACGCAAATGTTCTGCTCCAGCTTTGGTTGGAACTATTTTTATTGGCAAAACACACAATATTGTGTCTAAAACTAGATCATATCTCATAAATATAAATAACACAAATCCATACAGGGATTTTTTTGCTTATAGGGGCATTTTAACTGCATTCTAATAAGTGTCATCAAGCAGTGAATGCATTTGGACTCTTTGTTGTGTTGGTTTTGCAAAATGAGACATCTCGACTTGATAATGTCAGCTCGCATAACGTTAAAACAACAATTACGATATTATCGTACACAAAAAAAGTTTCACACACCCCTAGCCAGAACATTATAGCACCTTACATATGTAAAGCCACCCAGACGGCCTTTTAGTCAAAGTTTTGCACAGACAAACAACACTTAAAATAAAAAATCTAGTAGCCGATGTCATTACAAAATTATAGATTTTTTGATAGTCATTTTTTTTCTTTAGTACAATAAAGACTAATTAAGACTGAGGACATTTATTAAGAAAAACAAAGCTCAATTTTGACGTTGTTTTGTCTTGAACCCCAACCATTCCCATACGGACTCACAGGTCCATCATAAACATCTCGCTGAACGTGAACAGAGCATCCCAGCTGTGTCAGTGCGCCGTAAACTCTCTGCAGGGGTGGGGAGATCTTACGTTCCGCTTCATAAACTGTAAAATTGAATTCATCAGAGATGCAGGTTTGCGAGCGGGTCGATCCGTATACGCCCGTCAGAGGTGTAAAAAGCAGGTTTCGCTCTGGGGAAGAGCACATGTGGTTCAGGTCTCTGTGAAACACCATCAAGAAAGTGTCAAGATTTATCCTTCAGATTAGAGCGCGTGACAAGGCAGTATACGATCCCGTACCCCGGCAGACTCCTTTCTACTCTGATCAAAGTCTGACTTCTCCCTCACTCTCTTCCTCTCCCCTCTTTCTTCTCACCTTCCTCCCTCTCCACCACTCCTTGTGCTCTCTCTGCATGTCTCCTATCGCTCCCGTTCCTCCTACTCCGATCGCTTTTCGCTTCTTTCTGCACCCAAATCGCTCACTGTCAGATGACTGCACATTCAGTACTTAACCATATAGAGATTCTTACATTTTTAAAACGCCGCTGTCGCCTGATTGATAGTTTCGGCTTTTTAGCAAGTAAAAAGCCTTTAAGTATAATTGTAAAAACATCCACCTTTAGTTCACGGTTAACGTGCCTTTTTATTGTGAAATCTGTACTGATTTTTATATAGTAAATGGAATAATAACTTTTATATTGTTGGTAATATTTCACTTACTGGACTGAAGCAACTTAAGGTTACATGATTATCCATACATAATGGCTAATTTGAGAAAATTCATGTTAAAATATGAGTATCATATGAAATATGATCATCAGGCTTTTGAGGAACATTTATGTATTCATCTTTCAATCATTTTATTTCATAAAAGTATGTTTTGCCCCCAGAATGAAAACTACAGAGTGTTATTGGAAGATATAGAGTGTTATTTACATGCATAAACCAATATTCATGCAAGTTTTCTGTTATGCTGATATAAATATCTCATTGATTAACATGCTATCAGAATTTCATTTTACTTTTGGCATATAATTATCAGCAACTGCATCAAATTGCATTTTTTGCTTAGTTTGAGCCTCTGAAATGAATTAAGGTGTTTTTGTCCTCAATTATCACCTATATGGAAATGGAATATATGACATATATTGCTCTATATAAAGTAATATTTGCCTTATGTTACCTTTAAGATGATATATCATTTTCACACGTTCATTCTCTGGGTAGATGAAGATATCGCCTTTAAAGTTGTGCAAATAAAGTTTTGATAGATTTACAGTAGGAAATTTACCAAATATTTTTATGGAACATGATCTTTACTTAATATCCTAATGATTTTTGGCATAAAATAAAAATCAATAATTTTGACCCATACAATGTATTTTTGGCTATTGCTACAAATATACCCCAGCGACTTAAGACTGGTTTTGTGGCACAGGGTCACATATGTTAATAATAACAACAATATAATGTTTTTTTATATATTGTATCATGTGTAGCAACAATATATATGTCAACAGTTGAACAATATGTAACTGCTGATCAGTCCTGCACAACAGCTTGTAGGAATTTTAGCCCATTCTTCAGTACAGAAACACTTGAACCCTGTGATATTGGTGGGTTTCCTCCTATGAACTGCTTGCTTCAGGTCCTTTCACAACATTTCAATTGGTTTAAGGTCTGGACTCAGGCATTCCAAATCATTAACCTTGTTCTTCTTTAATCATTTTTTGGTATAATGACTTGTGTGCTTGTGGTCGTTGTCTTGCTGCATGAGCCACTTTCTTCTAAGATTCAGTTCTCGGACAGATGTCCTGATATCAATGCTGGCAAGTCGTCCTGACCCAGATGCAGCAGAGCAGGTCCAAACCATGATACCACCATCACCATGTTTCACAGATGGAATAAGGTTCTTATGCTGGAATAAAGTGTCTCATTCATCCTCAAAACATTTCTCCAATAGCCCTCTGACTTGACACGTGATCTTTAGCAAACTGCAGACCGACAGCAGTTTTTTTTTGGAGAGTTGTGGCTTTCTCCTTGCAACTCTGCCATTAATACTCTAGTTGTTCAGTGTTCTCCTGATGATCGATAATGAACATTGATATTAACCAATGTGAGAAAGGCCTTTATGTGCTTAAAAGTTACCCTGAGGTCCTTTGCAACCTTCCAGACTATTACAAGTCTTGCTTTGGAGTGATCTTTGTTGGTCGACCACTCCTGTGGAGGGTAATAGTGGTCTTGAATTTCCTCCATTTGTAAACAATCTGTCTGACTGTGGATTTGTGGAGTCCAAGCTGTTTAGAGATGGTTTTGTAACCTTTTCTAGCCAGATGAGCAACGACAACTCTTTTTCTGAGGTTCTCAGAGATCTATAAACCGGGTTTTCACAGCATTTGCCTCTAATTGTATGAGACACATCTGAACAAACGGACTCTAATTTCAACTTAAAATGAACTGCTAATCCTAGGGTTCACATACAATTCACAAATATTTAACACGACCATTTTTCTCAATAAATAAAATACACAAACTATATATTTTCATCTTATTTGTTTGATTGGGTTCTCTTTGTCAACTTTCAGGACTTGTGTGAAAATCTGATTAACTTTTTGGTCACATTTATGCAGAAATATAGACAATTCTAAAAGGTTCACAAGCTTTTAGGCAGCACTGTATATATATATATATATATATATATATATATATATAATGTAATTTCTCTTGTTTGTTTTAATTATTTTTTCCCTAAAGATTTAATAATAGTCTTCATTCATTTAAAAAAAAAATCTGACTATTATTTCATGTCATGGTTAAACATCTAGTCCTCTAGTCCCACTAAGATGCATGAAGAAACATATGCAAGACAGAAATAATAAATGACATGATATTAAAAATGAAAAAAGTGCAATTTCAAGTGTGTGAAAACAGTTAATGTGAATTATTACACAGCACTGTGTTCAGATTGCTGCGACTGCAAGCTGAAATTCAGATTAAATTTCAATGCATGCAAAAACCCCCCAAAGGGTTCACATACTTTTTCCTGCAGTTTAATAGCTCCTAACAATTATCTCACTGTGCCAATTTTATTTCTGCTAAGACATTTTAGAAGAAACATCTGAGACAAACCTGCTCAAGTGCTTTTAGCTATAAAACGGCAATATCAGAGCAATAAAATTTTCTTCAGCGCCAAGCAAAAAGATACTCAGTGAATAGTTCATGAAGGGATCCCGTTGCTCATTTTCATTCAGAACGAGCCCACAAATGAAGTTCTCTTCCTGCAGTGCCCTTCAAGCCAATAAAAATGACAATTGGAACTCGTGGAGAGAGAACAGAAACTCGAGAAGATCTCTTCTGAGTGTATCTATTACATCTCTCACACACACAATTCTATACTCCCTATAGGCAGATGTGATCTTGTTGTAGTCAGTGTTTTACTGCTGTAGAAATCTGTTTATCTTGCACTTCATAAAGGCCAATCAAAGCAGCACGAGTGACAGCCAAACGCAGTAATTCAACTCCAGCGTCTTCAGATGAATTATAAATGATCCATTTATCCACCTCTGAAGATGTTATTGTGATTTAATGCACTACCGCTAACGCTCACGTGTAAACTGTTTGGAACTGGCCACTTTTACAGCAAGTGCGGTGCAATTACTTTGCAGTTTTAAGTTGTTTATCTGTTCATACAGAGAGCAAAATGCTGCACAAATCAATACATCATATCAGAATGGCGTTTTAATATACAGCTGTTGGTCAAACCAGAGAGTTGCATGACAGTTACGGCTCTAATGACAGGCTCAAAACAACATTACGGCATAATCGACTACCTCTGAGCAAAAATTGCATATTTCAAATCACACGCTACGGTGGAGTTCTGCACTAGCTGAGCAACTGCCATCGAGATGAATGGGAATGCTAACGTTACCTTTCTCAAGGAATTATAAATTATAAATCTTTTTCCTCAAACTCTCTTTAGGAATAACGTTTTGTTTCAGTGTTATTTTAGTATTATTTATATTTTCAACTTTTCTATAGCAATTTTAGTTTTAGCAATTTAGTGATTTTTGTCATTTATATTTCTTTTATTTTTATTTTTATTTTTTCTGTTTAGATTTAATTACTCTATTTAATCTAGTAATCTGTTCAGTAAAAAAATATTTTTGTAATTTATTGTGATTTTATATTATTTATTTGTTTATTTATTCATTCATTTGTTTATTTATTTATTTATTTCAGTTTTCATTTGCGTAATTTTAGCACTTCATCTTTTTATATTTCTGTTAACTACAAAGGCAACATTTCCCATTTTCATTTTTCATCTAATATTTCACTTTTCATTTAAATTTTACTTAAAAGTTTAGTAATTCTATTATTTTGTCATTGTTAATGTTTAAAAAAAATACTTCTATTTAATTTATGTTAGTTTTTATTTTATGTTTTAGCATTTCAACTTAAATGTTGATGACTTTATAACATTAATAAAACTTTATTCAAACAACATATACAAGAAAATCTGTTTTGTAACTTTTTTTATATAAATGGTTATATTTTATATCGACCCAGATAAGAGCCTACATTATTATATTATATTATATTATATTATATTATATTTTTACCTATATAATATACATTTAATAATATTATATAATAATTTAAATAATATCAACATGTATGAAAATGTTTTAATTTTTTTTTTGTTATATTTTGCCTAAAGGTTTAATAAATGTTTCCATTTACAAATAAATAAATAAAAAAGTTTCATATGTCACAGTTAAACACGCAGTCCTCTAGTCTTTAAAAATGTTTCTATTTAGATTTAATTTAGTTTTTAAAACTAGTATTTATTAAATGTAGTTTTTATTCCATGTTTTAGCATTTCAACTTCAACATATACTTCATTATATTTCAGTTAATGACATAATTAAATAAAAGTTTCAGGTATTAAGTTTAGTATTTACATTTAAGTATTTTTATTTTTTTATATTATCTAATATTTCGGTTTTAGTAAATTTGTTATGTGACTTTTGTTATTTTTATTAGTTTCTTTTATTAAATATTTTTATTTAGATTTAATGGATTTATTTCAGCTGTCATTTTGGTAATTTTAGTACTTCAACTTCAATTCATTACTTTTCATTTCTCGTTTTTGTTTTATAGAAGTATAATTTATATATACATTTGATATTTAATTTTTCTTTTAGCTTTATTTCAATGAACAAAAATAGTTTTTAGTCATCTTAGCTTTAACAACAGTTCTGTTCACATGAACACAATACTACTTTGCAGGTCCTCACTGTTAGTGTGTGTGTGTGTGTGTTTGTGAGAATAAGGATATTGAATTTCCTCCTTCATTATGAAATCATGTCAGCTTAAATCAAGCAGCAAGAGCACAATTACTGCAGGAACACATGCTACATCAGATCAAACACATTTCATCTGACATCACTTTCTAAAGTCTAAGACATCTAATCTTATTCCAGATCATATGAAGTGCAAAAACCCGGCTCGTGGATCAGCAGTCTCAGTTTTAGGTCTGCCATCAGCGACGTGTGGAGGTGTGCGGTCAGATCTCTGACAGAAGGATGGCTAATTGGACGCGTGTCTCAAACTGACTTATTTCTGGTCCGTCTGCGCTAATACTCTGTCGATCTCATACAATTAGAGGCAAATGCTGTGAAAACCCAGTTTATAGTTGTATGTGGTAATTAGCGATCATAAAACAAGAACAACACGGAACGAGCAAGAAAAAGAAAGCAAGGAGGAGAGCGCATGAGAGCCTGTTGCAGAACTTGCCGGAGGCAGAGATTCACAGGTGCGTGTTTGATGTTTCAGATTTCTGCGAACATGTGGGTGGGTGGCAGACAGGTCTAATTTGTAAGCTCCCTCTTGCCAAACAATAATCCTTGTCCAGGTTTGACACTCAGTCCCTTGAAGTTCTCTCCCCTGCAGTCACACACATCTAGTAAAACGGCCTGGTTTGCGAAAGAGCGGGAAAGCACGACTCTTACATTATGAAGGTGGGCAGAAGGCAGAGGGTAATTAGCCTCTGAACTGAAGAATAAGAACAGATTTATCACAAAAACATCAAAGAGAGACGCAGTCGACTCTGCCGTTCAGACGTGAGAAACGACCGCGGCTTGCAAAATAGGCTTTCGCAAACTCTCAAATCTCAAAAAAGTTCAAGAGAATATTGAACAAAGAGTTCAGGAGAATTATTTGGACAGGGTGGTTCAAGGGTTGTGAAAAAATACTAATTTTTAAAATCTACTAGCTAAGTTGCAGAACACATGAAATTTGAGATGTGCTTTCAAAGGCTGAAGTATATTTCACTTCATGTGGTCTTAAAAATGCAACACTCGTGGTGGGACGCTGAAAAAAACAGTGCAAGAACTGACACAAAGTCCAAAGATGTCTGAAACCATATGGCTAAAGAAGTGCTGATTTAAAGACTAATAAAAAAAACTGCTAATCAAACTATCTGTGGCTAAAAGCATGATATCATTATGCTAATTTAAATATAATAATAATAAAATAAAAAAAAAATAAAAAAAACAATCACTAATTGCTTTGGAGAATTTTTTTTTCAATTGCCATTTAAAATGTGATAAACAAAAAAAAAAGCTCTACGTTTGCTGTGCTTGTTTGGAGAGCTGTACAATTTGGCATAATTTTAGTACTATTATAAGTACTATTATAGTATCTAATAATATTTTGAATTATGTTTTATGTTTATATTTTCAATTTTGTTTGTAATTTTATGTGAGTTTGTCATTTTTATTATTTTTTATTTCTATTTAGATTTAATTATTAATTTCAGTTTTCATTTTACAATTTTTAGTATTTAAACATTAAACTTATTATATTTCAGTATTTGCAAAGACATTTTTTATATCAAAATACATATTTTTAAAAGAAAAAAAAAAATCACTGATCGCTTTGGGGGAAAACATATAATTGAATTTTTTTTCCTGATAAATTTGTGATTTAAAAAAAGGAAAAAAAGATTGCTATGCTTATTTGTAACAAAATTGTTATTGGAATTTTATGAGATTGTGTCATTTGTAACAATATTTCTATTTAGAATTGGAATTGGAATTTTATGTAATATATATTTTTTTTTTTCTTAAAGAGAAAAATCATATATAAAATAATTTTATATATATATATTTTATTTCTATTTAGATTTAGTTATTAATTTCAGTTTTCATTTTACATATTTTAGACACTGAAAATTTTACAAGTTTAACATTAACTTATATTTCAGTTTCTGCAAAAACAACACTTCTCATATTAATATATATATATTAATATATATAGAAACATATTTTTCTGAATAGCAATTAGCATTTAAAATATGATAAAAAAGCTATACTATGGTATACATATATATATATATATATACTATGCTTGTTTGTATAGCTGTTTAATTTGCCAGTTACATTTTTTTATTTAGATTTAATTTTAATTGTTATTTTTAATTTTTATGTATTTTTGTAATTTTGACATTTTTATTATTTTTTATTTCTATTTAGATTAAATTATTAATTTCAGTTTACATTTTACAAATTTGAGTACTTAAACTATGCAATGCTAAAATATCACCTGTTTTTACCAAACGGCTCATTATTGAGCAGAACATAAGTGAAGTGCTGCAGGAGCTGTCAGGTCCAAATGTGCTGAATAAAAGCCCAAACTGTTTCCAATGGTGATACACACAACCTGCTGTAGCGAAAAGTACACAACTACTGCCTTTCAATAAAATTACATCTACCACCAGCTTTCCGTGAACAGTATCACTACGGTAATTGCATTAAGAAAACATTCTACAAAGAGCCTCATTAACTTGCCTAGGAATGAATTAAAATGCATAACTGAAATTGCTCACTGATATAAAAGCACAGATTAATGTGGACTGCATTGAAATACGGCATGATAAAGAGCAGCAAATGATTTAAGAAACCTCTAAAACATCTCATTTCAGAGCTGTGGTTATTTTTGGATGATATTTATTGATTTAAGGATGTGTTGAATTAGCAAAGAAAACATTTTCACATTTTTCAAATGAAGTTGACATTGTATAATATGAATATTGTTGGCTCTGTTGTTCTCTATTGTAAGTCAATTTAAATAAAAGCATCTGCTAAATGCATGAATGTAACTGTAAAATAACGTTGTATTAATTGCATTAGTGTTTGATTGCTGTTTAGACATCAAGTTGCATACATTAGCTGTAGGAAGGGTATAGCATATTTGATAAAAGTTACTTGCCAGTTAAAATAATAAGCTAAAAAAATCACAGAAATTAAAAACACAAGCTAAAAACAGTAAAATCCACATCCAATAACTACCCAAGGCTGCAAGTAATCGTCTGCAATAAGGTTAAAAGCATCCGCTGAGAAGCTAGAGTGATGTTTCCTTGTGAAACTGCAGAAATAAGCCAAATCCTTATACTCTACATTTACTCTCCGGGAGAATTTATTTGTATGAAACTGTATCCAGCTCTGCCACAGGTTTGAAACATCGAGCTCCCGGCGACAGTAAATCACTCAAAGTGCTGTGAATGAATTTCCCCGCTAAGACGGTGCTAAAAGGGCTGTGAAATGTGAAAAACTTTGTGCTATTTGGCATTGAACGCTCACCTCGTGTTTGCCCTTCATTCGACAGATGCGGATGTCATTCTTATTGGATTCCCATGTCCTTTTCTGCAAGACAACAAGGGAGTGAAATCATTATCTACATTCAAGGGAAAATAAGCAAAGTGTTCATACCTGCAATTATATATGTGTGTGTGTGTGTGTGTGTGTGTGTGTGAGAGAGAGAGAGACAGCAGTACAAGGTCTCACCTTGCTGTAGAACATTTCATCTCCAGATACATGGTCCAGTTCCACTCGATAAAGGTCATCTCTGCACCAACACACACAACACACACCACATACCAGCATTAGCAGAAGCTATGAAAATGGGCCTTAATTTAACAATAAAATGCTAACATTTATACTATAGATTATGCACTGCACAACAAACATGTACAATTTTAGTAGTAATATAAATACTACTGCATAATATTTAGTTATTTTTTATTTTTTATATTTTCATTTTTTATTATAATTTTATGTGTTTTGTCATTTTTATTCATTTTTATTTCTATTTAGATTTATTCAATTTAAGCTTTTATTTTACAAATTATAGAACTTATTA